>CAJQZP010001616.1:1215000-1600000 GCA_907164705.1 Parnassius apollo | reverse complement strand
TTGTCGTCAATGTCACCTTTGACACGATTTTAATATATTTTTATATTATATCCTTAAACTTGGGCCGATGCAGATGCAAAGGTAAAGCCTTTTGCTAGCATCGTCATCATCATCATCATCATCATTACAGCCCTTCACAAGTCCACTGCTGAACATATGCCTCCCCCAAGTAATGCCATAAAGCACGGTCCTGAGCTACCTGCATCCATCGACTTCCTGCATGTCTTACCAGGTCGTCACTCCATCTAGTGGGGGGTCGCCCTACACTACGCCTACCGGTACGAGGCTGCCACTCGAGAACCTTTATTCCCCATCGGTTATCGGTTCTTCGAGCTATATGGCCGGCCCATTGCCACTTCAGCTTACTAATCCTTTGGGCTATGTCGGTCACTCTGGTTTTACTGCGGATATCCTCATTTCTGAGTCTTTCACGCAGTGAAACTCCGAGCATAGCCCTCTCCATAGCTCGCTGAGCGACCTTGAGCGTCCTCATACGGCCAGCGGTGAAGGACCTCGTCTCAGATCCGTAAGGTCATCACTGGCAACACGCACTGGTTATTACACTTTAGTTTTCAGAGATTGAGGTATACCTGACGAGAAGATGTGTCGTAATTTCCCGAACGCTGCCCAGCCGAGTTGAATCCGTCGATTGACCTCTCGGTCGAAGTTGGACTTACCTAGTCGGAATATTTGTCCCAGGTAAACGTACTCGTCAACAACTTCGAGCATAGTGCTCCCAACAACTACCGGCATAGGTGTGACATGGACATTAAACATGATCTTTGTTTTGTCCATGTTCATCTTAAGACTTATCCGTTGGGACCACCATTGAGGTCATTTAGCATAGTGCTAAGGTCCTCCAGCGATTCTGCCATAGGGACTATATCGTCGGCAAATCGAAGGTGAGTGATGTACTCGCCATTGATGTTAATACCGTATCCTTTCCAGCCCAGTAGCTTGAAAACGTCTTCCAACGCAGCGGTGAAGAGTTTCGGGGATACAACATCACCCTGTCTTACACCTCTCTGCAGTTGGATAGGTTTCGTACTCTGGTAGTGTACTCTGATAGCCATCGTAGCCCTACTGTACAAACACTTTAGCACTTCAATATACCGACAGTCAACTAGGCACCGCTGAAGAGACTGTAGCACTGCCCAAATTTCGACGAAATCAAAAGCTTTCTCATGTCAATGCATGGCAGATTGTACTCTTCGGACTTCTGTACAATTTGCCGAAGGGTATGTTTGGTCTATGGTACTGAAGCCTTTTCGGAAGCCGGCTTGTTCGGGAGGCTGGAAGTCGTCGAGTCTGCGTGCGAGACGATTCGTAATGACTCTCGAAAACAGCACGTAGACGCGGCTCGGAAGGGAAATCGGTCTGTAGTTCTTCAAGAGAGCGTTGTCGCCTTTCTTAAAGAACAAGACCACCGCGCTTCTGCTCCACGCCTCCGGAGTAGTGCTACCATGGAGGACGGAATTGAAGAGCTTCTGAAGGACTTCAAGTACCGGTGCTCCACCCGCTTTCAGAAGCTCCGCTGTAATTCCATCCTCGCCCGGGGCCTTGCCGTTTTTAAGGTGGTGGAGAGCCATTCTAATCTCGCTCAGACTGACGTCCGGGATATCATCGGAATTTATCATTGCTAGCATCATAAACGCATAACTATCTTTATTTCAACAAAAGATTAAATCACATTACCATTATTTCAAATTAATTCTTTTCTCAATAATTATTACAAAAACGCGCGTTTTTGCTTTACTTGTATTTTCTCACAGACAATTTAGTTTTTAGTTATTTTTTAATATCTTTAAGACAAATTTAGATTTTTATTAGTTTATAAACCATGTCTGCGTTGATCTATAAATATTGCCGAAAAAATTATGTAAATTGGCCTACGGGCTGCGGAGGAGATAGATTTCAAAAAATCGCTTTCTTGCGTCATGGGAGCTCCGCTCCAATGAACATGCACTTTCATAAAGGACCGCTGGGCCCAACTTCAAAAAAAGAAGTTACGGACGTGCTGTCACCTCTGATGAATAAGATGGAATCTTTACAGTGTGTAACTATACTGTCTCTCTACACAATTCAAACGTTGCAGAAATATGTAAGAGTGTGGTCACTAATCAGAAGAACTGCTGGGCAGAAAAATAGTCGTACCATTTAGAAATTGAGAGATACTTTTAATTCAATAGATTTATTAGCATGATATGCCACTCTTGTATCTTCTTTCGCGTTGCATGATTTTACACATTTTTCCGTTTTGGTGCTCGGCGCTTCTTTTGATCTTTGATAAAGTGAGTGAACGAACTCATAATACTATATTTAATATTAATGTTGTGTTTGTGTAATCGTGTATCGCAAGCAAGAAAACCATTCAGCATCTTGATACAGAAAAACTGTAGGAAATATTGCAGGCAATGAGAAATTTTATTCTTTGAATAATACGAGAGGCATTAATTGTGAATGTCCTTAGCAAAAAGAAATCGATGATTTATTAAACTTACTTGAAACATGGAATGAAAAAATCTTCATCTTCTTCACAACAAGCTAATAAAAGTGCACAAAGTATACAGAAATTTAAAAATAATAATAAACACTAATACATAGGGCTTCAGCAAAGAAAAGGTATCCCTTCCAGCTAATTTTTATAGCAGTTTTGACACAAGCAACTACGCTATTATTCTGTCAGTGCCTCTTATTTACCGAATAGAAAAAAAGAATAATTTAAATAGCAATAAATAATATCTAATATTTAAATTCAATATTATTACACAGCTAAATCATCACTATATTTATGCAAGACGAAGAAAAATATTTCCTTCTATTTAAAATCATTCGAATTGTCGTTAATATCATCATCAAACCCAAATATTTTAATACTTTTTATGTATCCGTTAAAAACTACATCGTGATTTATATCATCCTTATTTACGTAAAGATGTTTAGAATTCACAGTTCTACTCAACTAAAGCATTATTCGGGACACGTTGTTTTGGAAAGTGTTAGATGTTAACTGCTAATTGAAATGGTCGAGGGTAAATATTGCACCAGTTTTATGATCCACAGTGCTGAGAGTGTTATTTTTCAAAGCTTTTCCGGACGATAACGGCCCGAAGGGAGCTACACAATCATGTAGAACCGAATGCAACGCATAGCAGCGCGTAACGTAACGTCTAAGTGGTAAGGCTCATTTTGTGGGTAGGAGTCCGTCTGAGCAGGCTCCACCCGCTTACTAGTTTCTAGCTCCACATATTGCCTGCTGTGTTCCAGCCTGGAGGCTATACAGAGCCGGTGTAATTACAAACTGTGCGGCTCTTATACATGACAACGCTTCTGTGTCCTTCTTTGTTTGAAGGTGGCTGCGGGTCCTTGGGCTGCAGCAGTCACTTATCATCAGATGGGCTGAAGTTCGTTGGTTACTTCAGTTTTATAAAAAAATATTTAAAAAATATTTTCACAATGTATGGGTAAATCAACACAATTGAAATTAATATAGACTTATAAAAATAATTCTTTGTTTGTTTGTTTGTTTGTTTGTTTGTTTGTTTGTCTTTTATGCGTTTCTTTACTATTAATCCAATTACGATAAAACTTTGGTAAGTTATTGTGTGCGCGCCTACGGTTACTGACAAAAAATAAGCATGAAAACGCGTGCTGATCACAGATAGTAATAAATATAAATTTTAAGCCATTGACTACTTGAAGAGTTAACTAGGAGTTAGTGCTATCTAGATAAAATTTTAAGTGTAGGACGGAGGACGGGGAAGAAGAATAATATTATGAGCTTTATATCTTTAATCAAACCTAATAAAAACAAATACAAATAACGTATCAAATAATCAACCTGTGAAACTCAGCAATTGTAGCCCATGGGATAAGCGCTTGCATTAAAGTTTCATAATACGCGAGCAAACCAAGCTGGATGCCCGCCGGCACCAATTAGCTTGTTAATTGCAATTTACCTCATGCTCTGTGATACAGGAAAACATTCTAGCGCCATATAAAACCTGCTGTATTCCAAGATTAAGCGTATAGGTAGCCAGTGTTCACGCCGTTCACACATCTGAACTTAATGTCTTTATAAGTTTGGTTTGTATAACAGTTATTATATTCTAAGTCATACGTGCAAATCAGTGTTAGTAAGATTTATAACTGTTAAAGATATATGCATGTTCTTAAATATAATATTTTATACAAATGGTAAAAGCTGATTAAAATAAGCTTTTGTGATAACTTTAATGGCTATAAGTTTATGTCAAAACAATTTTAGGAGGAGAAAACTTCATTAACTATTTCTATTATGTAATCATTTACTTACGAAATTGCGAAACGAAAGTATTGGGATCCCATGAGAATCCCGTAATGCAATCGTCTATTGTTTTCAAATCTTTAGTATAAGCCGTAAAGACCTTCCCCTTCATTTCTTCAAAATACTCACACAAATATATTATGTTCGTGTGTGGGCCAAGATAGAATTTGCTTAAAGCATAAACCTAAAATATAAATGTGTTTTAGCAGACTTCAAAAAAGGGAGTAGGCTAGGCTGTCTATTCGACTTTTTTTGTAGGTTTGTTACACGATATTTTCGTCACTTATTAAACGATTTTCATGATTCTGTATATATTAAATAGGTTATACTGCAGGAGTGGTTCCCTATAAATTAAAAGGAGTATCATCTCTTTATATCGCGAAATGAGGGATGGGAACTATTTAGACACATTTTAAAATTTACGATTTATAAATAACTTTTGTCTATACAAATAAATAATATTGAAGTGTCTATTTGTAATGTTAAAATAACAGCTTTTTACTAAATGCATATGAAGTAATATACGGTACATGTAAAAAAACAATAATTCTGTTTATCTGTCTGTTTGTTTTGGCTATTCTCTGAAACGTCTGGACAGACTTTGACAAGAATCTCACTGGCAGATAGCTGATGCTAAAAGGAGTAACTTGGGCTACCTTTATTTAGGAAAAAGAATTAGGGTTCCACGTAAAAAAAAAAAAAACATGAAACCCAATTGTAATAAATTCCACGCGGGCGAAGTCACGGGGAACAACTAGTTTAATAATAAATAAAACCTACTTCAAATAAGTAAAAGGAATAAAATAATTTTACATTCTGGAAAAGGAGCTATACTTCTTATATACACTGTCGTAGCACCGACTTCAGAATGTGAAAATGTTTTATCCTTTTTAGTACCTACATTTTGTATTTCTTTTCTTTATTTAGTTGTCTATACAAATAAATAAAGGTCTTTTGTAATGTTATAACAGCTTTTTCTAAAACGGTATATACGGTACTTTTAACAAAAAAAAAAAACATTTAAAATATTTGTATGTCTGTCTGTTTGTTCCGGTTTATCTCCGAAACGGCTATACTAATTTTGACGGGACTTTTACTGGCAGGTATCTGATGTTATAAGAAGAAACTTAGGCTGCTCTTATTTAAAAAAAAATTTTGAGTTCCGTAAAAAAAAATTAAGGCCCATGAGTTTCTTTTTCTAGAGATTAGCCTGAACAAATAGAAAGATGGACAGAATTTTTTAATTTTTTTTTTTTTCGTTAAAAGTACCCTACATTTTTACATATAGACTTTACTTACATAGTTAAAAAACCGTAGACAGAGAAACCTATAGACAAATTGACGCCTTCTTTCACATTCACACACAAAAAAGAGAGATTTATGCATACGTCTTGCATAGAAATGAGACAGAGCGGTGTTAATGTCTGACCCTTTCTCCGTGTCGGTTTTATTGTTTAGCAAACTACACTTTGCTAAACAACTTTGACAGTTCGTAGCGATCTAAAGAGTTTACAAGTTAGTTTAAGTGAGGAAAAAAGTCTTTGATTGGTGAATCTTGTTCAGTTAAGTTCTTAAAACAATTAAATTTTTTATCTAAATATGTATAAAAGTTATAAACAATATTGTATAACCTAAAACTACGTTATCGTCCTTTCTCACTCGAGGCCACGCTAATAATTAGTCTATAGGTTTCTTTGTCTCCGTAAAAAACTGTTATTTTGACATTATAATCAGACACTTCAATTTAATTTTTTGTATAGATTTTTTAGCTACTTATTTCCTCTAAAATTCTTCTATGTCCTCGAACTACAGAAGCCCACTGCTGGACATGTGCTTCTCCGGTTGTAGTGAGAGTACTTACTTAATTATACTGTGCGTGCTTAATGATAATTAATGAATTATGTTTCACAGAGTATGTTGTGTTTTTAATTTTAATAGGTTTTAAATTTTAGCAAACAATTTTTAACTCTGAAGTAAGCAACCTTTCATGCGTGGTAGAGCCACGCTGCAGCTGTATTATGGTTTTAGCAAGAATTTGACGGTTCTACCGGGGAAGGATTGGAAGTTGGAAAGGACCACGCTCTCACAGAATACCAGCGTAAAATAGCAGCTTAATCCGGAGACCCCTTTCACTGCAATCGAGGCGTTTTGTCTTTGTCCTCAGGGGTGTCGACGCATTTTCGATTTGCTTCTTAATCGAGGTTAAATTTAAATGTCCATGGGCTACGGCTTCCACTTACCATCAGATGGACTGAGTGCTCGTATGTCACCCTAATTCTGTAAAAAAAAAAAAACATTTTAACTACACGCACAGCGGGCTCAAAGTAACAAACTCTAGACAATATCCTTTACGAGCAAGTTTCTCTATAGTCAAAAGGGAAAGAAGATTTATATGTCTCCTTTCCCAGTCCATTTCGATTTCCAGGAACACTGGACACGTGCCCTATATGCCCTTCGGGTAAAATCAGAAACGCCTGCAGAAGTCATTTAACAATAATTATTTCAAATCACACTCGGTTTGTAACTAATTTATATATCAAAAATGACTAACGATCGACTAACACCGATCTAATTTTTTTTAACACTGAAGGCGACTCAATCGTATATAATATCTATAACTACTATCGTCTTTCTTAAAATACAAGCCACAAAGCTTTTTCCATTTCGTTTACTCAGCACTCGCACAAGTGCATATTGAGATATTGTGTGGCGCGAGTTGTAACGTAAAGACATGTATTTCATTCTACAACACAGTGGTCATACGTGGTAGGGCCACGCTGCAGTTATATTATGGTTGTAGCACGAATAGGTCCGCTCAACCGGGGAAGGAACACGCTCTCACAGAATACCAGCGTGAAATAGCAGCTTTATACTGCTGTGTTTCTTATAGTGAGTGTAGAGATCCGAAGACCCTATTTTACTGAAAACAAGGCATTCCATCTTAGTCCTCAGAGTCTACCACTCATCTGCGTTTTGATTATTAATCGAGGATTAATGTAGAAGATGTATATGGGCCACAGCATCCCTTTACCATCAGGTGGACTGTGTGTTCGTTTGTCATTCAAAAAAAAAACGCTTGCCATAAGTTCTAAGTACCACTAACAAGCCTATTTTTTAACTGAAGTCAAAAGGGTTCTTACAGTTAAACTGATGTTAAGTAGCTACTATAGTCCACGGACACCTAATGATTTCTTAAATTTACGTGAACACTACACATTGAATAAAATTAAATTTTCGGATTATATCGCGTTTATTTAACTGATTTTACTTATTTTTAATTCCCGACGTTTCGGGTGCTTTACAGCAACCATGGTCACGGGGGGACCCTTCAGTTTTTGAATATCAATTTTTTTTTGGTTATTAATTTTTGGTATTTTTTTTTGGTTATTGGTTTCTTTTGGTTGCGTAAATCGGACCAAAAATTAATATTCAAAAACTGAAGGTAGCCGGGCTAACAATGACATTGGGATGTCAAACATCTCAGTCCCCCCCCGTGACCATGGTTGCTGTAAAGCACCCGAAACGTCGGGAATTAAAAATAAGTAAAATCAGTTAAAGTTAAAGTTTGACTGAGGAAGGTAGAGGAGTTTCATTATTGCGAGGCGCCACTCTCCCTACCCTCCGCAACCGAATTTTAGTTGGCGGCGGAGCTATAGTACAGATCCGCCGCTGGAGTCGGTAAGGCTAGTGCTTCTGAGTGCTCGTTTTTCCTGTCCCCGTGGCCATGGCACATCAGGCTTAGGGGCGTCTATTGCACATATTGAAGTTGAAGGCCGTGGTAAAAGGCGAGGTGACAACGATGAGGAGGTAGTTCTCTCCCGAAGAGGCGCCGCCACAGGGTGGCCAGCACTGGAGGGGCCGCGGATGTGTGTGAAAGCATTCCCGTGGCCCTGCCAATATGCAACGAAGGTGAAACACCATGGGGTTTTGTCGGTGCGATTTCAATATTCAACATTTCGGAGGCATTTTGCCATGTAAAAGAAAATAAAAGGTGTCCTTGGATAAAACTAAATTTTCGGATTATATCGCGTTTATTTAACTGATTTTACTTATTTTTAATTCCTGACGTTTCGGGTGCTTTACAGCAAAAAAAGTTTTTCAGGTTATATATAAGCTATATATAACCTGTCAACTGTAGACTATGGTGTGGAAGAAAAAAAACTTACCACAGCATAGTATAAAACCACAAAAGTCATATTTAATCATAAAATAATAAGTTAAGTAACAAAAATTGGTTATTTTGAACATTCATAAACCACATGACGAATTAATAAGATTTTCGTAGTCTGTGAAACAAAACTTGTAAAACACATTTCTTTTAAATATATTTTGGCATGGCTTCTGTGCTGTTAAGCCATTGTAAAACGCATTCCGTCTCTAAAAGTCTGTTGAGAATGATAAACACAGTATTATTACTTTTGAAATAATACTAGTTTTTACGGATTTTATCGCGTATATTTAACTATAAATACCCGACGTTTCGAGCGCTTTACAGCATCCATGGTCACAGGGAGGACTGAGATGTTCAATGTTCAAATGTCATAGTTAACGGAGGTTACCATAGATAAAAATTTAACTTTTGTTCCGATCTACACAGTATGAACTTATGGTATCTTGAAGTCTTGCAGTTGTATGCTTGGGTTGGGATTTAATTTTATTTATTATAGGATCCCAAGCAGATGGTAGCATCCAGCCATCTTCTCTATTGAAATTAATTTCAATAGCCTCGCGAATCATCCTTGGAAGGAATCGGAGTTCTTTAGCGAGGATTTGTGGTCTATCAATTCTGATGAAGTGACGGGGGCGATCCTGTACGTGTTCACAGACTGCAGACTTCCCGGAGCGTCGATTCTTCACATCAACTATATGTTCTTTAACGCGGGTTTTAATTGATCTTTTAGTTTGTCCTATGTAGGAGAGACCACACTCAAAATCAAGCTTGTACACTCCTGCATCTTGCAGAGGGAGGTTACACTTGACTGATCGTAAAAACTGACCAATCTTCTTCGGCGGCTTGAAGTATGTTTTGATGGAAGCGCGCTTCAAGATGTAGCCAATCTTGTATATGTGTACACTTGTACAGCAGGTACACGCTCGACTGTGGCCGGCTTCATTCGTTCACTGTGACGTAGGCGCGGGACCCGAAGCTTGTTGTCATGCAAAACTTGCTTGACATGGTGGAGCTCGGCAGCCAGGTGTTTACTGTCACAGATCCCTCGTGCTCTCCGAAACAAAGATTTACCCACAGTAGCTAACTGTGAAGGATGGTGGTGAGAATCACCGTTTAAATAGTCCCAGTCCCCCGTGACCATGGGTGCTGGAAAGCGCCCGAAACGTCGGGAATTAAAAATAAAAGTAAGTAAAAAGTAAAAATAAACGCGATAAAATCCGTAAAAGTAGTTTTAATCATGTATAGTGTTCGCGTAAATATAAGAAATCATTAAATCAATATTACTTTTTTCCTGGCTTTATTGGAAAATTCATTTATGCGATACGAAGTAAGGAAAATAAAGGCAATTTTATAAGATATTTTACATCACTAGATGCGTTAGAAAATTAGTTCAAGATTGGACATGATTCTTTGTGTTTCCCTGTACACCTGTTAAATTGAGATCAATTTTAGCGAGTGATGAAGACAGTGTCGCGATAAGCAATTGAGTTTAGCGGCATTTTTATATTTTTTAACTGTACTGAATATTATTTAATCTATACATAGAAATAAAATGGAAGTGTCTGCCTGTAATTTTGAAATGTTTAGCTTCTTTAAATAAAACTAACAAATTAAAACGACAGTTATTAAATTACGACGAAGTAAATAAAGCTATAGCTAAGTTAGTCAATTGGTTTAATGTTAATAATTTGCATTTGGATGGAACTAAAACTAAATGTATGAAATTCGTCACTCCTAATGTTAAACATGTCAATACTAATGTAATTTTAAATGGGGAGGAACTGAGTCTTGTTGATACCACCGTTTTTCTTGGAATCCCACTGGACGCAAAGCTTCAATGGCTCCCCCATATATCAAAACTAGCTAGCAGACTTAGTTCTGCAGCATATGCTGTAAAAAAGATTAGAATTCTTACTAGTGTTGAAACAGCTAGAATAGTTTACTTTAGTTATTTCCATAGCATTATGTTGTATGGTGTTTTTCTATGGGGACACGCGACTGACACTGAAATTATATTTATTTTGCAGAAGAGGGTCATTAGAGCAATATGTAATTTAAAACCAAAAGAGTCACTGAGACAAAAATTTAAGGAAATCAGTATATTAACTCTGGCCTCTCAATACATTTATGAAAATGTAATGTACGTACACAAAAATAAAAGTAGTTTTGAGAAAATAAGTGATATTCGTTCTGTAAATACTAGGAGCAGACTCAAGCTAGTAGTACCAGTTACTCGACTCCACCGAGTCAGTAATTCATTCGTGGGGCAATGTATACGCTTTTACAACAAAATCCTAGAAAATATACAAAATTTGTCATACACAAAGTTCAAAAATGTTATTAATCTAAGTTTTTATAAAAAAGGGTCATTATAATATTAAGGAATTTATGGATGATAATAACCCCTGGGAAGGGTGATCGCTACCAAGCTATTTCTAATTTGTCTTGTGTTGTTAATTGTAAACATGATTGTAAGCTATTATTGGAAAAAAATAGTTCCGCTGGGTTTCTTGCTGGTTGTTCCCAGAACGGAGGTTTTTTTTGCGAACCAGTGGTAAATTAAAAAAGTGACTTTAAATAAGTATTGTTATAATCTATATTGAATAAAAGAGTTTCTGTTTCTGTTTCAAATTAATTACAATTACATATCTCATTGCCTCTTACGACACCCATAGGTTCAAATTGTTCAATTAGGGAACATGAATAAAATAGGTGACTCACACGATAGGCAAATTGTTCATTTAAATAATTAAAATGAAAACTAAATTGGTGGTGATCGGGTCGCAAGCTATCGGGGAGTGACGCTCTTTCTTAGGCGCGGTGGTGAGAAGAACCCCCCGCGCTTTTCGTACTCCCCGCGAACACCTTCGGTGCTGTCGTAACGGCGCCGACAAAAATGACTTGATGTTTTTTTACACCACCACCATACGACAATATCAATATTTTCTATCAATACATTAGCAATATGTATTAAAGAAAACGACGTAAATAATTGACTTGTAACATAAAACATCCGCTTTGTATGTTTACACTGTTCCTGAGATCAAATTTCCGGCCGCCACGATGTGTCCGTCTGTTTGATTTACTTTTGACATCGTGTTTTCAAGATTTAATCGAAGAAAAAAAATATAATTTGAGAAATTTTTACGTGGTGGAGCTGCGCTTCACGTGTAATATGGTTGTAGCTCGAATGGAGACTCAACTAGAGAAGGACCAGGTTCGCTAGAATATAATCCTATAAAGAAATTTTTTGTTGTAATTACCTAAACCTAAGTTAAAAAATAACACTAGAAATTAACATTAAAATCATATTTTATCAGTATTACTAGTCGTATTTTGAATTAAACTTTAAAAAATTAATTAAAAGTTTATATTAGTAGTATAGTTGTAGCACGAATGGGTCCACTCGACCGGGGAAGGACCACGCTCTCACAGAATACCAGCGCGAAATAGTAGCTTAATGCTGCTGTATTTCGTATGGTAGTAAAGAAAACCGGAGACCCTTTTTACTGGAAACGAGGCGTTACATCTCAGTCCCCACGGGTGACAACGTATCTGCATTTTGATTTGTAATGGAGGACAGATGTAGATGTCTATAGGCCGCAGCAACCACTTACCATCAGGTGGACTCTGTGCTCGTTTGTCACCCTATTTTATTAAAAAATAAAATAAACTGTCTTTAAAGAATTAAATAATAAAATAATTTCCATATTATATACAGAAATACTTCCTAGGATTTATATTATGAATACTTTTTATCTTTTATTCTTTATTAGCATCTGAAATTTATGGTTTTAATTCTTCGATACAATATTTCTTTACTGAAAATTATTTTATTCTTTTTAGTATTTTGAAGTAGGTTTGTCCTTAGAGTATACATAAGCAAGCTTTTACCGTGCAGTGGCGATGTTAGAATATCCACTACTCTATATCATCTCGTGGGTGTCGTAAAAGGCGATAGTTTGAAACAAATCAAGAGGTGATGTCTTTGCAATAACAACTAAAATAAAAAAAAAAACTTGCCCACTCGCTTGCCATGCGTGTCAACTATTACAAATGTCCCCCCCTATGAAGCAATCTTTGGGGGAGGCCTATGTTCAGCAGTAGACTTTAATAGCCTGTAACGGTAACGGTATATATAAAAAAGTTATACTTGTGTGTACTTTAAGTTTTTTTTCTCTAAAGCTCAATTATTTAATACTCTTTTTGTAGGCGAGAACAATATCACAACCTCAATGTAACATGTAAAATGTCGACTAAATCTCATACCATATTTTTTTATCCTAGGTGTCGGAATATTTTTTTTTAATAAAATAAAATAAAAATGAATACAATCGATTTTCAATTAAGTAATATATCTCGTAACATACATATATAAAAGAAGTTGCCCGTATATTTATGCTGACCACGTACGCAATCTTTGCATTGCCCAGTTCGAGGTATATAGTTATAAAGAAGGCACTGTCAAAGCCAGTTTTCATTACCAATGTAACGTTGGCTTCGAGGCTTGTAACGTTGTGCACGAAAAATTTGTTTGGTGAACGATGAAGTTAAACGAGGACTGAATTTAATCCTTTTACTATTTTCAAAAATATTTTTGAAAGACCTTCAAAATATTCATCTCTAGTAAAAGTTATATATGAATTCAACATCATATATAACTTCTTTATATTTGATACAACTACTTTTGTTGCCAACATATAATAATCTCTTCAGGCATATACCTATACACTTGTACTATATTAGCAATACAAATATCGAAATAAACATATTTAAAAGTTTACATTAGAATATGTGCACGCAACCGATATCATCCGCCATTCCCAAGTCATTCATTAAATTATTCTCTTCAAAGAGTACAATTACAACGCTTTACTTCTTTTCTTTGAGGACTAAGTAAGAATGCCTCTTTTCCGGTAAAAAAAGGTCTCTGGTTCTCTACACTCACCATACGAAACACAGCAGCATTAAGCCGCTATTTTACGCTGGTATTCTGTGAGAGCGTGATCTTCCCCCAGTCGAGCCGACCCATTTATTTAAACTTATATAACCAATATTTCTTTATAGAAGAGGAGGTAAACGAGCATACGGTTTACCCGATGTTAAGTGACTTCCACCGCCCATGAACATCTGCAACACCAAGGGAATTGCAAGTGCGTTGGCAGCCCTTTGGAAAGGTGTAATCTCCTTTCTTGAAGGTCCCCAGGTCGTATCCGTCCGGAAAAATCACCGGTGGTTAACTAAAATTTAATTGTATCACGGCTCTACCACGTATAAAATTTATCAAATCATTATTACAGCTAGGCTAGTAAATTACTTTATACTGGCTCAACAAGACTCAACTCTTCCCTATTCCACTCCACTCCACTTTCACTGTTAATAGCTTTTGATTGTTATCGCCGCATTTTACCCTTTTTTTTCAAAGAAAAATAATTGATGATTGAAATGGATAATACCTACGTGCGCCAAATCACCAAAGTTGTATGAGTTACCAAAAATACACAAGCCCAATGCTCCGTTACGTCCCATAGTGAGCCAAATCGATTCACCAACTTACAGATTGGCTCAACACTTAGCTAAAATACTCTCACCGCTCAGGGGACATACAAGAGCACACATAAAGGATTCCCACTATTTTGTCAGCGAGATTAAAGACCTCCGTCTGACAGACAATGAAACTATGGTGAGTTTTGATGTGCAGTCATTGTTTACATGCTTACCTGTTGAAGACTGCATCTCAATTGTAACTAGAAGGCTGGAAGAAAACAACATGCCGGTAGAATATGCAGTATTACTCAGACACTACTTTACATCTGGCTACCTATTGTGGAAGGAGGAGTTCTACAAGCAAGTAGATGGTGTGGCGATGGGCTCTCCTGTATCTCCCATTGTCGCCGACATATTCATGAAAGATTTTGAGGAGAAAGCCCTGTTTACTTCTCCCATAAATCCAAGATTCTACAAGCGGTACGTAGACGACACTTTCACAATTCTATCTTTAGATAAAGTAACTGCATTTTTAGACCATCTTAACTCTATAAATTCTAAAATTCAGTTCACAATGGAGTTAGAGGCAAACAATTCCTTAGCTTTTCTAGATGTGTTAGTAATTCGGAATCCTGATAACACCTTGAGCCATACTGGGTATAGAAAAAAGACCCATACAGATAGATATTTAAACGGTGATTCTCACCACCATCCTTCACAGTTAGCTACCGTGGGTAAATCCTTGTTTCAGAGAGCACGAGGTATTTGTGACAGTAAAAACCTGGCTGCCGAGCTCCAACACGTCAAGCAAGTTTTGCATGACAACAAGCTTCGGGTCCCGCGCCTACGTCACAGAGAACAAGTGAAGCCGGCCACAGTCGAACGTGTACCTGCTGTACTGCCATATGTCAGAGGAGTCACTGACAAGATTGGCTACATCTTGAAGCGAGCTTCCATCAAAACATACTTCAAGCCGCCGAAGAAGATTGGTCAGTTTTTACCATCAGTCAAGTGTAACGTCCCTCTGCAAGATGCAGGAGTGTACAAGCTTGATTGTGAATGTGGTCTCTCCTACATAGGACTAGCTAAAAGATCAATTAAAACCCGCGTTAAAGAACATATAGCTGATGTGAATAATCGACGCTCCGGGAAGTTTGCAGTCTGTGAACACGTACAGGATCGCCCCCGTCACTACATCAGATTTGATAGACCACAAATCCTCGCTAAAGAACTCCGATTCCTTCCAAGGATGATTCGCGAGGCTATTGAAATTATATTTCAATAGAGAAGATGGCTGGATGCTACCATCTGCTTGGGATCCTATAATAAATAAAATTAAATCCCAACCCAAGCATACAACTGCAAGACTTCATGATACCATAAGTTCATACTGTGTAGATCGGAACAAAAGTTAAATTTTAATCTATGGTAACCGCAGTTAACTATGACATTTGGACGTTGAACATCTCAGTCCTTCCCGTGACCATGAGTGCTGTAAAGCTCTCGAAACGTCGGGTATTTAAAAAGTTAAATATACGCGATAAATTCCGGAAAAAACTAGTATTATTTCAATAATTGACGATTTGAGAAGTATACGGCAAGCATTACTTCCTGAATAACTAATGGTGTGTGCCCATTTTGAACAGCGCATGATTTATGGAGGTGAACGGTTGCTCACTCACACTCCTATTGATTTTAAAATTGAAGCTTGCGTTGCAGCACTTACATACTTAAAACATTTTGGATAACACTTATTCGAATTAATGGGGATATTATGCGTATTGGTTTTATTGTATATAAGTTCAATTTATATATTAATTTATTAAAGTGATATGACATATAATTTTATATGATGAGAATTTCTGAAAAGCTTCAAATTATACGTTAAATAACAATATAGATTACTGGCTCCTTAAAAACTATTACTGCGTTTTTAAGTCTATTACACACAATAAAAGGCAAAAATCGTATCTTTTTGCTGTTACTTACTATATACTACTACTATTCTTTACTATACACTTAGCGTAAACTCTTAGAATGAAAATGTTTCCATTCGTACTTTCCAATATTACGGTACAATTTCAATATCGTATATCTTCACTAACAGCCCGTATAGCCCTACTGCTGAACATGGATCTTTCCCGTTATAACAAAGATTGCCTTAATCGCCACCCCTGATAGGTGTATTGTGGTTATTGCAGTCCTCCAGACTTAAGTTAGGTCTCAGCGACCAGTCTCAACGGAGACTTGTCATCTGTGCACTCACTATTGTATGTGCATTTGTATTTGTTGTATAGGTACTCTCATATTCCGATCGGACGATAATCCGACACGACCGGAGAGAGATGAGCTACAGGAATAACGGCTTTACGTGCTTTTCGGGGCTTGGGGTGTGACACCGCTGACTTCCTGTCTCCGGGCTGCTACTGAGAATTTCTATTCTACAAATTTCTTGTCAGCAAAGTCCAATAATTTATTTGAACTCGAGACCTCAAAACCATCAGTCACATTTGCGACCGCTGGACCAAATACAGACACTCACAGAATACCAGCGTAAAATAGTAGCTTAATGCTGCTGTGATTCGTATGGTGAGTGTAGAGAACCGGAGGCCCTTTTAATTGGAAACGAGGCATTCCATCTTAGTCCTCACGGGTGACAACGTATCTGCATTTTGATTTGTAATTAAGGATAGATGTAGATGTCTATGGGCCGTAGCAACCACTTACCATCAGATGGACTGTGTGCTCGTTTGTCACCCTATTCTATTAAAAAATAGGCATATTTAGTATATGTTATAATTCTAATATCATAATACAGTATTTCCTGTTACCGGAGAAGGATCACTCTGTCATAGAATACCAGCGTAAAATAGCAGCTTAATGATGTTATTTCGTATGGTGGGTAGTGGTGGTAGATAGTGAGTTGGAGATCCTTTTACTGGAAACGAGGCATTCACCTAAGTCCTCACGGGTGACAACGCATCTGCATTTTGATTCGTAATCGAGGATAGTTGTAGATGTCTATGGGCCATAGTGATCACTTACGATCAGGTGGATTGTGTGCTCATTTGTCAGCCTATCGTATAAAAAAAAAGATATGAAAACGAAACATATCGACCTGCCTCATGAGGTGACCGATATAGATAGTCGGCCGACCGTCGTAATTCCTGGAGTCGTCATTGGGAATAAGTTAAATCTGGATGGCGATGCTCCTCGATACTGCCCACTTCGTCTGATGGTTTTTTTCCTTTACCTCTAACCTTAGGTGGTTTGGTGTGGGGACCAAATGGCCTAAGATTAGAGGTAAAGGGAAAGGCTGAGAGATTCTGTCTGTTGGGGTTTTATTAGTATATGTATGTTATATAGTGTATTAACTCCATTTGATATGTATTTATTTTATTTCTACATACATATACATATACAATCACATCTATACTACAGACTTCCATTTGGCACGATCCTGACACACCTCTCTCGGCTCCTCCACATCCATATACCTACGCATACATGCTCGTCGTTTACTTATTATGTAATATTACTTGTTTTAGTGCTTTTCCATCACTACAAATAGATTTTAATTGTATTTTCGTAGTAAAAATGTACATACCAAGCGCAGGACAGCAGCATGAATATCACAATTATTGCTATATATAACTCGAAATTATTTACGTAAAAGATAAATTATATTCACACAAAAACTTTTACAACAATTTTATAATAAAACACTATACTAAACACTATAAACACACTAGAAAAATTCAAAAATCAAAACAATGATACGCCACACTTAAAAGGCGTACGAAATAAACGTGGATTACAACTTTACATAATAAATCATCATCATCATCATCATCATTACAGCCCTTTACAAGTACACTGCTGAACATAGGCCTCCCCCAAGTAACGCCACAAAGCACGGTCCTGAGCCACCTGCATCGACTTCCTGCGTGTCTTACCAGGTCGTGACTCCATCTAGTGGGGGGTCGCCCTACACTACGCCTACCGGTACGAGGCTGCCACTCGAGAACCTTTATCCCCATCGGTTATCGGTTCTTCGAGCTATATGGCCGGCCCATTGCCACTTCAGATTACTAATCCGTTGGGCTATGTCGGTCACTCTGGATCTACTGCGGATATCCTCATTTCTGAGTCTATCACGCAGAGAAACTCCGAGCATAGCCCTCTCCATAGCTCGCTGAGCGACCTTGAGCGTCCTCATACGGCCAGCAGTGAAGGACCACGTCTCTGATCCGTAAGTCATCACTGGCAACACGCACTGGTTGTACACTTTAGTTTTCGGTGATTGAGGTATACCTGACGAGAAGATGTGTCGTAATTTCCCGAACGCTGCCCAGCCGAGTTGAATCCGTCGATTGACCTCTCGGTCGAAGTTGGACTACCTAGTCGGACTATTTGTCCCAGGTAAACGTACTCGTCAACAACTTCGAGCATAGTGCTCCCAACAACTACCGGCATAGATGAGACATGGATATTAAACGTGATCTTTGTTTTGTCCATGTTCATCTTAAGACCTATCCGTTGGGAGACATCATTGAAGTCATTGAGCATAGTGCTAAGGTCCTCCAGCGATTCTGCCATAAGAACTATATCGTCGGCAAATCGAAAGTGAGTGATGTACTCGCCATTGATGTTAATACCGTATCCTTTCCAGTCCAGCTTGAAAACATTTTCCAATGCAGCGGTGAAGAGTTTCGAGGATATCACGTCACCCTGTCTTACACCTCTCTGCAGTTGGATAGGTTTCGAGCTCTGATTCTGTATTCGGATAGCCATCGTACCCCTACTGTACAAACACTTCAGCACTTCGATATACCGACAGTCAACTTGGCATCGCTAAAGGGACTGTAGCACCGCCCAAATTTCGATGGAATAAAAGGCTTTCTCATAGTCCACATACGCCAGGCAAAGTGGCAGATTGTACTCTTCGGTCTTCTGTACAATGTGCCGCAGGGTATGTATGTGGTCTATGGTACTGAAGCCTATTCGGAAACCGGCTTGTTCGGGAGGCTGGAAGCGTCGAGTCTGCGTGCGAGACGATTTGTAATGACTCTCGAAAACAGCACGTAGACGCGGCTCAGAAGGGAAATCGGTCTGTAGTTCTTCAAGAGAGTGTTGTCGCCTTTCTTAAAGAACAAGATCACCGAACTTCTGCTCCACGCCTCCGGAGTAGTGCCGCCATGGAGGACGGAATTGAAGCTCCGCTGTAATTCCATCCTCGCCTGGGGCCCTGCCGTTTTTAAGGTGCTGGAGAGCCATTCTAATCTCGCTCAGACTGACGTCCGGGATATCATCGGAATAGTGTCGGGTAAGACTTGCCCTTTGATCGTTACTCACACTTGCGTGTGGCTCCAACGATGATGTGTACAGCTGCCCGTAGAACCTCTCAATCTCACTCAAAATCTCAGGTGTCTCGGAAACGATGCTGCCACACTCAGTCTTCAGCTTTGACAGTTGGCTCTTTCTGGCAGCCAGATCTCTGGCAAAGACTTTGGAGCCCTAGTTCCGCTCGATCGCTTCTTTAATACGAGCAGTATTAAAGTTGCGTAAGTCTCGCCACATGCATTTGGAGATCTGTCTGTTCATTTCCCTGTATGCTGTCAAATCTGTTGATGATTGCAGCCTCATCTCCCGTCTAGCAGCCACGAGATTAAGAGTGTGATCGGAGAGTTTTTGTGTTCTTTTGCGGCGGGTCTTGCAGAACTTAGCTCCGACCGCATGGACAGTTTCCACGAGCTTGTCATTCTTATCGCCCACTGCATTGCAATCTTCTAGGCACTGAAAGCGGTTACGTAACTCGAGCTGAAAGTTTTCGGGATTCTGGATTAGAGCACGAGGGGGACGGAGCGTTGACTTCATTAGACGAGACCTCTCCAATTTAACGTTTAAGTTCAGTGTGCCTCTAACCATTCGGTGATCGCTGCCAGTTTTCACCCTTGCGATCACTGAGACATCACTGAGCAGTTGGCGTCTGGTCGTCATAATGAAGTCAATCTCATTTTTTGTCGAACCGACGGGGCTCGACCAGGTCCACTTCCTGTGGGGCCGCTTCTGGAAGAAAGAGTTCATCATAAAGAGTCCCTTCTTTCTCCATAAAGTCGGCCAGCTGCTGGCCCCTTCGGTTCCGTTGCCCTTCTCCAAATTTCCCTAACTTCAGCTCACCGTTTTCTCTTGTGCCTAGTTTTGCGTTGAAGTCTCCCATCAACACCGTGTAGTGGGTTTTGGAGGAATGCATGGCTTTGGAAATATCCTCATACATTTCCTCCACCTCCTCATCGGGATGTGCCGAGGTTGGTGCGTAGACCTGTATGACCTTCAGCGAATACCGTTTGGTGATTCTGAGTATCAGGTACGCGACCCTCGTCGACACACTCCCAATCTTTACAACGTTGTTGACTAGAGACTTGTGGACGATAAATCCGACAGCTCCTTGGGACGGATGGTCGCCCTCCCGGTGATAGAACAAGTTGCCGGAATCGAGGATTACCGTGTCCTCCCCCTCTCTTCGGACCTCAGATAATCCAATAATATGCCAGCGCAACTTGTCTACCTCTTCTTCCAGCTCTAGTATCTTCTCGTCAGTCCTCAGGGTGCGTGCGTTATACGTTGCCAGGTCGAGTCGTCGTAGGTGGCAACCGAACCTCCACCGGAGATTCTTAGCACCCCCTGCCCCGCCGTTACCATGGTCGCCACCTTAGCCAGGAATAGCGGGGCCGCCGTAGACTGGGGGCCGTTTAGTTGCGTCGTTGCTCATTGGGGGATATTTGCCATAGTTGCCACGCTTGGCGAGCGGGTTGGCAACCGCAGTTTTTTATTATGTTATTATTGTTATTAGGAAGATGCTGCTGCCCATCTCCTTTCTGTGTCCCTCTGTCGCCTCTTACGACACCCACGGGTAGATATGGGGTAGTGGATATTGTCAACCGCCACTACACGGCCAATTACGGCCATCATAAATTCCATAGACTAACTGAGTTTTTATTGCTTAAAAGGATAGAAAATTTCACATGGAGCCTATACTACCACACTTCTTCATAAACAAGTGGTCTCTAAATATATGTTTTTTTGGTTTAAAGTGCTGTGGATAGGTGTGGTCGTATCCGACCGCTTGGAATTTGACGGAATATCGCCTTGGTCCGATCCGATCGTGTGGATATTGAAAAGTACTCGTATATACGGTACTTACTACTAGCAACAATTTTTAAAACTTTTGTCCATCTGTCTGTACATTTGTTCCAGCTAATCTCTGAGACGCCTGGACAGATTTTAACGGGATTTTCACTAACAGATAGTTGATGTTATAAGGTGTAACTAAGACCACTTAACTACTTTTATTTTAGAAAAATAATAAGGATTCTGCGCAAATAACCCAAGATAATAAATTACACGTAGAAGAAATAGCGGGGATCAGCTAGTTGTATAATAAAATCAATAATGTAAAGAATGTCTCATCAATTATCTGGAACGAACGTTGTGGATAATAAACGATAATGTGTTTTCCTTTATCAAACATATAACTTAGATTTATATGTATGAGAACCAACTTGGGTCCTTCTGATGGTACAGCCCAGCGCGTACAGCGAGTACACATTTTATCGATGGCAACTAGATTCTGTGGCCTATAGACATTTACATCTATCCTAGACTAGTTCTCCGGTTCTCTAAATACGAAACACAGCAGCGTTAAGCAGGTATTTTACGCTACTATTCCGTGAGTGCGTTATTCTTGGAGTTAACCGTCGTGCTACAGCTAAGCTACAGCTAATCATAATATAGCTGCAGCGTATCTCTAGCACATCTATGAGAGTGACACCACATCAGTTACTATGTGCCCGTTTGTTGCCCTTATTTCCATAAAAGTCGATGTTTACAGGTTATTCAGGACCGCTTTTTGTGATATTACTTGGACGACAGCTATGTTCATCAGTGGGCTTTTAAAGTGACAAAATGATGACATTGTCACAATGATGATTAATTTTTTTGAAAGAAAGTAGTTGAAATGGATAAGAAGAGAAAGTTTTCGAATCCCACGTAAAATAGATGTAAAAGAAAGTTTACGATAAGACCGCGGTATAATTATAGTTGTACGTTATTTATATGGACACCCATAACGTAATGTAACTCTAAAAGCAGATCATCATTCAGGACGTGCGTCGTTTGCTTGAGAAGACTTCGTTCGCGTTGTTTGAGTGTTGCCGTAAGGTTATTTGGACATTTTCATGCTTTTAAATTTGATGATAAGTTAAAATAAATAAATAAGATAAAAACTTTTTTTATAAAACACTGACTTTAAGAGGTAACAACTAAAATCCCTGTAGAATGGTTCTCTTAAAACTCAGCATATTTTGATTGTGTGATTTATAATCTATAATGTTGAGATATTTTTGTATGTTTCCATATAATTTTGGCGAAAGATGTCTCAGAACATAATTTTATATTTTTCTTACATATTTTTTTTGTTTTCCTTATCTTCCTTTTTCGTGCAAATTAATTATTATCATTAATATATTTACATCGTATAAATAGTAACACTTATATTTTCATCTCCTTTTTAACCTACCCCTAGAAGTAGATTTATTTAAAAATTATACGAAACTTCTCCTGAAGCAAAATGTAATATAAATAATATAATAGCAATTTATCGTTTTTTAAACTTCGTTAAAAACCTAAGAGAGGTTTTCGATCCTTTTGCCCAGTTCCTTGGAAAATGTAGAGCCGTATTAAGCTGAAGCAAGTATGGGTCAGCAAGGCCGGGGAACGACTATACACGTACAGAATACTTGCTTCAAATAGCGTAAGGCGGTAAGGCTTTAGACTTTCGTATGGTAAATATAAAGCACGCGGGTCTCCCTTTGACGGAAAAGAGAATAATAAAGATATTAGAGTTACTTTGCAACCATCCGCTCAATTAAATAAAATGATGTGTCTTACCTAGATTGAAGAGCACTCCCGCCCTCTTTCAATTGCGTGTACTAATCCAAATTGCAAAGTAACTATTAATATCTTTACTATAATGGATTTACGCAAAGTAACCTGATTCTATTATTATCTGGAAGAGAGAATTCCATCTTAGTATTTACACTTGTAAACAAATTTACAACTTTACAATATCTTTAGTAATCTAATATATAAAATGTTCGTTTTATACGCATATAAGCCATTTAATGTTTTTTGCTTCAGGAGAAGTTTCATATGTTTTTTTTTTAAAAATCTACTTTTAGTGGTAGGGTAAAAAGGAGATGAAAATATAATTGTTACTATTTGGACGATGTAAATAGTATAATAATGATAATAATTCATTTGCACGAAAAAAGGAAGGTAAGGAAAACAAAAAAAAATATGTAAGTAAAATATAAAATTATGTTCTGAGACATCTTTCGCCAAAATTATAAAAACCTAAGAGAGGTTTTCGATCCTTTTGCCCAGTTCCTTGGAAAATGTAGAGCCGTATTAAGCTGAAGCAAGTATGGGTCAGCTAGGCCGGGGAACGACTATACACGCACGGAATACTTGCTTCAAATAGCGTAAGGCTTTAGACTTTTGTATGGTAAATATAAAAAACGCGGGTCTCCCTTTGACGGAAAAGGATGATATATATATATATATATATATATATATATATATATATATATATATATATATATATATATATATATATATATATATATATATATATATATATATATATATATATATATATATAAGAATGAAAAAAAAGAGATAAGGTGCAGGATCAACGGCTTTACTTGATTTTCGAGGCATAGGGGTGAAACATCACTAATTTCCTGATAAGTGGATGGTATAGTCCTTAGGCAAATACGTCTATTCTCGTTTAAGAATCAAATTGCAGACACATTGTCACCCCTGAGGACTAAAATGGAATAATTTCTAGTAAAAAGGATTTCCGGGTCTGGTATTCCGTGGGGATTTGATCCTTCACCTGGCGAGACAAACCACTTGTGTTTCAGTCATAATAAATTTAAGCATGGCTCTACAACGTTGTGGTGTTGTGGTGGCTCTACAATGGCTACGGCATCATGCGGGGTCGGGCGCTTTTTCTTACAAGCCAATATTATTTGAAAATACTGTGTTTTTTGTTATTGTATAACTATTGTACTTTGTAGAGAATAAAAATTCAAATGCTCTTAACCCAGTACTTCGTCATCTGCATTTAATATCTCCCAAACTTGCTGGCAGATGATCTTTTCATCACATTCATACATCGGTCTTAGAGGATGCCGTTTGTAGAACGTTCACAGGAAAGGTTAGTGAAATGGAGATGAATTTAGTTTTAGATTTTGTAAGCAATTCATTTGTTATTGAGTTTGTCATGGTCTCAATATTCCACAGTATCCCAGCAAGCTGATTTTAAAATCTTGACGGTAACAACACAATTGTGATTTGCAATTTTAAGTTCTGATTTACCACATTCTCAGCAGTAAAGAAAAGTATAGAAAAGCTGAAAATTTAAGGAAATAAAATATGGTTACACGAGTACATGTAAACATGTAATCGAACTATTTTACACATTAGCATTGACTAATTGCTCCATAAATCTCCAAACATGTGAGAAGACGTGTATTCAGAAATGAAACACTTGTAGGCTTTAATTGAAAAGATTTTTTTAGTAGACGTGAAATAACAAACGTACTTACAGTCACCAGATGTTAAGTGGCTATTGCAGCCAGTGGACAACCTGCAGCTAACTTCAAGCAAAGAAAACTACAGAGCCATATCAACTATAAGGATTAAGATTGAATACTTCAAAGTCTGTTTGTAGTACTGGCTCTCTATACCCTTCAAACCGGAACACAGCAGTGCACGCACTGTTGCTTGGCGGTAGAACTATGTAAGAGGATGGTACCCATACAGGCGGACTCCTAGTCTAGTCTAGTCTAGTACTACCACCAAGTTTCGTTTATTATAATTTTACGTTTGAGTATTGAATTAAAAAAAATAAAAAAATCTCCAAAGCTATTTAAATCCTTTTGTACGCGTTATTTACGTGTATTTTTATATTGTAGAACCACGCCGCAGATATACATTATGGATACTGTACGAATGGGGCGACTAAACAGGGGTAGAACCATGCTCTCACAGAATTCCAGCTTTGAACAGATAAATAATGCTGTTCAGTATGGTGAGTGTAGAGTGCCCAATACTCCTGTTGTTGGTATAAATAGACCTTTCCAAATTAGTTATCAGGGGTGATAACGCATTTCTGCGTTTTGTTCGAGAGAGAGATAGATAGACGTCTATAAGCCGCAGCATCCTTTTACCATCGAACGACGAAAGCTTAATTTGGTCAAAACTCTTTTTGAAACGTACAGTGGTGGACCGCCAAGCATCTAGATGGTGTGGATGGTATCGGGACGTTTGCCGCGTAGTGCGTTCACGAAATTTGGCAGCTGGGATTAATCCGAACTATTCCTCAGAGCACTCCCCACGGTATATGCGAAAGAAAATGCAAAGAGATGCAACATCTCTTCGCAGTGCCAATGAATCGAGCCGATCGGAAAGCACTCGGTCGTCGACGATTCGAGCCGCTCTGCGCTGGATGCGGTCAAGTGGAAGGTGCTGGTACTGGGGAGCCCCAGCCCAGAGATGGGAACGAACAGTATTCTATGTGCAGCCGAATCTGCGCCTTCTAAAGTTGCAGGTGGTGTGCCGCCGTGAAATATTGTCCCGCTCTGCTGAGCACGCCAAGCTGTTTAGAGGCCAATTTGGCCTTCTCTTCCAAGTGACCACGAAACTACACGTCACTCGATATGTCGACGTCTAGGATTCCGATACTGGCTGAGGCAACAAGGGGGGTGCCTTGAAACTGAGGAGATACGACAAAGGGGATCTTTTTAGTGGTTAAAGCGCAAACTTGTGTCTTCTGGGGGTTAAACTGGACTAGATTTAGTCGCCCCCAATCCGAGACTCAGTTCAGCAGAGACTCGACTTCAGACACAAGTTTGTCCCGGTACTCGGAGATGTTTTCAGTACAGAGCGTTACCAGTGCTGTCATCTGCATAGCAATGAATGTTACGGGTTTGCAACATATCATTGATATGCAGAAGAAACAGCGTTGGCGATAGCACGCAGCCTTGTGGAACACTAGCATTAATAGGCTTGTAATCGTAGCTTGCACCGTCTATAACGACCCTGATGCTCCGATCTGCAAGAAAGCTGGTGATCCAATCGCACGATTTCTCGGGAAGCCCATAGGATGGGAGCTTCGAAGGAAGCGCTTTGTGCCAAACTGATCGAAGGCCTTTGTAATGTCCAAACTAACGGCCAATGCCTCCCCCTTGGACTCTACTACCCCAGCTCATCTGTAAGTTAGGTAGAGATCCTCAAGGTACCTCATGAGCTGGCAGTTAACAATAGACTCCATTGTTTTGGAGAACAAGGAGTTGATGGCGATTGGCCGGTAGTTGGACGGGTCTAAGCGGTCGCCTTTTTTAGGGATCGGGTGGACGAAAGCCGTCTTCAATGATTTTGGGACTACGCCTAGGAAGTAGGAGTACCGGAAAAGACGCGTTAAAACCTGTGCCAACTCTGGAGCACACGTCTTTAGCACAATTTGGGGGGGATTCCGTCAGGCCCACTCGAATTGTGGATGTCCAGGGAGAGGAGTGCTTTGCGAATCGAGCGCTGTGTGAACTGCACTTCCGGCATGGAGCGCTCACACCACGGGATGGTCGGCGGCGTATTCCCCCTATAATCGAGAGTCGAGTTGGACGCAAAGAAGGAGCCTAGCAGATCGGCTTTCTGCTTTGCGGTATGGGCCAGTGAGTCGTCCTCCCTGTGCAGAGATGGAAGAGATGGCTGACAAAAATTCCCCTGGACAGCCTTGGCGAGAGACCAAAATGCACGAGTTCCAGAAAGAAGGCGAACTAGTTTCTCGCCAATTCTGCCTATGTGCTCTGACTTTTCCTTGGCAATGACTCTTTTGAAGGACCTAGGAGGCGGAATTATACTTCTTTTTTAGAGAGCTGGTGTTTACATCCCGGGACGTTGGTGCGTCAGACCAGGCTTGGTAGCACTTCCTGCTTATAGCGTGATGCTATTTTACAGGAGCGACTAAACTATGGCTGAGATTTGCCTCCAATGGGCCAAGAAGAATAAAAAGTTCCATACCCAGTACCACATAAGCGACAGAATCCACAACGACGTTGGGATCGTCCGGCGAGAAGCAAACCCGCCCCCAAGGGTAGGATGCATAGAAATACCCCGGGTAGGAGAGATGCGAGACATCAGTCGGAGAGGACACCTGCGTCTCGGTAAGAAAGAGCAGTACCGGTAGTGGATGGCGTTTAGGTTAGAGTGAAGTCCCCGGATATTGCAGAAATTCACGGATAGCGTGGCAGGGGTCGCCTAGGTGTTGTTGCTCCGTTTTCCCCGAGCAGTTGCAGTCTTGAGCGGAATTTCCCTCCCCCCAGAATACGCGGAGTTGCCTGAGCACTCACGCTCAGGAGTGGAGAGACATGGTCGTCGATGCTCAGCGAGGGATTCTCCAGGGGTGCTGGTACCCTCCTGGGGTAGTCTATCATTTAATTCCGCTACATGTTGATTGGGGGGGGGGATTTGCCGGCCACCTGCACTCACCAGACGAAACCCGGAAGCAGAGCTTCCACTTCACGCCGGTATTCTGTGAGGTCGTGGTACAACCCCGGTTTGAGCCGGCCCATACGTGCAACAGCAAAGCTGCCGCGTGGCTCTACCACTTTTAACCACTTTAATGCTTTTGATAAAACAATTCTACGCAACTGGCCTACGCCTCTAAGCATTTCGAAATTTTCAAATTAATTTAGAAATTCAATTATGACACTGAGGCCAAGTTAGAAACATCCGTAAATAAGGATTATTGACCTTAATTATGTTGTTATTAGGTTCTAGCGGGTTGTTTTAAAAAAAATTGCGATTAAATCTTACCGACTTTAATTAGGGTCGTTATAAGAGCTACGGTATTTCTGTTCCGGACAAACAATTACAAAGAAAGAATAATAATTAAACCTAAGAAATATTTTATCTTCCTACTATATTGTTTTATTATTTTTTTGTCAATTAAAATGTACACATTTAATATTTTAGGACTTTTAGTGAGAGCTTGATGATTTCAATAATGCTTTTATGTAGATTTTGATACGTAAAAGTGATGCAATTATGTGTATTATGTGTCAGCGCTTGTTAATTATTATTGAAAATAATGAAGCAAGTGCTTAAATGGTAATGTAAAGCTCAAGTAATTGTGTCTACTTAGGCACCTTGAGATGCTGTCGTCATCTCTCTGCTGGCTCAAGCTGCGTAAATTTCAATGGAATGTGAGGAATAAATATATTGTGAAGAAGCTTTCAAACAAATTATTATACAAGATGAATTCATAATTCTTAACTCTGAGAAAATTAAAACCGTATGAGTTCATCACTAGAAAGAATAAGTTATGTTGTCCTCTTCACAAGTCCACTGCTGGACATATACTACCACAAGGAATGCCACAAAACATAATGTTATATAATTTATTTCGAAAGCACAATAAAATATGTACTTCTTGTTCTTTTACTTCTTCTTCATAAGCCCGTAAAAGTTGACTCGGTGTTGGACCTTTCCTGTTAGAAGCAGGTTCAACCATAATCATATCACTGGTCAGGGTATTTCACAGTTGTTATAAAAGAGGTTACTCTATCTACTATCTGAAGCCATGAGCTATTTGTAACATTTCAACAGCAACTTTGCAAGGTTGACAACGCATCTGCATTTTCATTTTTAATTGAAAATAAATGAAAATATCTTTTAGCCACAGTATTTATTTATCATCTAGTGGACTATGTGCTCGTTTGTAACTCTTATTCTAATAAAAATATTAAAATTCAAAAGCATGCTCCAAAGCTTATTCGATTTAAGTTTAAGTGAATATTTTGAATAAAACTATTTTGACGGTTTTTATCGCGTTTGCTTTGGCTCTGTTTTTCGACATAATCGCCATCTTTTTCTACGTAGTTTTGTAGATGGTGCTCCAATTCCGATATCGCACTGTCTTATAACTCCGCCACCAACCTGTTGAGGAAGCTTTTTACCTCCACTTTGACTTAGTCGCTCTGAAAGCGTTGGCCACTCAAGTGTTCATTTAACTTTGGGAACAAGTGATAATCGCTTGGTGCGAGGTCCAAACTGTACGGCGGATGGAGCATTATAGTCCACCAAAGGGTTTGTCAAAAGATCCTGGGTTTGACGGGAGATGTGAGGTCAGTCGTTGTCGTGAAGGAGCACATTTATCGCAATACACCTCTGTAAAATGAAGATGCATATTCATGAGTGAAGTCCCTTTGGCGTGCTAAAAGCA
Organism: Parnassius apollo; assembly: GCA_907164705.1. NCBI lineage: Eukaryota > Metazoa > Arthropoda > Insecta > Lepidoptera > Papilionidae > Parnassius > Parnassius apollo. The sequence goes on along the minus strand of CAJQZP010001616.1, from coordinate 1,570,687 downwards.
AATTACAGAACGAATCGCGCACTAGACGGGAGCAATAATGAACATTCCATCCATCTCCAATGGCTACTGAGCCATTAGCCAACACAGCGGAGCAGTGAACCGTAGCTGGACGGAATCGATAGTGGGGGAACAGCCACACACAGCGGTATGGGGGATTTTGCCTCGCACATTCCAGTACGGCTGAAGTTCTGTGGAAAGCTTATTTCTGGACCAACCCTAATAATAAACTTATTTTAAACTCCTGAAGATTCCGGTACTCTGCAGTACCTAAGGTCACGGAGTATGAGGTGATTCAATTCCCGATGTCAAAGTTACCCCGAGTGGATTCAGCTTTTTAATAAAAATGACTTTTGATGCGATTTATGCAGAATGAGTATTATGTGTATATGTAATATACAAAAATATGCATATATTTTAAAGGAAAACCTTTTTTAAGGAATTCTTTGAATGACCAATTATTGTCACTTATATAGTAAAGTTTTTAAATAAAGTTTATACAAATTAAATAATAAAGAATAAAATACATTATGTCAACACGTAAAAGCTACAATTCTTCAGTCATTATTACGGCAAGCCTGGACATAACATTATTAGAAATTTGTCAAAACCGATCGATTATAAAACTAGTTTCGTTTGAAAGAAGTTTGTACATGTATTTTCTTTCGCAAAAATCCCTTTCCCTTAACCTTTGATTTCGAATTAAACAGATCATAACATTGATTGTTTCCATTGAAGTGTTACTTTTGATCGACCCAATTTGAGTGAAGTAGGAAAGTATATATTATATGATGATATATACATTTGAATGATATATTTTTGAGCTCTGATTGTATTACATACTAGCAAAATGCCCCAGCTTGGCCTGGCTGGTGTCTATTATTTTAATTTATTTTAATTGTTTTGATTTTTTTAAATAATCATTAACGATTATTTATTTTACAAATTTTTCGTTTTCAGAAAAAAAAAACATCTGTAAGTTTACAAGAGATCAATAAAAACTATCGGAAAAGAACGCATAACTGATATGAAGAATCAACGCTCCGGGAAATTAGCAGTTTGTGAACACTTACAGGTTCGCCCCCGTCACTACATCAGATTTGATATACAAATCCAAACTGAGGAACACCGATTTTTCAAGGATGATTCGCGAGGCTATTGAAATCAAGAAAGATACTAATTTTAATAGAGAAGGCGGCTACACCAGTCCTCATTGCAAGGCCTTCGGAGGGCTCTGAAAGAATACAAGGCTGAAGTCTTGTGTAACCCTGGGAAATGGGTTGACGCTAGTAACTCCAATGCTTCTGTTTCACTATTAGTGAAGATACCATCCGGATTTTTAATAAGCCCGATCTGATTAGGTTTAGCTTTCGATAGCATTTTGTACTGTGTGTATTGCACTGCGAGGCAAAGACTCAACTTCCTCGCATAGCTTCCTCCACGATGCTCTATTGGCTTTCCTAATTTCTTTATTATATTCAGTTAGGGCTGTACTATAAATATCCCACTCTTTGGTTTTCTTAACCCTATTAAATAGTTTCCTAGTCTTTTCCATAAGTTCTTTTAGCTTAGTATTCCACCAAGGAACTTTTCATGTTGAGGTCTTGGTTTTGACGGGACAACTGTCCTCGAAGGCTTCACGGATACCTACGGTTACTGTCTCCGTCGCTAACTCCAGACCTTTAATTGCTTTGATGCTTTTAGGAAAATTTCCAAATTCCACTTTAGGCTATCACCGTAGATATCCCAAAGGTCGCTTTTGGATCCCTAAAAGTAAAGGTTTCATAGGTTGGTGATGCTCCAATCACAAACATAATGTGCTTGTGATCAGACATCGAGTTTTCGCTACTAACATGCCAGTCATTATCCGCCTGGATATATTATTGGTAGCAAAGTTTATGTCTAACACTTCTTGCCTAGCACGCGTTACAAAGGTTGGTGTACAACCTAACCGGCTTACCAGGCGGTTGGAGATGAGAAAATCATAAAGTAACTCACCTCCTTCGTTGATGTTGGTGCTTCCCCAGGCTGTGTAGTGAGCATTAGCATCACAACCCACCACAAGTTCGGCGTTATGTTTTAGACCGAATTCCGACACTCGCTCTAACTCGATGGTAGGATCTGCGTTCTCGTCTAGAAGAGAGGCTGAGCAAATGATTACTCTGGCCCCTGTGCATCCCTTGAGATTTATGAAGGCTGTAACCCGGTCATCATTGGAGTACTCTGGAACAGCTAAAAGTTCAATATTTTTATTATAAATTATACAAGCTCTGGGTCTACTTCCTTTAGTATTGACAAGAATCTTTCGGCATCCGCCAATCCCAGGACCTGACCGTTGGCCACCCAAGGCTCTTGTATAAGGACGAGGTCAATGTTGTCCTCTGAAAAGCAAACCTCCACCACGGCCGAAGCAGCTGCCGCATGGTGAAGGCTTGCTTGGAGGACCCTCGTCTTACCCTTGGGTTTAGCCATTTATGTACGTGGGGGGAGGGGTGTCTTTTCCGCCTGTTGAGGACGAGGGCGTCCTTTACCTGCGCACTTGACTGCCGCCTTACCTTTCGTCAAATCACTCCCACCTCCCCGCCCCACCCCCGGCCTGGACGACACCAGCGGAGGCCGTCGGACCGAGGTGCCATCTGCGTCGTGGGTCTTCGTCACTCTCACCGGTGGCGGTCCAGCCTTACCCCGAGAGGTGGAGGGCTGAGGGGATTGGGGTTGGGGTTGGGGCGGTTCGGTCTCCCCTGACTTTAAAAGTTATCATCTTAAAGCCAAGGACCACTCTGCCATCTGCCTTCCCAAGAGCCTCCGCCGATGGGTCGTCCAGAGAAAACAGAAGAGAGAAGGCGATGTCAAAGCCAGTTTACATTACAATGGAAAGTCTGCTTCGAGCTATAATGTGCACAAACAATTTGTTTGTCTCCAACTATGAAGTAAAATAAGGACTGAATATTATCCGATTACAATTTTAAAAATATTTTTAAAAGACCGTCAAAATATTCATCTTTCGCGGAAATCGGAGCTAAGAGCAATCTAGTCCATAACTCAAACGGAATTCTACATCACATATAACTCCTTTATATATGATATAACTCCTTCTGTTGCCAACATACCATAATCTGTTGAGGCGTATCCCTAAACATTTGTACTGAATATCAATATCATCAGCACTACTAACCAAACAAAAAAAAACAAAAACAGACTTCAAAGCATTCTTTATCATACACTAGTAATGAGCACACAAATAGCCAAATAAACTTATTTAAAACTTTATATTAAAATATGCACGCAACCGATATCATCCGTCATTCGTCGAAACTTTGTTGAACAAAGTCTCGGACTGGGGGCGACTAAATTTAGTCCAGTTTAATCCCCAAAAGACAAGTTTGCGCGTTTGCCGCTATAAAAGTTTCGTGTTCACTTGGAAGAAAAGGCCAAACGGGCCTCTAAAAACTTGTCGTGATCAGCAGAGCGGGACAGTATTTTATGCCGGCTCACTGCCTGCAACTTTACAAGGCGCAGGTTCAGCCGCACATGGAATACTGTCCCCATCTCTGGACTGGGGCTTCCCAGTGCCAGCTCCTTCCATTTGAACGCATCCAGCGCAGAGCTGTTCGAATCGTCGGCGATCAAGCTCTTTTCGATCGACTTGACTCACTGGCAATGCGAAGAGATGTTGCGTCTCTTTGCGTATTTTATCGCATCTACCACGGGGAGTACTCTGAGTAATTGTTCGGACTAATTCCAGCCGCACAATTTCACCTTCGCACATCGCGACAAAACTCGCGATACCATCCATACCATCTGGATGACTGGTGGTCTATCATCGTGTGATTTAAAAGAAGTTTTCTTCCTCGCACAAGTTCCTTGTGGAATCTACTACCACCAGATATTTTTTCGGACCGATACGTCTTATGGACCTTAAAGAAAAGAGCCTTCTCCTTTGAATAAAACTAAATTTACGGATTCTATCGCATTTATTTAACTGATTTTACTTATTTTTAACTTATTTTTAATTTCCGACGTTTCGGGTGCTTGACATAAATTTAAGAAAGCAAGAAAGCAGCGTAAATTTAAGAAATCATTAGCCTACTCCTTTTTAAAAGGCTGGCAACGCATCTGCATTTCCCCTATATATATATATATATACATCATTAGAGCCTTTCACAAGTCCACTGCTGAACATAGGCCTCCCCCAAGTAATGCCACAAAGCACGGTCCTGAGCCACCTGCATCCATTGACTTCCTGCATATCTTACCAGGTCGTCACTCCATCTAGTGGAGCGTCGCCCTACACTACGCCTACCGGTACGAGGCTTTCTTCCCCATAAGTTATCGGTTCTTCGAGCTATATGGCCGGCCCATTGTCACTTCAGCTTACTAATCCGTTGGGCTACGTCGGTTACTTTTGTTTTATTGTGTATATCCTCATTTCTGAGTCTATCACGCAGAGAAACTCCGAGCATAACCCTCGCCATAGCTGGCTGAGCGACCTTGAGTGTCCTTATACGGCCAGTAGTGAAGGACCAACGTCTCAGATCCGTAAGTCATCACTGGCAGCACGCACTGGTTGTACAATCTAGTTTTTAGAGATTGAGGTATGCCTGACGAGAAGATATGTCGTAATTTTCCGAACGCTGCCAAGCTGATTTGAATCCGTCGATTGATATATATATATATACTTGCTTGCTGATATATATATATATATATATATATATATATATATATATATATATATATATATATATATATATATATATATATATATTTCAGCAACAACATTTATAGTTTTAAGTATTTAAAAATCTCTTTACATCAAAACAGCTAAGATTCTGCCACATTTTTTTTACTTTTGTTTAATCTGTACACTATTATGTAAGTTTATTATTATAATATAGTTTTATTTCGTTACATTTGATTATAAATTGTTTAATAATATACCGTGTCGTACCAGATTCTAGAGCCAGCTTATAATAGATCATTGCTGCTGTGTTTCATACGATGAATGTTGGGAATTGGAGACACTTTTTACTGGAAATGCATTACATCATAATCTAGGTTATTTTTGGGCCACAGTGTCCAAGAGTAGATGTCTGCATTTTTTATGGGATAAGACAGACAAGACATTTTATATTGACAAGCGAGCTAATAGTCTTTCTTTATACGTGGTAGAGCCATACTGCAGTTGTATTAGTAGAATAGTTGTAGCACGAATGGGTCGGCTCGACCGGGGAAGGACCACGCTCTCACAGAATACCAGCGAGAAATAGTAGCTTAATGCTGCTGTGTTTCGTATGATCAGTGTAGAGAACCGGAGACCCTTTTTACTGGAAATGAGGCATTTCATCTATAAACTATATTTATGTAGACAATCCAATTTTTAACGTGGTTGTATAGTTATAACATGAATGGATCGGCTCAATCGGGGTCGGATCACGCTCTATCAGAAAACCAGCGTATAATAGCAGCTGAATGCTACTGTGTTTCGTATGGTGGGTGTAGAGAACTGGAGACCCTTTTCACCGGAAACGAAGCATTTTATCTTAGTCCTTACGGGTGACAACGCATCTGCATTTTGATTTGTTTTGTAATTTTGATTCGTAATCGAGGATAGATGTAGATGTCAATGGGCCACAGCAATCACTTACCATCAGGTGGACTTTGTGCTCGTTGGTCACCTTGTCCTATAAAAAAAAGTCTACCTGATATTAAGTGGTTGTTGTGGCCTACATACATCCTCATTTGCGACTCAAAATGCAAATGCAAATGACAGCCGTGAGGACTAAGATAAAATGCCTCTTTTCCGGTGAAAAGGGTCTCCGGTTCTCTACACCCACCATACGAAACACAGTAGCATTAAGCTGCTAATAGATGCTGGTTTTCTGAGAGAGCGTGATCCGACCCCGATTGAGCCGATCCATTCATGTTATAACTATACAACCACGTTAAAAATTGGATTATCTACATAAATACAAATTTCCCAACATTAGCACCATATAGTGGATTGTACCTTGGATGTTAATAGAGACGACAGAGGTAATTGAAATAATATAAGCTGCATCTGTACACAGTCACAATCTATAAAATAAGCCTATGTTCAGCAGTAGACTTTTGATAGGAATCTTGATGGCAATTATGATGATGATGATGATAATGCAAATTAGATTATAAGAGATTAAAGAGCTGATTACGTAAAAGTACTGTAAAATTTTCAAATAAAGAAAGGTCTCGACTTGATGGAGTGACGACCTGGTAAGACATGAAGAAAATTGATTGGTGCAGATGGCTCAGGTCCGCGCTTTGAAGATAGTTCTATCTAGTACAAATCTTGATTGCTTGAACATTTTGCGGGTTTCCTTTATGTAATGAACAAATTTACACAATTATTATTACTTAAAAAACCTGACGTAATTATATATTTTTCATATTATAATAGAGGCTAGGCTAGTGAGTTCGTTTTTGCTGGCTCAACAACACTCAATTCTTCCCCACTCCACTTCACTATCACTGTTAGCATAACTTCCCGAATAACAAATGGTGTATTACCATTTTGAACAGAACATGATTGATGGACGTTAACCAGTGCAATGGTTAACGTTGTTGATTTCCAAAATTGAAGCACTTACATACTTTCAAAATTCGGAAAACGCTTATTTGAATCAATGGGGATATAATGTGCATAGATTGTATTGTATGCAAATTCAATATATATATTTCTTTGTTAAAGTGCCAAGATATATATATTATATATATATATATATATATATATATATATATATATATATATATATATACATATATAGCCGTGCCGAGCCGTGGTAGCTCAGATGGTTAACGCTCGCTGTAAATATAACAGAGCGCGAGTAACCCGGGTTCGATCCCCGCCGGCACCAATGGAATTGTTAATTGCAATTTTAAGTGCTGATTTAACACGTGCGCGGCGGTGAAGGAAAACATCGTGAGGAAACCTGCATGTCTGAGGAATAAAAAAAAATTATTTCGAATATTTGTGAAGTTCGCCAACACGCATTAGAGCAGCGCGGCGGACACTTCCTTGCCCTAAAACCCTCTCAGAAAATGAGGGGAGACCTGTGCCCAGCAGTGGGACTTATATAGGCTGTAACTTTACTTTTTACTATATATATATATATATATATATATATATATATATATATATATATATATATATATATATATATATAAAGTTTCTAATTGCACGTTCCACAGCAATATTGGTAATCGACTCCTCAAAAAACATTACTGTGTTTTTTAGTCTATTTCACACAAAAACCGGCAAAAATGGTATATCATTACTATGACTGCTATACATTTAGCGTGTTCTTAGAATTCAAATGTTTCCATTCGTACTTTGCAAAATTACGGTACAATTCCAATATTATCTTATTCTTCATTAACAGCCCGTATGCTCCACTGGTCAACATGGATCTATGCCGTTATTAAAAAGATTGCCCTAATCGCCATTCTTGGTAGGCGTTTTGTGGTTATTGCAGTCCTTCAGACTGTATTTCGGTCTCGGCGGCCAGTCTCAACGGAGACTAGTTATCTGCGCAGTACTAGATTATAGTATGCACAAGCACAAGTGTACTCACTATTGTGTGGGCTTATATATTTATAGTGAGAGCACTCTTATATTCCTATATTTATAGTGAGGGTGCTTTCATATCCGTATCGGACGATAATCTGACACGAACGGTGAGAGAGCAAGTGCAGGAACCACGGCTTTAAATGCTTTCTGAGGCATGGAGTATAACACCGCTAAGCTCTTGACTTCAGGCTGTTACTCAGAATTCATTGTCAGAATCAATAATTGATTTACACCCGACCCGGAATTTGAATCCGGAACCCCGAACCTCAAGGCGATCAGTCCTATTTGCAACCACTTGATCAAATAAGCAGTGATTGCAGTATATAGTACATAATAAAATTTATTTTATTAGTATTTCCTATTACCGTAGAAGGACCACACTATCATAGAATACCAGCGTAACATAGTAGCTTAATGATGTTGTTTTGTATGGCGATTGTAGAAAACTGGGTAACATTTTACTGAAAACGAGGCATTTCATCTAAATCCGCAGGGGTGACAACGCATCTGCATTTTGATTCTCAATCGGGAGTAGATATAGATGACAATGGGCAATAGCATTCACTACTATCTGATGGACTGTGTGCTCGCTTGTCACACTTAATGTCACGATAATTCTATAAAAAAACATATTATAATATTCCTTTTAATTCTAGAAAGTAAATGAATTCGCTTAGCTGAATAACGTAAAATATAAAGTTTCAAAACTTATATTTGAGATTAATAATATTCCGAATGTATAGGTAGGTGTATTATCATAAATTTAGTCATAACCCGAAAAAATTAATAGTCGAAGTTCTGAGAGTGTTTATGTTTGACGCAGAACTTACGCCTTTACGTGTGTCTGAGCCTGAATGTTTAATTTTCAATTTTCTTCATTGTTCCAAGCTGCCTCGTTTCCAGTAAAAGTCGCTGGTTCTCCAGATTCACCTTACGAAAGAAAGAAACGTTGAGCTTCCATTTTACGCTGGTAATCTGTGAGAGCATAATTCTTCCCCGGTCGAGCAGAGCCATGCTGACGAGATGCCATGCATGAAACAAAATAATATTCTATTAGCGATAACGCTTGTAGAAATCAACTTGACTAACCCCGCTGAACGATTTGCACGGAAACTTTAGTCTATTATTATATTCTTTATCAAATCAATTATTTGTGATGACTGATTTGATTTTTATATACCAAAGAAAAATATATCCTAGCGCTTAAGCGACATTTCGCTTTTAAGAAACTATTAAACTTTTCCAATTTATGGCTGCCACAGTTTCTGTACAATTGCCGATAAAAGCCTGTAATGTTTCTTACAGAATTTTATTGCAGTTTTTGTCGTTATTTTATGACATTTATAACAAAGGGTTTCAACATAGATTTTAAGTTTTTTTCTTAATATTTTAATTATATAACAATAATAATATAGTAGTTCTTATAATAATAAAGATTTTACTTAATCGGCAATTCTTTTACTGTTCAGTCTACACTGTATGTCTACAGTATTAGAACTCCTTACCTGCAGTTATCGGGGAATAAATAAAGTAAATAAGCTCACAAGATTGTTTTGGCAGATTTTTTCACTTAACTAAAATTTCATGTATTATATATAGGCTGACTTAATGCCTGAGGCATTCTCTTCCAGTCAACATTTTAATATCAATTAGTACTACCTTCCAGATATACCATGAGTGAACAAAGGTAGCAGTACGGATGAATACTCGTACATATTATGTATTAATATTGTATCATATTATTATTTTTACCTCAATCTCTGAAAACTAATGTGTACAACCAGTGCGTGTTGCCAGTAATGACTTACGGATCAGAGACGTGGTCCTTCACTACTGGCCGTATGAGGACGCTCAAGGTCGCTCAGCGAGCTATGGAGAGGGCTATGCTCGGAGTTTCTCTCCGTGATAGACTCAGAAATGAGGATATCCGTAGTAAAACCAGAGTGACCGACATAGCCCAACGGATTAGTAAGCTGAAGTGGCAATGGGCCGGCCATATAGCTCGAAGAACCGATAACCGATGGGGAAGAAAGGTTCTCGAGTGGCAGCCTCGTACCGGTAGGCGTAGTGTAGGGCGACCCCCCACTAGATGGAGTGACGACATGCAGGAAGTCGATGGATGCAGGTGACTCAGGACCGTGCTTTGTGGCATTACTTGGGGGAGGTCTATGTTCAGCAGTGGACTTGTGAAGGGCTGTAATGATGATGATGATGATGATATGTGATATGTGTGCTAAGGATAATTGGTATATCTATGAATTATTATTTATCTGCTTGTATTTACATATACGTATATTTGTAACTTATAGGCCTTATTTTATTATATGTTATAACTACTTATGTTTAATATATAAAGTTATTTCAGTCACCTGCTGCTAATTGTACACCACGTCATGGATTGACTAGCGAGAATGCTCTGGCAGTCTGCCAGTTCGCCGATTGCAACATTTATGATTAAAACATTAAAGTTTTTAAATCTATACATATTCTATACATGTAATAGAAATGTAAAATGCGGATGTCTGTACATTTTATATTCTTAGTTTAATATACATTTTAATCATTTTTAGAATTTTCTGTCTGCGTTCGTTTGTTATCGTAACATGTACCTACTACCACAGTAAATCAACTTTTAAAAGAGCTATTAATATTTTTTTGGTTTTGGCGAGGATCATAGGAGCTTGGCAAAAGGCATATTATACTTTCCATTTACAGTTCCAAAAAGTTATAAAATTCACATTGTCATGAAATTGAGAAATTACGTTACCCGATTTTGAGCTGTTTTTATATTATTCCCGCCTGTTCTTTTCTAAATAATAATTTTTAATTTACCGTTATAATAAATTAGCTACAATAATTTTATATAGATGCCGCTATAAGTATTTTCAAGCAACATAAGGTTCAATTATAAGTGAGATATGAAAGACACATAATATGTAAATAATTACTCTGCTTGTTTCTTTCAACGCTATGCAATTTTTGTATTGGAACAGCAAATATAAGTTTCTAAGTTTTATCCGATAACCCTAACAGCATTTGAAAGTCCACTGCTGAACATGGGCCCCCCATTGATTGCCTCATATTTAGCATAGTTTCCACGATCTATCACGCACGATTACAGAACCGAAGTAGCGGTTATACAGTACAGGGTGGTTGAAAAAAAAACTCCCTATCTTATTTGGTTATAAGATTTTAATTTTTTACATTAATTTGTCAAACCACTTAGCAAATAAAACTGTACAATGTGAGTTATAAAAAAAAATCAGAAAAATTCAGAATTCAATATAAGCGTCTGCATTTTCTACCAGTTTTTGCAAACGTCTTGGAATATCTGCTACGGGACCTTTGTAGAAAGTGTTGAGATACATTTGTTAGCACTTGCTGAATTCTTATTTCCATTTCATCAAGAGTGCGAAGTTTTGAGCGATAGACTTCATAGTTTGCCCAACCCCACAGGAAAAATCGAAAGGCGTGAGGTCCGGGCTACGAGCAGGGCATACGTGTTACCCGCGGCGACCTAACCGACGCCCTGGGAAGCGGTTATCTAGCCACTGTCGGACATTCGATGCGAAATGTGATGAAGCTCCATCTTGCATAAATATTATATATCAAACGTTGACAAAGCTGGCTAAACTCTTTTTTCGAGCATGTTGAGATAGCGCTCTTCATTCAATGTTTCCCTCAAAAGAAAAGGGCCAATAACTTATATCGCATCATATATGATGTCATACCGCATCGAACTGTTACCTTGGAACGGTTTTACATTTTCTGAGCAGTTATTTTGGGGTTTAAATTCTGCCCAATAATGACAGTTATGACAGTTAACAAAGCCCCCAACGTGAAAAATTGCTTCGTCAGTCCAGATAATGTTATCAAACAGTTCTTAACATTCTCCATGCCATCTGAGCATAATCTCTCCGTATTCCATTCGGCGATCACAGTCCTTTGGAGTTATTTCATGGCAGTAATGTGGCTTCCAAGGACGAAAGCTGATAGACTTAAGGGCTGTCATTACAGTGTGCCGTGTAAGTCCGCTCTCACGAGCTGCTTGACATGTTGAATTGTAGGGGCTTTTTGTGAATATTTCTCGAACAATTTTAATATTTTCTTTTGATCTTGATGTTGAAGGACGGCCAGTTCTTTTACTATCTGCCACTGATCCAGTTTTCATCAACTTTGAATGACAGTTTTTAATGGTTTTTGGATCCAAAACAGCATGAGGTCCGTTGAAATTCCGCCACCACATCTGCACTTCCATTATTGATTGCCACACTTCGTAGCGAGAGGCAATTTGCGCTCGCTCTTGCATTGAAAATCTCCCTTGAACCATTTTATGATGTTTTACCTAATTCTCAATAAATAAGGAAAAAAAATACATATGAATACGTGAATTTGGCCGAAGCTGGTAAAGTTTACAACCAAATAAAGATAGGGAGTTTCTTTTCAACCACCCAGTATATTATAATATACAACCAATATAATATGGTCCATGGCTGGGTATAGGCATTCAATGAAATTCATATACAAAAAAGAAAATCATTGTAGACTTTCTCAAACTTCTTGGAACGGAGAAGAGTCCATAGTGCCGTCCTGACGCATATGTTCTCTTTACTTTAAAATATGGGATAAGTAATAAAGTACATATCAATAATTTGTGTTTTTATTTGTTAAGTAATGGTACTTAAAATTAAACAAAATTCTTCTTTTATATCAGATGTTTTTATTTCATTTGTTTCGTTTTTAAATTTTCATTTATATTTTAATTAAAAAATTTAATTTGCCTTATAGTAAGTTTTGTCATTTACCGACGTATCTACTATATACTCTTTAAACACTGAGTCATAGATATAATACCATAATGAGTGACTAACTCATCTACCAGCGCGCAAGCTCAAACTAAACCGCTTTAAGTAGAAATCCTACGATGGTGGAATAACAGTTTATTATTTTATTTAAAAAATAATTTACTCGATAGACTCGATAGTTACTGACAGTATTGTATTTAAAAACAAATTAGTACGTATTTTGCGATTTCAAAATAACCTGTTACGGTGGAGGCGCCAGGGGCAGAGGGTGTGCAATTTTGTATGGAGATAAAATATTTTGGTATTTCTTAAAACAATACCTTACAGGGGGAGGGAGATGGGGGTAGTTAATGCTCAATTTGTAGAGTGAAAAATTATTTTAATGCTTTAAAGTAATTAAATAATAAAATTGGCCTCTTACGGTTTTAAAATGAGGCAAGGGTGCAAATTTTGTACGAAAAATATTATATTAAGTCTACAGATCAAACCGCTGGACGTAAATGGGTAAAATTGAGACAATAACTTCTTTTATTTATTTATTTATGTACTCACAATAATATACTGAAACAGTTTTATAGTAACTTCGTACAAAGGTTCTACTTATTCAATAATTTGCTGTAATATCTTCCAGTAGACCCATAAAGGAAAATATTTAAAAAATGGCAAACTTAGTGCATACATTACTACTTCTACTACTAATGAATAAATAATATACAAATGTTACGTAAATTATGTTAAATAATATATAAAAATAAAAATAATCAATACGATAGTTACATATGATATATATATAAACTAATAATACTAATATATATAATATAATATACAAGATAGTTACATATGATATATATAAACTAATACTAATATAATACAATAACATATATCAATTATCAGGATACAAAGAAGTTATCTCTAACACGTTTCTTAAATACCAATAGTTTCGGAATTTCTTATATTCGTAGTGAGTTCCATAACCTTACTGCGTAAACAGAAAAGGAGTAGGAGTAAAAACCGGAATTATAGACGGGAAAGTTAAGAAGAGTTTTAACAAGGGATCTGCATCGTTTGTCCGGAGGATGGGCGAAGGAAAATCGGCTTCTGAGTTATATGGGAGGGGAAGTGTTGTACAAGATGTTATATAGGAGACATAACAATTTACTAAGTAGGCATCCACTAAGAAAAAATTTTTGAAACATTTAAACTTAGGATGGTATTTTTACCATAGGTACCAAGGTTTTTAAGAATCTTTTTTACGGGATGATTTCATATTGGTATAGGGAAAAATTATTAAATGATTTTTTTAACTTTAAAATTAGTACGAATAATTTAGGATTAAAATAATGTAATTAGTTTTTTTGTTCTTTTTTCTAATATTTTACCTCAAAGGGTTTGCTCCAAAAAAATGTTTTTTATTTGCATGGTGGTGGGGAAATCAGTAAAACGAAATTATAATTATTACAAATAATACCTATTATAGAACTTTACAAAAATCAGCCTCCATTGATCATTATATACAAAATATTAAAAGTTGTCTGTTTATCATTGTGTCCTGGTTGGTCATCCGACTAAAACATAGCGAGATCAGATACAAATAAAACGGTTTTACGTGCTCTCTGAGGCATATGGATAAAACAATGCTAAACTCTTGACTCCAGGCAGCTGCTGAGAATTCCGTGATAGAAAACCCAACTTATTATAAGCCAGATCACACCTGTTACTTAAATATCAAAAAACTTTCCTAGGTTGTTTCATTTTATTTTCCATTTGTTTGCAGGATGTGACAAAATATAGATAGGTACGCAATTTTATTTATTTTGATAGTTTAGGTAATTAGGTTTAGGTAGGCATTTAGGATTGTAGTTTTCAATTTTTTAATGTCAATAATTAGTGATGTTACTTGCTTATTTAGGGCAATATCTTATTTGTTGTATGGAAACCAACTAGAGAAATTCGGGGGCAAATTAGAGATTATGTTATTGCGGTCATTATGTTGTTTATTTACAAAACAAAACACAAGCGTACAGTTCGCCCCATTCGGTTCTTGGTTGGTTTGTATGTCTGATTGACCGACTGACTGAATGTTTTCATTCAAATTAGTATCATTCTAAGTCTTCGCGACAGTTTAACTTAAAAATAAATCATCATTACTTAGTATAGGAAAAGTACTGATTCCACGCGAACGAACACACGGCACAGTTATTAAATAAATATAATTTTGACCGTGTAAAGGCGGTACCACCCATATAGCCCGGCGGGTGTCGTAAAAGACAACAGACTAAAACAACTATGAGTTGGGTAGCAACGTCTTCCTCACAACAATAACAAAACTGATGATAATAAAGATATTAATAGTTATTTTGCAACCATCCGCTCAATTAAATGATGTGTCTTACCTAGTTTGAGGAGCACCTCTCGCCCTCCCTCAATTGCGCGCACTAATACCGTCACCACTACTCCCAACACTACTGTTCTAGGAAAGACACACCATCGACGATAATACGATACGTATTTCGCCTCTACACGAGGCATCTTCAGGTAATGTAGAGGGATTTTTTCTAAATCAATCGTTTTAAAAATCTTAATGATAAATATAGATGTCTACCACACAGACCACAGTATCCACTTACCGTCAGATAGACTGTGAGCTCTTTTATTATTACGGAACAACCAAATATTAGACTTTTGATAAGTGGTGGTTTAACCTTCCCGCTTACGACAGACGTAAAATATTCAGATCAGTTGAAGAACCATTGCGATAAGTCTAGTTCTGTAATCGCTTATCTACCTGACAAAGTGATGATTATGCTAAATCCTCCTTACCATTGAAGAAGCCTGTGTCTAGGCTTGAAAAAATAATGAAGATTTTTTGTCAGTGAATATTTTTTTTTTTGCATAAAGAAGCCATATTTGCAATCTTTGATTTAAAAGATATGGAATATCTAAGACAAAAATTTAAGAAAATTTATATATTAACTTTAGCCTCATAATACATTTACGAAAATGTAATGTATGTACACAAAAATATAAGTAGTTTTTTTATATAAGTAAAATTAACTCTGCTAAAACTAGGAATAGACACAGGCTAGTCGTACCAGCTACTCGACTCCACCGAGCGACTGTTAGAGTTCGCGTAGTGTATATATATATTCTTTGGTTAGAGTCAATAATTGATACTTGGGGCGATGTATTCAAAAGCCCAGAAAATTACAGAATTTCTTCTCTACCAAGTTTAAAAACTTTATTTAGCAAACATTGTACAAAAAAGTTTATTATATGAATAAGGTTATCGTTGCCAAGCCATTTCTAATTTGTTATGTGCAGCTAAGTATGCACTCGTATGTAACATAAAACATGATTGTAAACTGTTCTTTATTTAAAGAAATGTCTCGCTGGATTTCTTGCTAGTGCTTCCTGAGACAGAGGTATTTTCCGAACTAGTGGGAAGTACTACGAATATTATAATAAGTTTTATTTATAATTTGAATAAAAAGGTTTTTCTATTTCAATTAATTAAGTAAACAAATAAACGATTAGGGTCACCAATTGTTAATTTTCATTGCAAATACTCTAGTCCCAACTTAAATTCTTGGAAAAACAATACAATGGAGTGTGTCTACTCAAACTGTCGCAACGAACATGTTGTTAGTTGTTCAAGTAATTACATTTTAGTGCGAGCATATCAAATGGCACCCGCTTAACAGACGGATATGAAAAATTTTCTTGAATACGGCACTTTATTTCTTCTGCTTCCGCTACAATTCACAAACCTTAAAAAAACAATATTATTCGCTTAGTACAACTTTTGTAGTTAACAAAATCCTATTACTTGTTTTTATCTCTATATTATACTGCTAGACATAGATTTCCTCCCTTCTTAAGACCTTGATTGTCACGCTTGGCTGGGGTTTGGCATATGTAACGTCAAACTTATCGCCGATTTAACGCCTCTTACGACACACACGGGACGATATACAGTGATAGATTCGCGCCATGTGGGCAATTTGTATAGAATTTCTTATGACCGTTAAAATCACAGAAATCCTCGTTTTTAAACATTTCACGCAGAAAATCTCTTCCTTCTACGGTCAACAGTGAAAGACCACGTTTCAGATCCATAGAACATCACTGGAAACACGCACAGGTTGTACAATCTTATTTTCAGGTTTTGACATATGCCTGACGAGAAGATGTGTCGTAGTTCCCGAACAATTATTACGATTATTGCAACACCTGATACATCTTATGATTTTTTTGCACAGCCATTACGCGGTTACTTAGTTGATACAAAATTAAAGTGGCTTACTATTTTTATTTTATTGGAGCTATCATCATCATCATCATCATCATCACAGCCCTTCACAAGTCCACTGCTGAACAAAGGCCTCCCCCAAGTAATGCCACAAAGCAAGGACCTGATCCACCTGCATCCATCGACTTCCCGCATATCTTACCAGGTCGTCACTCCATCTAGTGGGGGGTCACCCTACACTACGTCTACCGGTACGAGGCTGCCACTTGAGAACCTTTCTTCCCCATCGGTTATCGGTTCTTCGAGCTATATGGCCGGCCCATTGCCACTTCAGCTTACTAATCCGTTGGGCTATGTCGGTCAATCTGGTTTTACTGCGGATATCCTCATTTCTGAGTCTATCACGCAGAGAAACTCCGAGCATAGCCCTCTCCATAGCTCGCTGAGCGACCTTGAGC
This sequence comes from Parnassius apollo, assembly GCA_907164705.1. Taxonomy (NCBI): domain Eukaryota; kingdom Metazoa; phylum Arthropoda; class Insecta; order Lepidoptera; family Papilionidae; genus Parnassius; species Parnassius apollo. The sequence goes on along the minus strand of CAJQZP010001616.1, from coordinate 1,553,575 downwards.
GTCCTCATACGGCCAGCAGTGAAGGACCACGTCTCTGATCCGTAAGTCATCACTGGCAACACGCACTGGTTGTACTTTAGTTTTCAGAGATTGAGGTATACCTGACGAGAAGATATGTTGTAATTTCCCGAACGCTGCCCAGCCGAGTTGAATCCGTCGATTGACCTCTCGGTCGAAGTTGGACTTATCTAGTTGGACTATTTGTCCCAGGTAAACGTACTCGTCAACAACTTCGAGAATAGTGCTCCCAACAACTACCGGCATAGGTGTGACATGGACATTAAACATGATCTTTGTTTTGTCCATGTTCTTCTTAAGACCTATCCGTTGGGAGGCACTATTGAGGTCATTGAGCATAGTGCTTAAGTCCTCCAGCGATTCTGCCATAAAGACTATATCGTCGGCAAATCGAAGGTGAGTGATGTACTCGCCATTGATGTTAATACCGTATCCTTTCCAGTCCAGTAGCTTGAAAACGTCTTCCAAAGCAGCGGTGAAGAGTTTCGGGGATATAACGTCACCCTGTCTTACACCTCTCTGCAGTTGGATAGGTTTCGAGCTCTGGTTCTGTACTCGGATAGCCATCGTAGCCCTACTGTACAAACACTTCAGCACTTCGATATACCGACAGTCAACTTGGCACCGCTGAAGGGACTGCAGCACCGCCCAAATTTCGACGGAATCAAAGGCTTTCTCATAGTCCACATGCGCCAGGCAAAGTGGCAAATTGTATTCTTCAGTCTTCTGTACAATCTGCCGCATGGTATGTATGTGGTCTATGGTACTGAAGCCTTTTCGGAAACCGGCTTGTTCGGGAGGCTGGAAGTCGTCGAGTCTGCGTGCGAGACGATTCGTAATGACTCTCGAAAACAGCACGTAGACGCGGCTCAGAAGGGAAATCGGTCTGTAGTTCTTCAAGAGAGCGTTGTCGCCTTTCTTAAAGAACACGACCACCGCACTTCTGCTCCACGCCTCTGGAGTAGTGCCACCATGGAGGACGGAATTGAAGAGCTTCTGAAGGACTTCAAGTACCGGTGTTCCACCCGCTTTCAGAAGCTCCGATTGGAGCTATAAACAAGAGTAAAGTCCACCTTATGGTAAACCAAAAAATACAAGTTACAGTTAGGAAATTGTTGACATCTGCAACTAGTTTCAATCAAATTCTTATTCTAATCACCAAAGGTTTAATATAATATTGTTGCGTGCCTAAGTTGACGTCATGTCCCCGGCACTAGCGCCACCTAGTGTCGGGGACGAGAGCGAGGGGAGCTATCCAGAAAATGACATCACTAATCTTTCAACCGACAGCGCCATCTAGTATCGAAACGAAGAACTAAGCTTCTAGAAGCCCGACACTCGAACTTTCGACGCCTTGTCGATTGGCGCGCGTATTTACTTGAATATTCTGGATGTTTCGGTGATAATGTGTATTTAAAAGCGCTGCAAGAGACGATCGGGGAAGTATTGAATTTGGCGAGACAAGCGAAGCTTCGGAGCGGAATAAAGTGAATCAGTGTGATTAATTATTAGTGTTTTAAGTTTAATTAGTGTAAAGAGTTAATTTTGATAATTCTATCGGCAATTTTTATTGTCACGAACCCATCTCGTAACAATTGGTGTCAGAAGTGGGATAAAATCATGCCGATTTTACATAAGGAGGAAACGGAGGGTGTCCGTACCCAAAGTCAACGCCAGCAGGAGACGGATCAAAAAAGATTTAGTGGTGCAACGCCGCAGACGTCGGAGAGCCAGCCGCCGGCTGCAGGCCCGTCAGTAGCTCCTAGATCTGCAGCACCTGACTTAGGTGCTCTGATGGTGATACTGCAGGAGCAGGCTTGCCGAAAGGAGGAACAGGCTTGCCGACAGGAGGAACAGACTCGCCGACAGGAGAAACAGGCTCGCCGACAGGAAGAACAGGTCCGTCAGTTGAAAGAGCAGCTGCAGAACGGACAAGAGGAACAGGTCCGTCGTTTGGAAGAGCAGCTGCGGGACGGACAGGAGGAACAGGCCCGTTGTTTGGAAGAGCAGCTGCGTGAAGGACAGGAGGAAGTAGATCAAGGAGGTGAAGGATAGGGTTGCTCAGCATGACAACCGCCTGTCAGAAGCTGAAACCCAAATCGCGAGAGCTGAAACCCGAATCGAGAAAGCTGAAACCCGAATCAACCAAGTGAGCAATCGGGTTGAAAACTTGATGGCTGACGTGAAGAAAACGCTGGACGACCTCAAACTGGGGGATGGAATTACAGCTCCCGTAGTAGCTACAACACCTTCGCCACGTGGGTTCAAAGTGCCACCGTTTGACGGGACTTCTTCCTGGTCAGCTTACAAAATCCAGTTTGAGGGCGTTATGAAGGCGAACGGCTGGAATAAAAGTCAGGCCATGTGTCTACACTAGGCCTGCGCGACCAGGCCTTAACTATTCTGGAAGCTCTCGGTGAGGAAGTGACTTATGAGCAGCTCCTTGAGGCATTGGAGGTGAGACATGGCGACGCTCACCTGGAACACGTCTTTCGTGCGCAGCTTAAAGATCGCGTGCAGCGCATCAATGAAAACCTGCAGCAGTGGGCTCTAGAAGTGAAGAAGCTGTTGCGAAAAGCATACCGGTCTGTACCTGCGCTCATTGAAGGGAACCTGGTGCAGACATTCATCGATGGCATCCGCGACCTTAAAGTCAGAGCTGCTGTGAGGCTGGGGCACCACGAAACGCTTAAGGACGCCTTGGCCCATGCACTGCAGGTGGAAGCTGTGCGACAGGATCATCGTTACCATCGCGTCAGGGAGGTTGCAGCAGCTACAGTTCGCGACCGCAACAAAGGATACAGCCCTAGGAGCTATTGCTGTGATGAAAGGGGCCATCTTCGATCCAGCTGCCCTAAGCGAACCCTAGAAAGGGAAGGTGAACGATCTCAGGGGGGTAGTGCGGCCAATAGCACCGCCCAGCAGCAGCAGGGAAACGAGTAAAAGCCAGAACTGGGGGGCGGGTGCTGGCTGATGTTAAAAGAGCCCCAAGGATCTCGATCTCACAAACCCATGATGGGAACAGTCTAATCATCAAGGGCGAGGTCAACGGAATGCCGTGTAAACTGACCATAGACAATGGAGCCTCTCGTACGGTTGTTAGTTCCCAACTTATAAGTCAGTTCATTGGGGACTCCGCATACAACCGAGAACGCATTAATTTGGTAACAGCCACTGGTCAGCGTATACCCGTCCGTGGAGAGAAGGAGATGGTGTTGAAGCTAGACAACGTGATCTACCTGCATAATGTCATCGTGGCTGATATAATGGACGACTGCATCCTGGGCCTAGACTTTATGAGGAATAACTGTTGTGAGATTGAGGTTAAGCAAGGTGTTTTGAAATGTAGACAGGAGGAACTTTTTATGGAAGCTGCGTTACCAGGGAACGTGTACAGCATTAAGAAGATTGTTCTTCCGCCGAGATCGGAAACGATTGTTCTGGTTAGTCTTCCTCGAAACGCTGGGCAAACTCACCGTTGTGTACTTGTGGAAAAGGTTGAAGAAAGGAAGAAACAATGATCTTCCATGGAAAGTAGCTCGAACCTTGGTCAGAACCACTGACATCTCAGGAGTACGTGTGCTGAACCTTTGTGACCGGGAACAGATTATAGAAAAAGGCACGCTGGTTGGTACTTGTGAGGAAGTGAATTGGTTACGTCGGTGCCAACATCTACCGAGTGAGACCCCTTGCAAGGATGCACAAACGAGAGTGACCCCACTTTTGGAAGACTGTTGCAGCGTTCTCTCCCCGAACGAAATGGTCAAGGCAAAGAAGTTGTTACTCAAGTACGCCGATGTATTCTCATCAAACGATGCTGACATAGGAAAGACTGGCTTAGTTCAACACAAAATAAACACAGTAGAAGAATTGCCTATCCGTCAGCGGCCAAGAAGATTGCCGGTAGCACGTGAAAAGGAAGTGGAAACCATGATTGAAGGAATGGTGAGGGATGGTGTTATTGAACCTTCCTCTAGTCCATGGTGTTCACCAGTGGTTCTGGTAAAGAAGAAGGATGGCAGCATGCGGTTTTGTGTTGACTACCGCCGTCTGAACGACGTTACGAAGAAGGACAGCTATCCCTTGCCAAGAATTGATGACACGCTAGACATGCTTACAGTAGTAAAGTGGTTTAGCACGCTGGATCTAAAAAGTGGCTACTGGCAAGTTGAAATTGACCCTAAGGACAAGAAGAAAACTGCGTTCTCGACGGGAAAGGGTCTGTGGCAATTTAAAGTAATGCCGTTTGGGTTGTGCAATGCTCCAGCAACGTTTGAAAGGCTGATGGAACTTGTACTTACCGGGCTAATTAGCGATGCCTGTCTGGTCTAGTTTGAGGAACACCTTAAAAACCTGGAACGCCTGCTCATAAAGATTCAGAGTGCCAACCTCAAGTTGAGTCCGAAGAAATGTTCACTATTCAAACAGCAAGTTAACTTTTTGGGGTATGTAGTATCGGAAGAGGGTATCCGCACGGATCCAGAGAAAATCGCCGCTGTCAAGGATTGGCCGGTTCCAAAAGACAAGACGCAGATTAGAGTATTTTTGGGTTTGTGCTCCTATTACCGGCGATTTGTGAAGAATTTTGCAGGTATAGCCAAACCTCTGCATAAGCTAACCGAGGAGAAGCGACATTTCTGGTGGGATGAAGGTTGCAATATCGCATTCCAGGAGCTCAAGGACCGTCTGTGCAAAACACCTATTTTGGGATACCCTGATGCAAGCAAAGAATTTATAGTTGACACAGACGCAAGTGATATAGGACTTGGCGGTGTGTTGTCTCAACGGAATGGTGACCAAGAGGTCGTGATAGCGTACTTCAGCAAGTCGTTTTCAAAACCGGAAAGGAACTATTGTGTCACAAGACGCGAATTGCTAGCTGTGGTAAAGTCGTTGCAGCATTTTAGCAAATATCTTCTGGGGCGAAAATTTCACTTACGAACTGACCATGCTGCACTAAAATGGCTATTGCAGTTTAAAAATCCAGAAGGACAAGTTGCGTGGTGGATTGAACTACTGCAGGAATACGACTTTGAGATCGAACATCGCAGCGGGAAATCTCATGGCAACGCAGATGCATTGTCAAGAATACCTTGTCCTGAAGATTTCAGACATTGTATTAGGCAAGAGAGTAAGGAAGTGGTATCCGTGAGGATGCTCAGGGCAGGCCACCTCAGCAACGAGTGGAAGGACAGCTTACAATGTGCACAGCAGGAAGATCCGGACATCAAGCCGATTCTGGAATGGATGAATATGATGCTGTTTGGGCTCAGTGGGACATCTTGCTGCTTCAGGATGGAGTTCTGTGCCGTAAATGGGAAAATGTTCGGGGAGACAGCTGTCATTTACAAATGGTTGTCCCTAAAGCTAAAGTACCGGATGTTCTATAGCTGTACCATAATGATTGTTCAGGAGGCCATCTGGGAGTTAAACGAACTCTACTAAAGAGCCGAGAACGGTTTTACTGGGTCCATTTTCGAAACGATGTCGAGGACTGGTGTCGCAAATGTACAAGTTGTGCGGCTATAAAGGGACCTCAGACTCGTAGTAGAGGTGCATTGAAGTTGTACAATGTTGGCGCAACATGGGAGAGAATAGCCATTGCCGTGGCGGAGCCGTTTCCGGAGAGTGAAAGCGGTAACAAGCATTTCATGGTTGTGATGGATTACTTCACTAAGTGGCCAGAAGTTATCGCCATTCCAAATCAAGAAGCTTCAACAGTTGCAGATAAACTAGTTCATGAAGTCTTCTGTCATTTTGAGTACCTTTAGAGATTCACAGCGATCAGGGAAGGAATTTTGAGTCTCAAATACTCCAGGAAACTTGCCGAGTTATGGGTACTCATAAAACAAGAACGACTTCTTATCACTCGCAATCTGATGGAATGGTAGAACGATTTAAAAAAGCACATACAACCGTTTTTATTGTCATACAAGCGATGTTCACGAAAGTCGTTACGCAATGAAAAAATTACGGCTGCGTGCAGACCTGATCACCGGGATACCACCTGATGCCCCACGTAGTATAACCGATTATGCAAATTACTTGCGGAATAAAATTAATGACATTTATGGGCACGTCAGACGATCGGGCCAGCAAATGTCTGAAAAGATGAAAACCCGGTATGAACGCAAAATGACCAACAAAGGGTTCGACTAAGATTCACCAGTGTGGTCGCAAAATCCAGTCCGCGGCAAAGGGAAATTTCCTAAGCTTCAAGCTAAATGGGACGGCCCGTACCGGATTGTAACCAGGATCAATGATGTAACCTACCGGATACAGAAAGGCGCAAGAGGGACTCCTAAGATCGTCCATGTGGATCGCTTGGCGCGTTAATATGGGGCCGATAATGCTCGGGACGAGCATTTCTTAGGAGGGGGCAGTGTTGTGCGCCTAAGTTGACGTCATGTACTCGGCACTAGCGCCACCTAGTGTCGGGGACGAGAGCGAGGGGAGCTATCCAGAAAATGACATCACTAATCTTTCAACCGACAGCGCCATCTAGTATCGAAACGAAGAACTAAGTTTCTATAAGCCCGACACTCGAACTTTCGACGCCTTGTCGATTGGCGCGCGTATTTACTTGAATATTCTGGATGTTTCGGTGATAATGTGTATTTGAAGGCGGTACAAGAGGCGCTCGGGGACGTATTGAATTTGGCGAGACAAGCGAAGTTCCGGAGCGGAATAAAGTGAATCAGTGTGATTAATTATTAATGTTTTAAGTTTAATTAGTGTAAATTGAATTAAAGAGTTAATTTTGGTAATTCTGTCGGCATTTTTTATTGTCACGAACCTCAATCTCATAACAATATTAAGAAATATATGGATAACAGTAACCCCTTTGAATGAGGTAATTACTACCAAGCTCTTTCTAATTTGTTTTGCGTCGTTATTTGTGTATACATATTTTTAGACTGTTTTTTTTTCAAAACACCTGCTAGTTTTTCCCAGGACAGAGCTTTATTTCCAAACCAGTGTTAAATTAAAATAAGAGTGGCTTTCAAAAAGTATTATGTATAATGTATATTTAATAAAAAGTTTTTTCTTTCCTTTTTTGTAACCACAATCAAAAATTGTAGCATTAAAATACTGCTGCTGAAAGTCAGGATAGTAGAGGGTGATAGTAGAGGTAGATTTCTATACACAAGAAACCCTATCACGTAAGTCGTACTACAAGTTGAAAGGAAAATGATTTAGGAAACTCATTATAGTTTGCCAATTGCCATATTCCAAGAGAATCCATCGCTCCCTTTCGTCCCGTTAGTATTATAACATAGCGACTATGAAAAAGGAACTAATATATTGGCTTGGTCTCTAATAGATTGCAATAGATTTCTTATATAAAAATGCATATCATCCACACTAGTAACGGAAAGTTATGCACGACATAAATAAAAAATCGTATAACTTTGTAACGTTTTTACATGGTAATGTCACATTGCAGCTATATATGGGTATGACAAGAATAGGTCACATCTACGGGGGTAGGACCACGCTCTCACAGTATACCGCAGCATAATTTTGTGTTACGAGTGGTGAGTCTAGACCGTAGACCTTTTTCACTGGTAACGAGGCATTCGGTATTGGTCCTCAGGAGTGGAAACACTGCATTTCAACCGTAAATTGAGAATAGATCTAGATGTCTATGTCCTAGAGCACCAATTTTTGCCTCACGTGGTCTGTGTACTCGTTTGTCACCCTTACTCCGTAAAAAAGACACATTTTAAATAGCAAATCAAATTTAACAAAATGATCCTGTGTGTAATGAGGTAAATAAAAATTACATTCTATCATAAATGTTTCACGAACTACACAAAAAGTTTGACGCGGAAAATCCCTAGAGTTCCCGAAATCCCGTTGCACTTTTTACTCTCATAGTCTGTGATATTTCATTTGTTATAAATTTTTTTGTTAATGTTAGCATAATATAGTCGAGCTGTTAGTGAGTTAAAGTTACAGTATTTATCCTATTACTCCTGGGCATAAGCCTCTTCTCATTACTTAAAAGACTTAAAGGCAAGTCTGTGTCTGCCGCTGCATTGCACCAATACTTATTCAAATATCTTTGAGATATTTTTTGTAGGTTGCCACACATCGTGAGAGAATACGTCACAAAATATAATTACATTTGTCCCGGGGATCGAAACCGGGTTGCTTAGCCCTTAAACCATAAGCTGTAGCTTAAAGTTTTCATCACATATATAATTACATATGTCCGGGGGATAGAAACCAGGTTGCTTAGCCCTTAAACCTTAAGCTTTAGCTTAAATTTTGAAAACGTAATTATAAACGACTATACACGTATACTGGATGTAATGACTCTTATTATGGGAGTGATAGTAAGAAATGCTTGAAGTCGATGGATACAAGTATCTCAGGACCGTGCGTCGTGGCTTCCTCGAGGTAGGCCTAAGTTCAGCAACGGGCTTGTTAAGGGTTGAAATGAATTAATAAATAATAATTGAGGCACTTAGGCATGCACAATGCTCATGTATGCACTAGAAATCCAAACATTAACGGTATTTAACAACTATTTGTTAGCAAATATTATTTATTCATCGATAAAATTTATTATCATTACATACATCATTATTATCAGCTGACTTCTTTAAAAATAGCCGGAAACTTACTGCAATACCAGGAGTATTGCAGTTATTCATGGGCGGCGATCGACATTTACCATCAGATGAGCTGCATACTCATTTACCTCTGTTCTATGAAAAAAAATTAAAGCTCGCTTCAGGGTTAACTCAATATTAATCCTTTAATTTGTTTCGTAATTCTCATTGCTATGTAAATTGAATCTTAAAATCGTGTTGAGTTTCTTTTGAAATAAATTAACAAGTTCGAATTCCACTGGACTTTGTGATTGTGTCTGTCGGTGTTAGTTTTACATTACGGAAAATTTTGGAAAAGCGTTGATATGATCCAACTTGCAATATTTCAACTTATATTAGAGTTTCTAATTAGATTAGAAATATAAATAATAATCGGGTCAACGTGAGAATGAGAATCATTCGAAACCGTTCCGTGTTAAAAAATTAAATAAGGAAATTCACAGCAATCTAATAATTCTGTTATCTATAGTCATCATTTATCCTTAGAGTAGTAACGTACATTTACAAAAACGTTTTGACTGACTCGTTTGTCAACCAACTTATGTAGTTAGAGTTTTTAAAGTAAGAATGTAACCTCCGGTAGATTTCTGCTCCTGTCATATTGTTTAAATAATGATTTGAAGTTGATTTTGATGCATAAAAGTACTGCGATTTTGTGTAATAAATAATCGTTTGAACCATTAATATCCATAAATCTTAGGTATTTTATACGCTTAGGGACCCAAAGATATTATCTTTGTCATCTGTATACTGGGTTAAGCTGTCGTCAAAATCTTAAAAAAATCTTCGTAATTTGATGCATCAGCGTATTATATAAGAGTTTTTTGAAAAAAATAAAAATCAAAAATGATTGTGTGCAAAATACAAATCAGAATAGGCTTTATGATATATGACACTTGCCTGCCCTAATTGGCGTAACAATTATGTTGTTAAATTGTGTTATATGTGTGTCTTATACTTCTATCATAATATGTTTTCCGTTCAGGCGGAAAAAAACGACACTGCCGATTTTCAACACTTTTTTTTATAATTTTCCTAAAATGAACGATAGAATATTTCATAATAACCGGGTCCCTTGAAATCATTTCGCCCGTGCTTACACTAAACGCAAGAGACGATCCGGCGGTGATACTGACAACGTTATTGCTCCACAAATTTCATGATATTCACTATCTTTGTTCCGTATCAGCTATTTATAATCTCGGTTGGAATACAAGTCCGGTTTTCTGTTTGTAAAACACATTTTATTCTGGTATATTTCCTATACTTCAAGCGACCTATACATATGTACAAAGTACAAAGTCTTCTTGTACTTTGTACATATGTATAGAAATGGTTTTCTCGGAAATGGCTCTAACAATTTGTATGGGATTGTGTATTAGAATTATGATTTACTTTCCAAGTTTATATAAATAGGCTTTACTGTCATTCCTTAGAAAATTGTTTTTAAGCTATTGCATAGCTTTTATCGCGGCCTTTGTGCGCAGCGACCGAATCTAGAAATTCCGTAACGAAAATAAACCTAAGACGACAAAACCTAACATCGTCTAACTTCATATCAGTTCGGCAGACTTCGGCACGGCGGTGTTTGTGTGCGTGCGACTAGACGTATGTGTGTAGACTAGTTGCGTGTATTGTAATATAATAAAAATATTTTAAACAATAATATAGTTTATTGCAAGAAGCATATTCTTTGGATTTATATGAGTCGTCGTCATCTTAGTAACTTTCGTGAATTTAGAGTATTTAATAAACACAGACTTTATAGGAATTTATCGTTTGTTGGAAGAACTCGTTAATTACCATAAACCTATAGTTGCAGTGATAAAAAATTCTCAATAACCTACATGTATTGTAAGATAATAAATTATTTTAAACAATATTAACTTCTCATTTATTCAATAAAAGAAAAAAAATGTTTTCTTATCGGTCACCACGCCCAAAAATTGTAACTTGAATTAATATCAAAGAAAAAAAAATACTGCATAAATAAAATAAATAAATATTTATAATTGCATAAGTTGATAAAAATGCTATGCAATAGCTTTAGCGTGGCAGTTCTCGAGTGCCTTGCTTTTTTTTTCTAAAGTCGAGCGAAGGACATTTTGGCAGGTACTATTTATTATAAATTATGGTGATCTTGATCAGGATACTAAGATAAAGTTGTTTAATTAATTTATTGTAATTGGTTTTTGACATGAGAACAAATTTTCAAGTCAATCGATCGTCTACAAGTTGTTTTTTTTATGGGATAGGGTGACGAACGAGCACACAGTCCACCTGATGTTAAGAGGTTGCTGTGTCCTAAAGACATCTACATCCATCCTCGACCACGAATCAAAACGCAGATGCGTTGTCACCCGTGAGGACTAAGATGTATTACCTCGTTTCCAGTAAAAAGGATCAGGGGAAAATTACAATAAAACGTTCCTTTACAAATATAGATAGATAGGTAGATGGAATAATAGATAGATACACGTGAAGCTTATAAAGGCGTGTTAATAATAGAATATAAAAATTGTGAAAAGATGTCTTCATTTTACCCGACTACGACAGGTGGCCATTTTGTTTCGACTTCTCGTATGTCGAAACAAAATGGCCGCTATTCATGTGTATGTTAGGCGCATTGGCAATCATAATTACCAGACATTTGACTCTTTAGATACCGCTTCCAGCTTAAGATAAATAACGTCCTCAAGATCGAATTTCAGTCACGGCCGATAAAAATTATCCATCTGCGCAGCACAGGAATGTAGTGCACGAGTGTGTGCGCAAGCACAGATGCAATTACTATTCCATCACTTGCATACTCTGATGGGCAACAAGACATGGACGGAGAGAGATCAGGTGCATGAACAGCATTATGTGATTTTCAGGACACGGGGGTGAAGCACTGCCTACTTCATAACTCCGAGCTGATAATTCCGGACAGAGAATTTAGCTAAAGGGGTGATTGGAAGGCGGGATGGCAACAGTACTTTGTTATTTTCAGTTGTTATCAGGTATATACTGCTGCCCATCTCCAGTTACAGTTTCCCTCTGTCCCCTCTTACGCCATCCACGGAATGAGGTAATTCTGCAGCTTTTAGGTTTTAAGTTATTTAAATCTAAACCCTACTAAAAACTATTACTACCGTATAATGGCGCTGTAAGAATAAGAGGCAACAGAGGGCATCAATTCAGGAGATTGGTGTGGTGTGGTGAATGGCAACCCTTACCAAGCGTGGAAACAATTTCATCTTTTAGGTTTAAAGCTAGTTAAAACTAAACAATATTAACACCGTCATCATCATCATCATCATCACTACGGCCCTTCACAAGTGCACTGCTGAACATAGGTATCCCCCAAGTAATGCCACAAAGCACGGTCCTGAGCCACCTGCATCCATCGACTTCCTGCATGTCTTACCAGGTCGTCACTCCATCTAGTGGGGGGTCACCCTACACTACGCCTACCGGTACGAGGCTGCCACTCGAGAACCTTTTTTCCCCATCGGTTATCGGTTCTTCGAGCTGTATGGCCGGCCCATAGCCACTTCAGCTTACTAATCCGTTGGGCTATGTCGGTCACTCTGGTTTTACTGCGGATATCCTCATTTCTGAGTCTATCACGCAGTGAAACTCCAAGCATAGCCCTCTCCATAGCTCGCTGAGCGACGTTGAGCGTCCTCATACGGCCAGCAGTGAAGGACCACGTCTCAGATCCGTAAGTCATCACTGGTAACACGCACTGGTTATACACTTTAGTTTTCAGAGATTGAGGTATACCTGACGAGAAGATGTGTCGTAATTTCCCGAACGCTGCCCAGCCGAGTTGAATCCGTCGATTGACCTCTCGGTCGAAGTTGGACTTACCTAGTCGGACTATTTGTCCCAGGTAAACATACTCGACACCAACTTCGAGCATAGTGCTCCCAACAACTACCGGCATAGGTGTGACATGGACATTAAACATGATCTTTGTTTTGTCCATGTTCATCTTAAGACCTATCCGTTGGGAGACACTATTGAGGTCATTGAGCATAGTGCTAAGGTCCTCCAGCGATTCTGCCATAAGGACTATATCGTCGGCAAATCGAAGGTGAGTGATGTACTCGCCATTGATGTTAATACCGTATCCTTTCCAGTCCAGTAGCTTGAAAACGTCTTCCAACGCAGCGGTGAAGAGTTTCGGAGATATAACATCACCCTGTCTTACACCTCTCTGCAGTTGGATAGGTTTCGAACTCTGGTTCTGTACTCGGATAGCCATGTTAGCCCTACTGTACAAACACTTCAGCACTTCGATATACCGACAGTCAACTTGGCACCGCTGAAGGGTCTGTAGCACCGCCCAAATTTCGACGGAATCAAAGGCTTTCTCATAGTCCACATATGCCGGGCAAAGTGGCAGATTGTACTCTTCGATCTTCTGTACAATCAGGGTATGTATGTTGTCTATGGTACTGAAGCCTTTTCGGAAACCGGCTTGTTCGGGAGGCTGGAAGTCGTCGAGTCTGAGTGCGAGACGGTTCGTATTGACTCTCGAAAACAGCACGTAGACGCGGCTCAGAAGGGAAATCGGTCGGCCCTGCCATTTTTAAGGTACTGGAGAGCCATTCTAATCTCGCTCAGACTGACGTCCGGTATATCATCGCAAGAATTAACACCGTAAGCTCATTTAATCAATTTAAAATTAAAAAAACTTTTTAATGTTTAGTATTTGAATAATTATTAAGCCCTGTAAAATTTTTAAACTTAACAAAAAATAATGTCGGTTACATATTCTAATATTGATTAGAGTAAATAATACCAACATAAGGAAACGTAGATCATATATTTTTCAGACGAGCTTTTAATCCGCTTGTGTGGACACAAGATAAGAATCACTAAGGAGTTTTTGGTTCGGAAACAGACTGCCTTGTGATGTGTCTGTGCCTTAATGATTTTCACACATTGCGAAGCTAAAGAGGGAGTAAATTATATGAAATACGTTTTTTTTTTATTTAATTTCTTAACGGTGAAAAATTAGCACATATTCCTTCTGATGGCAAATGGACATGGAGGCCCATAGACTTCTAAATTTATCCTCGCCTGAATATTAAGAGAGGATGCCCATTTTCTAGTAAAATGGGTCTCCGTTTCTCTACGCTCACCATACGCAACTCAACAGCAATATGCTGCTATTTGACTCTGATGTTCTATAAAATCGTAATGCTTTCCCGGCCAAAACGACACATTCGTGATAATAATATATCTACAGTATGGCTGTACCACGTTTAAACGTGGCAACGTGTCGTATTATCAACGTAGTCGTGTCTTTCCTAGTTTAGTGGGTAGTGTAAATCCCATCAGATTAAAGGTGATGTAAATGGTACTTGCAATTGAGAAACGGAAGGTGGTTTTCAAATCAGTTAAGGCCCAGATCTTAGCAAAAGAATTCTAAGTATACTACTAGTTCGGCAATTCAGATCAAAAACTGTGTTTCAGCTGTAGATCTCTCCATTAACGACAGTTACTGTTTTTAGGCAAATAGGAAATAAAATAACATACTTTTTTAAAGCAACAAATTGAGCACGTAAATAATAACAGCGTTTTCTTACAACAACAAACAAAATATTGTCGAAAACAACGTTCGCGGTTTACACAACAAAGAATTAGTCTTCTCGTCCTTTTGCAATCGACTAAAGAAATTACGAAGAATTGAGCGTAACTTAGTGCGCAATGTATTAATTAGTACCCTATTGGCAGTCTAGTAGTATATTTTTTATAGAAGAGGGGGCAAACGAGCATGCGGCTCACCTGATGGTGAGTGACTACCGCCGCCCAATAACAACCGTAATACCAGAGGAATTGTAGATGAGTTGCCGGCCTTGTAGAAAGGAGTGAGCTCTTTCCTTGTAGTTTCCTATGTTTCATCTGTCCTAAAAATCTTCATTGGTAAATAATTCCACAGAGAGGTTGTATGAGGAAGAAAACTCCTAGTAAAACGCACAGTGGTGGACCGCCACACATCCAAATTGTGTGAATAGTATCGTAAATTTTCACGTGATGTGCGTTCACGAAATTTGGCAAAGTATATCGAAGTCTGTATCTGAGCTAAGTAATATTTAACTTTTTCATACTTTGATGTGAAGACTAAACGTAAGATTAAATGAGAGTTCACTTCACGAATGCTTTTAATTGAACAATCCGAGACACCTGGCTTCAGAGTTACTCGAGTTCGAAACTTGTTCAACTTAATTTCCAGAGTCGATTATTTTATAAGGATCAGCTCATTTACCTTTGTCGAAATTCAATAATGAATCTTACGACTTTGAAAATAAGCGCTTTGACAAGTTCAGTGTAACTATTATTACAAGCCTACGGCTTTTTTTAATAAACAACTGGCCCCTCAAATTTGGGGGAATCACAACTGGCATGTGTCTCATCACCTTTAATGAAAAACGCTATTAAAATTCAAACTGGCACATTTCTAACGACTTCTTTTCTAATCTCGGGTATTCGCTCATTACGGTTAATAGCCGAATCGTCTTAGGTATCTATGTACAACAATAAAAAAAGAGAAATAGAAACAAAATAATACATACATCATTTCATAATTATGTTAATTAATAAAGGATAATATCAGTTCCATAGGCTTCTTTTCCGTTTACCTGTTACACCCTACATTTTGTTGTACATTAGTATATTATAATATTATATCTACATCCTATTTAACCGTGAAAAAATATCCGTTATAAGTATATGAATATATTTAAATACATTATTTCTTTTACTTTTATTTTATTTATTTATACAATTTTTTTTTGTAATTAAATTTTATAAACCTACTAAATCAACCACAGACTACGAGTATTTGATAATTCACGCCATAGTTGCCACGCTTGGACAAAAATCGTTTGGCAAGCTGTGTTAAAACCGTAGTTTTTTATTGTTTTCAGATTTTATCAGAACGATGCTGTAGTTCATCTGTTTCATTTCACTTTGTCGGTTGTTAGGCGACCCAGAGGATAATAAGGGGAAGTGGATTATTCTATGCTGCACGATCCTACGATGTTTATTGTAACATCACTAACAGTCCTTCAGACTGATTTTCGGTTATGTTGGCTAATCTCATCGTAGACTAACGATCCACGCAGAAAGGAATTATAATGTATTAATATGTACAGAGCCGTGTTATCTCAGTTAGTGGCAATTTTAAGTGCTGATTTACCACGTGCTCGTTGGTGAAGGAATACATGTATAAGAAATAAGAAAAAAATATTTCGAAGACATGTTAAGTTCGCTAACACGCATTGGGGTAGCGTAGCGAATATGCGAAATGAGAGGTCTGTGTCCAGAGACAAGACCTATAACTCTAACATGAACGCAAGCACTGTCGCACTCTCTGTTCCCTCACTCTCATTGTCGCTGGGTCGGTAATCTGACCTCGCACTGCTCCGTGCGAGCAATATGCTTAAAAAGCGGTACAAACCTTTCCCGACACGTATTACTATATAGATATTCTATCTTCATAAAAATGTGAAATTCTTTTCACATGTACTTTGCAAAGGCAAATCAGTATTGTTACAGATAATCTTGTTATAAATATAGGTAGTTACATACCCAAAAATAAGCCGTTAGTTTTATGACCTTATATTTATATTATATAAATTTTTAATTATCTACCTTGAAACAAAAAGACATCTTTATTTGAAGCTACATTACAAATAATTGCACGACATGATTATATTATATTACATCAACATTAATGCAGCAACAAATAGCCCTCCAACTCCGACTCAGCATAGTACCGCAGTGCTTATAATCACAGCCCTGATATTCTGCCAACATGTTCAGATTTGCTGGGGGGTTTTAAAATTTATTGACGTCACTATTTTTATCAAAGGCATTAAAATAAATCTTATCCAAAAGGGATTGGGATGCAATAGTTAAGATATTTATCTCTTTCAAAAGATCTTCTAGTAAGTCTTAGCTGACTTCAAAAAAAGAAGAAGGATCTCTTCTCTCCATCTTCGTCAATCTCGAAATGTCCAGCTGTTGTCTTACTACGATTATACGATAGAAAGAGTCCCTGAATCGAGAAATCTTGCTGTATTGATGGAGCAGCTGCGATTTGAGAAGCACATTTTTGACATTGTACGTAACTGCTTCTTTAGGCTAAAAGTGTTTTATCGAATTCACAATTACTTAAGTCTGAACCTGCGTGTTAATTTATGTGAGTCACTTATTCTCTCGAAATTTAACTATTTTTAATCTCTCATAGGGCCGCGACTTCTAGCTCGTACTAAACAAATTATACAACGGGTGTAGAACGCCTGCGCGCGCTTTTGTTTTAACATACCACCACGTACACAAGTGATACCGTTTTATAACAAAGCCAATATATTAAAAATGGACCCCCGCAGACGACTACACCTCTTTTGTTGCGTATTGTAAAAAACAAAGAACCGTAATATCTGTACAATAAGCTTGATTGCGCAAAAGATCACCATAACACACATTATCTCAGATCAGTTGATCAAAAATTAGTATATCCTTTTAGCCGTTCTACTGCATTCGGAGGAAGTTTTAAATACAATGCAACAAAGTGTTGTAACTTGTAACAATCTGCCGCCTCCCTTACGTAGCCTTATAGCAATTAATGATTTTAATAGCAAAATATAAAATAAATGATTGTTACTTGATGAACAAAAAATGTTAAGACGTAGAATCTGGGTATAAATCACTTATGGTAATTCTTTAATGCAGCATTTTTTTTTTCTAAAATTAACGACGAATGAATTTACTAGTAATGTATTTCATTACCACCGAGCGGTTTGGCACTGTAATTATACTAAAATAGGTAAATCATGTATTAAAAAATGTAAATATAACAACATTGTAACTAACAGAGAAATTACATATAATGTCGGTAGTCTATTTGCTTTTTTTTTCTTTCCTTTAAATTAATTTCGAAATCTTTAAACGAGTTGTGTTTTTATTTACCTTAGTATTATAAAAAAAAATCTGTTAATTCTTCTGTTTGTCCGCTTATATTTATATATATATATTTTTTTTTTTTTTTTTTTTTTTTTTTTTTTTTTTTTTTTCTTTCATATTTTCTGACATCAAGCGCGAGCGTGCACTCAGCCGCCCGAGTTGCCTCTGGGGATGGACCGAAAGCCTTTGCTATCACTGAGCCCGGTCCGTTCCGCAGTTTCATGCTGCAGCATGCATTTAGAAAATGTTTTTCTTAAATTTATAATATTGTTAAATTTCTTTTAGTTTAGTTATATTTATCTTTTTGCATTTAATTACTTTTCACTTGTTGTGCAGCGTGCTTAAACTGGATTACAATACATTTCTTTCTTTCTTTCTTTCTTGTAGTCCAACTTTAATAAATACTTTAGTGGTCGAAATCGAAAAACTAAAAAGTATTAAATAATTTTTGCATAATATCGACAGAAGTCTGGGTAAAACTTAGTTTACAGATTTTATTGCGTTTAATTTGGACCTTTATAATTCCCTATATTTCGGGCACTTTTGTGTAAAAGTAGAATTTTCTATAGTCTAACTTAATAAACCGTTACATTCGGATAAAATCCACTGCTGGACATAGTCCCCCTCATGTATTGCCTATAAGGAGGCATATTTGCCATAGTTGCCACGCTTGGCAAGCAAATAAAAATAATTCTGAGGTGAGACAATGTTAGTCATTAAACTAAAGAAAATTTAATCGATTGATTGAGCCAAGTAAGCAGCGAGGGATTGCTAAAATAATGTTTATTATATGAAATAAGGGTGACAAGAAACACTCAACACACCTAATAAGTAAGTGGATACCGTGGCGTATAGGCACCTACATCTATCCTTAATTAAGAATCAAAATGCATGTGCCTTATCACCACTGGGGACTAAGATAGAATCCCTCGTTTCCAGTAAAAAGGAATTCCCGGTTCCCATAGGAAACACAGCAGCATTAAGCTGCTATTTTACGCAGATATTCTGTGAAAGCGTGGTCGTTATTACTAGGCGGTTTAACTATAATATAGTTGCATTTATAAAAGCATGGAAATTGTTCCAGGTGACAAAATTATTTGAGTGCGGTGCCAAGTGGGTCATAAGCAAGAAGCAGTGCACTCGTTAATCTAATTTATAGCATGTCAAAGTTCAGTTAATTGCTAACTAGCGTTCGGAAATTATGTTAGTAGTTTAAAGTTGTATAAATGTTTTCTAAATTATAGCTTTCATTCGGAAATTAAATTAAGAATTGCAAGATATATCGGCGGTTCTTTTCCTTTTACTGTCGTAATACCACACGTTCTGTTAGGCAACTAAAATGTGCTATACAATCGTCGGGTACATCATTCTTATGCAGCATAATGTCATATAGGATTTTGCTATGGGGAAATGCGACTGATTTAGAAACTATTTTTGTTTGCAGAGAGTCCCTTAGAGAAAAATTTAAAGAAATAAATATTTAATCCTCATTAAGGCCTCCTAATTAAGGCCTCTCAGTATATCTACAAAAATTGATGTATTTTTACAAAAACAAAGGTAGTTTTAGTAAAAAAAGTGACATATACTCTGTAAACACAAGGAACAAACACAAGGTAGTGATACCGGTTTCTCGACTCCACAGAGTCAGTAATTCATTCTTGGGGCAATGTATACGCTATTACAACAAAGTTCCAGAAAATATACCCTTGTATATTTTCTCTCTTTTTTATCTCCTATCTCTCTATTACCAAGTTTAAATATTTAATTAAACAAAAATTGAATAGAAAGGGTTATTATAATTAAAATGAATACATGGTTGATAATAACCCCTGGGAATGAGCAAGTCGCTTCCAAGCTGTTTCTAAAATTAATTTTGTAAATATTAAGTGTAATTTTTTAAAAAAAGTCCCGCTGGATTTCTTGCTGGTTCTTCCCAGGACAGAGGTTTTTTTTTCGAACCAGTGGTAAAGTAAAAAATTGGCTTTCAATAAGCATTACTTGTAATATATATTGAATAAAAAATATTATATTCTATTCTATTTACAATTAGGTGTAAAATTAGTCACCATTTACTATATATTTACTGTACATTTACTGTATATTATTTTATCAGGCGAAATAGTGGTACTTTCTACATCAATAAAGTTTCATACAA
Organism: Parnassius apollo; assembly: GCA_907164705.1. Lineage (NCBI taxonomy): Eukaryota > Metazoa > Arthropoda > Insecta > Lepidoptera > Papilionidae > Parnassius > Parnassius apollo. The sequence continues at coordinate 1,533,817 of CAJQZP010001616.1, read as the reverse complement.
CTTTGAAGACAAATTCTTTATTAACCATATTATATTCAACTGATATTTTATTACCAAAATTGAACCTTCGCTGTGCGGACTTGTCGTGGTGGCGTTTGGCATTACAGCTCACCGGATGGGGATGTAATGCGGTCTTTCTTTGCAGCCTACCCATGGGAGCGGGTTTGCTTTTCGACGGATGATTCCATCGCTGTTGCTGATTCTGTCACTTATGTGGTACTTCAAGGAATGGAACTATTTATTCCATCATCTGTGGTACCCGTCGGAGGCAGATCTCAGCCTTGTTTTGATCGCTCCTGTAAAACTGCATAACGCAGTAAGCGGTGTCTTCAGTAAGTAGTGTTTTCAGTAAATAGTGTTTTCAGCCCTAGGCTGATGATTCGGCGGCTCGAGATGTTAACACCAGCATCCTTAAAAAGAAGTATAACTTCCACAGGTTGCAAGAAGCAGAAATGACGAGAAATTAATTCATCTTCTTTCGGTAATCCGTGCATTGTGGTCTCTTGCCAAGGGTTTTCAAGGGAATTTCTGAGAGCCATCACTTCCATTACTGTACAGGAAGAGAGAGACTCACTGGCCCACGCCGCAAAAGAGTAAGCTGACTTTTAGGCTACCTTTTTCATCCAACTCGACTCTCGATGACGGGGGGAATATACCGACGACCATCCCGCGGTGAGAGCGTTATATGCCTTATGTTACGAGTGCTCAGTACGCAAAGCACTCCTCTCCCTGGACATCCACAAGTCGAGTGGACCTGACGGAATCCTCGCAATTGTGATGAGGGCGTGTGTTCCAGAGATGGTAACAGTTCTAACGCGTCTTTTCGGGTACTCCTACTCCCAAGGCGTAGATATTTTACCCAAAGTCATGGAAGACACTTTTCGTGTAACCGATCCCTAAAAAAGGAAATCGCTCTGATCCGTTCAACTACAAGCATGTCCCCATTACCATATTGTTCGCGAAAATAATGGAATCCATTATTACCTGCTAGCTCATACGCTACTGATTATTGACCGCCAATACGGTTTCTGTCGGGGTCGCTCAGCTAATGATCTTCTTGTTTATCTAATACACCGATGGCCGTAGGTGGTCGAGGCCTTGGCAGTTAGTTTGGACATAGCAGTAGCCTTCAATTGGGCTTGGCAAAAACGCTTATTTCGAAGCTTCCTTTCTAAAGCCTTCCCGAAAAATTTTGCAATGATCGAAGTATTAAGTTTGTAGTAGACGGTGCATGCTTGATTACAAATCTATTAAAATAGTTACATTATATGGCAGATGTGAACGGCAGAGTCGGGAAGGGACGCCCTAGAAAAAAGTTTATCGGCCAAATTGGCGATATTTTGAAAATGGGCCACGTTCTGCTTTGTTCTGTACGGGTGTTTTGTTTTTTTTTTTTTTTTTTTTATATATTATATATATCTTCTGCATATCCGTGAAGTGTTACACACCGGTAACATTTATTATTATGCGGACGGCAGCACTGGTAATGCTTTATATCGAATGATGTGCAGTGCAGTCGTAGTCACTTGGAAGGGAAGGCCAAATTGTCCTCTAAAATTATGTGCAAAATACATATTCTTCTTCAATCTCTTCTTGTTTGAACTTACTTAATCACAAATACAGACCGAAAGTATCAAGGACTTATAATATTTTATTAAAAACTGAACAATAAGGCAAATATTTGTTTTGAGTACGTTCTCATAAAGGTAAAAGAGCTTACGAGTTCTACGGGCTTGATTATTTCTTTCTTTACTACTTTTATACTCAAGTGCTTACAAAATACTACCTCTTTTTCGTATTTAAAGAAACGATGAAAACAAACAATCATCTAATGTTTTTTTATTAAAAATGTTTTAAACAATTGAACTTGCAGTTCTGAGTAAGTAACTTTTAAAGTCCATGGACACTTTAAATGGCTATTTTAAAACAAAAAAAGCTACAAATGGGTTATGACACTTGGAGGAGGAGTCGTACTCGTATTTAACATGTCGTCCGGTGAATGCACGTGGGAGGTTTCTCTGAAACAGGTCTAACGTGTATTTAATTGATGATTGATTTTTAAGTTTGTCTAGATCATCATATATCATATATCAGTCTTGGTTTCATCCCTGAGATAATTATTTTTTCTAACGCCGAGTAAAGCTCGGTCGCCTAGGCACTCAACAATAATAAAAATTAAGATTAAAACAACTTGACACAATATATTATGTTTATTTGTGGAATATTTATTTAATATTGTGATTTCACCTTTCACCGCACTTTATTGTTTATTTTGCGGTGGCAATTTAATTTTCATCACAAGGTATCAAAGTAGCTTCGTGAGGTTTTTTGTCGTTTATTGGAGGTTTATTTTGTTTTTAACTTATTCATTTCGAGAATTAATAAATAACGTCTATTAACATTAAATTATAATACACAATATTTACTGCAGTTCACTTTTATCTTGCTATTTGTTTCCACGACAGAAGTTTTTTCGAACTAAATGTAAATTACCTGTAAGAATATCACTTCAAATAATATTTATTGTTATTTGGAAAAAAAATCATTCTATCCTGTCCTGTCCTGTCTTGTCTTGTTCCGTTCTCTTCTGTCCTGTCCTGTCTTACCCTGTCCTGCCCTGTCCTATCCTGTTCTGCTCTGTTCTGCCCTGCCCTGTCCTGTTCTGTTATGATCTATTCTATTCTATTCTATTTATAATTACTTACCTCATCAGTTAGGACTTAGGATAGTAGGTAAGCAATGGCTTATAATTATAATAGTAAAACAAATATCATGTGTTTCCTTGTTGAATGGTTATACTTAGCTACACTTACGAGAAATTAATTTTAGAATTATTTTAAAATACTGAAGAGAAAAACGAAAACAATTAAGGTACCTCTTAAATTAAAAACACTAGTAAGTCTCAAGTCCTTGGAATCACTCTTTAACGGGCATGAATTGTTGACGTAATGGGGAGAATACTTAAAATAACGAGACATTTGATCTAATTCAGGGGAATAATAAAATCAGGTCATTAATCTGATTTTACGTTACGTCATCTCTATTATTGTCTATTATTATATAACACTGATAACCTGACTTCTGTTATTGTGGTACCTAGTTATTATGGTAAGTTTTCTACGCCAAACTTTGTGAAATTAAACTTATATCATCAGCGCAATATATGTTAGCTGTTAAAAAGTTGTTGTCTCCATATATCTTTCTAGTCCAGAATCTGTAATAAATTTTAGAAGCTCTTGCCCAATCGTATAGATTGAACTGAAATTGTACATACTTATATATAACCTTAAAGAAAATGCAATAATATGGTACAATGTAGCTGATGTGATACTGTCCCTAGCAACGCATTTAAATCTTGTTTTATATATATTTTTATTCAAACTTGCGACGTACTTAACATTGACAGAATACTGTTAAATAAAGTTAAAGTTACATCTTATTTGCGTCCTACATCCGGGTAGAGGCCTTCTCTCATTTCTAAAAGGGTTTTAGACCAAGGAAGTATCCGCTAGTATCTTGACACGCAAGGTTCAAATTTTCATCAAATTCCACTTTATTATGATAAAAATCGGCTAAAAATGTTCTGCAATAGTCACTTTTTCTACGAGAAAGAATCACGCTCTAGCTATTTTATGACTGCAGCACGAATAGGTCGGTCGCTTTCACAGAATGCCAAACTAGCGTGAAAGTACACAAGATAATTTTTACTGAAAACGAAGTAGTCTATCTTGCTCATCAGGAGTGACAACGCACGCTGCATTTTGAGACTCAATCAAGGCAGATGTAAGTGTCTATAGGCCACAGCATCCACTTACCGTAAGGAGGACTGCGTGCTCGTTTGTCATCCTAATTCTCTACAAAACAAAAATACGTAGAGTTTCATTTGTTTCCACTTGTTTTAACACGTTTATCTTGTAGCCCATACAAAGTCACTTTCACTATTTAAGTTTAAATCCTTTTAGTCATTATACAAGTTGTCTTTGTAGAATAGGAAGTATTTGGTAGTCTTCAATTATACTTATGAGAACTTTTACTTACCAGAGATGCGAAGAATTTAATCTTAATGACATTTTATAGTCCCTTAACGGCCGCCATTTTGTAAAGTAATTGGGTTTACGTCAAGGGGAATTGTCAGAACAAAGAAATAATTTTTTGATGTGTCCGTTTTTTTAATGAATATCCTTACCTTTAGTTGCAAATTAATTGTTTAAAAATTTTCAAGTTATTAGTTATTCAATTTAATTTAGGTAATTACCTCATAAGGAAAATATTTGCAATCGTTGCCACGCTTTGCAGGTATGTTTTCAAAGCAGCTGACCTGTCCCAAGATCTTCTGAACAAGCTGGAACGCCTCCTCAATAACTGTATACGATTTATCTTTGCGCTTCGTAAGTATGACCATATTTCGCAATGCAGATCTAAGCTAAATTGGCTTACAATCCGGCAGAGGCGCAACTCCAGAATATTGCTTGTACTTTTTTCCATATTAAATGATCCATCTTCGCCTTCCTATCTTAAGAGTAAATTTCATTATCTTTCCTCATATCTTGATACGCTCCTACGCTCTTCTTCTAACAACAAAATCTGTACTCCAGTTCACTTCACCGAGTTCTATGGTAACTCCTTCACAGTTCAGGCTACACGCCTTTGGAACTCCTTGCCCGGTGACATCAGAAAAGTTCCCAATAAGTACGCTTTTAAAAAGTTGGTCCGTGAACATTTATTAAAGACAACGCATTTTACATGACTCATCTATTTAATATGTATTGCCAAACAGACGTATATATTCATAGTCATTTGTACATACTAATTATGTATGTATTTAAATACGTATACTTGTATGTATATGCATTTATTTATATATTTGTATATATATAAGGATAGATCATTATATGTCTAGTTTATTTATTAGAATAATATAGTTTATAGGTTATATTATAGTTAGTTATGTAGTTAATTATCATTTGTATTGTGTTCTCTTATTCTATATTGTGGCAAGGAACAATCTACGTCAAATTCTCACCACTCCATGGGTTGACTGGTAGAGAATGCCTCAAGGCATTAAGTCCGCCCTTTTTATTCCTTTGTTTAAGGATGCAATAAAGAATGAAATAAATAAATAGAATGTCCCCATCACAGCGTCAATAGCATGATAAATTTAGTACTGAGTTCGCCAATACGCTTTTCAAACGTGGCGATTTAGAGGAGTACTTCCTACATCGGAAGAGACCAGTGTCTAACCGGGCGGGCCCGTTTCTTGCTTTTACAAGTTCATAAAAACAGAAAAAGAAGTAAAATAGAATATATAAATTTAGCATACAAGTGTATCGTGTACAAAAAATATTTAACAGTAGAGTCTACACAATACTATTAACATAGAATATATGATTTACAAATTTTCACCCGAACTTTAAATATTTTTTTATATTATTAAGTATTTGACAGGTTTTTTACAAAAAATCTCAATAACTATCGATACATGCAATAATTTTCATCCTAATTTTCACAACAAATTTTCTTCTGCCAATATTTTCCTTATCGAATATTTTTGACGTAATAGAGCCACGCTGCAGTTATAATTATTATGGTTATAGCACGAATGGGTCGGCACGACCGGGTAGGACCAAACTCTCACAGAATACCAGCGTAAAATGGCAGCTTAGTGCTCCTGTTTTCCGTATGGTGAGTCTAGAGAAATGGAAGAATGCTTTTTTTATATATTTAAGAATTTGTTGATGTGAAATTAAAAAAAAATAAAACTATTAAAATTTCTCAAGTTGAAGTTTGTACTTCGAAAATACTTTTAAGTGTGAATCCTTCCTTCAAAGGTTCTATAGCTAATCCCAAATAAGGGCTATATACAGGTTGTATAGGTTCTTCTCTATTTTGGACTAATTGAGATGCCAGGTATAAATGTGGACCAATTTCTCCACGTGGTTCGCCGATTTCTTTCAGTTCCTCTATCTCGTCACTTATATTTTTGGGAATCTAAAAGTAAAAGTAAAACATTAGGCAATGTAATATGTACGTTCCATAAGCCGGGACCAAGCTTAGTTAAGTTGGGATACTTGCGATGTCTTCCATCGCCGCCAAACACATTTGAATTCAGCACTTAAAAAAATGATTGCGATGGAATGCCTCCATTCCAGTAAAAAACAACCGTCGGTTCTCTACACTCTCCATACGAAACACGGCAACATGGAGCTGCTGTTTTTCGTTGGTATTCTGCGAAAGCGTGGTTATTCTCCGGATAAGCCGACCCATATAATATAGCTGCAACATGGCTCTACCACATGTGAATTGAATAACTTTTTTATTGCCCAACGACGCTTGGTTATCCTCTGAGTTACGATTAAAATGAGTCTTTCACTAATTTTATTGAAATGAGATATATCTACCAAAAATTCATATTTAAACTAGACTGTAAGAATATTACAAAATTCAATGGTACCTCAGTAGCCCAATTCATCTCCACGCCAAATATTGGTTTCTCGGTGTAGGCCTGGTGCAAAGTTTGCAGCTCACTTAGCAGCGGCTGCAGCTATTCATGAGGGTAAGCTCTGAAGCCCAACACGTAACCGCCGGATGATGCGTGGATAAAGATCACCAGGGCATCGCCGAATTTCGAGTTCCTAATTGTAATCTATAAAATCCAAACCTCTAAAATCTTCGTCACTTAAGGGCATTTAAGACTAATGTATATTTGATATATTACGATAATTTTAAGATACTTTAATACTATTAATATAATCAGGCGTTACTTTGCCATAATCCATTATATTAAAGATGTTAAAAATTTATTTCATCTGCCACAGCACCCCCTTTACCACCGAAGGAGTACCACCTTTTTCTATAAAAATAAAAAGTTGATAAATGCTGTATATAAGGGGACTAAATTTTGAACACAAAACACTGATAAGCTGAGGATGCCTTGTGTAGAGGCGAAAGACGTGTCGTATTATCGTCGATGGTGTGTCTTTCCTGGAATATTGGTGTTGGGAGTAGTGGTGCCGGGAGTAGTGGTGTTGGGAGTAGTTGTGCTGTAATTAGTGGTGACGGGATTGGTGCACACAATTGAGAGAGGGCGGGAGGTGCTCTTCAATCCAGGTAAGACACATCATTGTATTTAGTTAGCGGAAGGTTGCAAAATAATTAATATCTTTATTACAATGGATTTCCGTAAAGTAACGCCTGATTCTATCAATTACTTATCTAAAGGTAAAAGTACAATATTAAATTTACACCCTGTATAACTTCCACTGCTGAGCACATGCCCACTCTCGTGTCGTGTATAGAGGAATTAGGACTCTTAGCTGCTCCACTGTGGTTAGAGGACTTCACAAGCTTTGAATGTTTTATAAAATTTACTAAAACCTTCGATGATTTTAAAAATTGTCGTAAAAATTATAGGTACAAAATACTAACGTAAAATATCAATAGCGCTGGTGTATTTCGTACGATGAGTTTGGAGAATCGGAGACCCTTTTTCACTGGAAACAAGCCATGCCAACTTAGTCTTCAGGGGTGACAAAGCACCTGCATTTTGATTCTAAAACAAGGATATATAGAACTGAGACAAGTGGAATGTGTGCTTGTTTATCATCCTTCTTTTATAAAAAAAAAAATGCTACGAAGGCGTCGCTTAAATGACCCAGTCGAATGTGCATTATACGTTGAAAATTACTTATGAACTCCAACTACAGACGTGTAGTGTCGCACGCAGTTAGGCGATAGATTGGTAAATATGAACTCGTATTTATTGTTCTTGTAAGCCGCTAGCATGTACAGCGCCCAATCTTGATGCTTGTAGAGATGATTCAGTTAAGACCAATCGCTGAAAATATGATAAATTATTTGATTGTATCACTTTTTATATTATTTACTTTCAGTTAAACTCAAAGTAAGAATATTTTAATACAAAATTGGCTTTTAAAAAACACTTTTTGCTAGCTATGCGATTGCATTAACAAGCCGGCATTGTGAGACTCGTGATACGCGCTAGAAAAATCACAAATACTCCCCAGGTTTTCTCAGTAACCAAGAAGTTGGCAGTATTTTGGACAGAAAGCTTCCCTACCATCTAGTATTCTTGCAGACATTCTCCCGAATATCTTTTTATAACACTGCCGTAACCTGGCGAATTAATTCTTCTTTTCAATCTTCTTCAACAGTTAGTAGCTCCAACAGACCTGTTTAGCTCCACTCTTATTGAAAGTAGGACCTCTCCAATTGTAAGAAGGAGTTACCTTAATCGCACACGTACAAGTATTACAGAGTCGCGGGTGCTGTGTTCAAATTCGATCCAGAACACTAAATAAAGAATAAAGAAAAGAATAAAGAATAATATTTAATAATTTTCTTGAGTATTTTTTTATAGGATAGGGTGACAAACTAGCACACAGTCCACCTGATGGTTAGTGTTTGCTGCGGCCCATAGACACCTACATCTATCCTCGATTACAAATCAAACTGTAGATGCGTTGTCACCCGTGAGGACTAAGACAGAATGCTTCGTTTATAGTAAAAAGAGTCTCCGGTTCTCTACGCTCACCATACGAAACAGCAGCATTAAGCTACTATTTTACGCTGGTATTCTGTGAGAGCGTGGTCCTTCCCCGGTCGAGCCGACCTATTCTTGCTACAACTATACTACTAATATAATTGCAGCATGGCTCTGTATGCTCTTCTTCTGTATCAGAACGTGAAAGTCTACTATTGAGCGAGTGGCTCTCCTGAATCAATCGCAATTTCTTTTTTCTTTTTCTTTCTTTAACAAAATGTTTTCCTCACATTAGGATTTTCTTTTATATTCTGGAGGCAGTTTACAAACATAAATTGCTCAAGGATAAACTTCCAAACTCATTTTCATTTCTTCTTCATCATTTTCCAACTCACATTTATTTGAACGCTATACAAATACTTGTTCTATGCGGAATTTGTACCCTCAATACTGCAACATAATACTTAGGCACGGAGCCACTTTTTCTGAGATTTTGCGAATATATATGACTGTATGGATCAGGTGTCGTTAGTTGTGGAATTTCGTCTAAACGTAGAGATTAGGTACACACAAATAGATAAAACAACTCTGGTTAGATTTATAATACAAACGCAAACTGGACACAACTGTCCCTTGAACTTATATTCAAGCCTACCACCAATAATTTTAAGTAAGCGTCGAAATATACCAGAGGAGCATCATTTACAAGCAACTAACACAGATTGATCCTCGGCGAACTTATCGAATGCCAGATAATTCTCAAGTTTGTGACAACCATGCGTCCTTTCGCCCCGCTGTTCCCTTTCATGTCCTCTATGGGCTCTATTCTGTCGAAGATTTTCTCCCCTGGACGTAGCCTTAGATATCTATAAAAAAACCAACATTACATAAGTCAGTGAGCCACGCAGGGCTCTCGCTTTATTAATATATAGTAAACGAGTATTCTGAGTTAGGATTTAAATATTGTTAACGAGCAATATCACTTCAATCTTAGGTGCCGGCACAACTGAAATACTCAAAAAAAATACTCTTAGTAATCCTTAGATCCTCAGGGGTCACAACGCATCTGCATTCTAATTCTTAATCGAGGATAGATATACATATCTATAGGCTACAGCATCCACTCACCATCAGGTGGACTATGTGCTCGTTTTTCACAGTGACTTTATAAAAATTAGTAACTACAAATTTTAAGTGCATGTCAGAGAATTTAACTACAATACTTCGAAATTTCACATGTCCTGTTTCATGAAGTCCACCAACACGCATTGGAGTAGCGCGGCGCACGAACTGCAATGTTTTACTTTACAGCACGTAAACTGCAACATAGTAGCGTAGTAACGTTCGAGCTTTGCTCGCGTAGGGCAATTCACACTACCAAAATAAGAAAAGTTGGCCAAGCCTCAACCAATGCGGGCGTAGGCAAATCGATACGAGACGAGTGCTACAGTCTACATGTTGACCAAGTTTGAATGAGTGAACGTACTGACATAACCGACTAACATGTTGTGGAAATGACTTTCCGAGTGCAGGCGAGTGCCTTTAATTTGTGCACAAAAATCGACATTGTTCCGAAGTCAGGCGACTCAAGTGAGAGAGAATCCGTGGCTTCATATGATTCCGTGGGTGTGATTAAGTAATTGCCGGGAAACCATTCTTGTTTCCGACATACAACAATATAACCATCTTAGATATATAATTAGCTAATAGACTATAACAATCAGATCATAATATGGCAATTGAAAATATTTATTCTATTTTTTTTTAATCGTCGTCTGCTCAAGAATCTTTCTGGATCCCGTTTAAATATTTAATTATTTATCTTTTTATGAAAAATAATATCCTTACAAACATTAAAAAAATAAAAATTAAAGGAGCACTTTTTCTACAAATAAACAATGACTTTGAAAAGAGGTTTGACTCAGCTTAAGTGGCAAAGCGGCCAGTATTGTAACAAAGTAAATATATTTATTCAAAATTCTTACGAAAAGGGCAAGTCGAAGAGCACCTCTCTGTCCTGCCACACTCCTTTCCTACCCGTTGTTTTGTTCTTGCGCATTTTAGTAAATTTCGCAGGCGATTCAAAGTTATTATCTACTTTTTGGTTGGACTAATGTTACCATGGCAACTGCCGACATGTTACCATATTTTTAAGCTATAGTAGTACATTAGTAGAAACGTGTAAACGGTAGCTTTTGGTGATAAGTACAACTAACAGACATAAAATGCCGTAAAACAAAGACTGATAATGACTGATTTTTCACGAAAGAATTTTTTGCCACAGACACAGACAGACAATTTCAAAAGAGATGGCCAAAAATTGCATGAGCCTGTGCCCCAGACAGTACAGAGATGAAATCTATGTTATTTGAAAGTACAGATCTTCTATGTACAGAATGAGGAAAGTGCAGTAGTCCAAAAAGTTATGAAGGTTAAAAAAAAGTTGATATGTCACTCGGTTTTTATCATAATTACACAATGTAGATATTTATAAAGTTATAATTTCATGTAGGTTAGATTATATAGGTTAATGTGTATGCATTTATCCCAGATGTTTAGGATACATAGTAGTGTAGCTAAAAAGAAACAAAGGAAGCAGGTTTTTCAGTCTTCGAAAATAGTTCGGCCTAGGTGCGTTAAGTGCCTAGGCGATCATGGCACAACCGATTGCCCCCGAACGCTCGAGTCGGAAGGCCCTCCGTCCTGTGTTCTGTGCGGCGAAGAGGGACACCCAGCGAGCTATCGCGGGTGTACCAAAGCGCCGCGTAGGAAGCCGAACGGTGGAGCAATCCGACGCGGGCGGGCGGGCAACTCCAGTAGGTCGCGCCCACGGCATTCTGCCCCATCGGTCGCACCAATCTCGGTGCCGCAACCCACGCCCGCTGAGGCTGCAGCCAAGCCCGCCCCCGTTAAAGGGACTTCCGGGCAAGGCCCAAGCCCTGCGGTGCCTTCAGCACCTAAACCCAATGCATGGGTTAGGCCTCCGGCGATAGTCAGCGCGGCCGTCTCAGGGCCAGCAGCCAGACCTTTCGTTAGTGTTCAACTTAGCCAGCAATATTAATGTGGCCGAAGTCACAACCCTAGCCCGCAAACTTCGCGAAGCCAAGTCCGTACAGTAGTCTGCTACAGAATATCAATCTTATCCAAGCGATAGGTTCGTTCCAGTGCGCCCAAGCCAATTTTTTTCTTTTTCATAATTAAAATGGAAATACTACGACTAATTAAAATGAAAATAATACGATCTATAGGTAGAACCAAGCCTAGGTTTTTGACTGTCGCGTACTTTAATGCAAACGGTATCAGAGATCAAAAGGAAGAGATCATATATTTTTTACGCAACCATGATATCGACATCATGCTAGTGCAAGAGACCTTCTTGAAACCTAGTTTGCGCGATCCCAAAATAGCCAATTATACCTTAGTAAGAAATGATGCTGACCGGACCTAAAGGCGGCACCTTGATCTACTACGAAAGGTCCTTGCAATGTGTACCGATAGATACTCCGCCGCTTACTAACTTAGAAGCGTCGGTTTGTAGGATAGCACTTACGGGCCATCCGCCAATAATAATTGCATCAGCATACCTGTCTCCCTTAAAAAGTATATTAGATTAGGGCCTAGGTTTAATAGAGCCGACATATCGGCTGTAGATCTAATGATGCTGCATGATGGTGCTGGTGGTTGTCGAAATAAATCGCGGACAATGGATGTACTTGTTTTATTACAAAATGGCGACTTAACAAAGGTCTGTGCGCTAACATAATATTAGGGCGTGCGCATGACTCGCGGATGGAGGCATGGATGGAGGCGACTAGCGGGGGCCGCAAAGACAAGCATGTCGTTGGGTCCGCGTCATATAAAATCTTATAACTAGGTAAGTACATTCGATACACACACAGATAAAATACAGAGTAAATTCGATTCCTATACATATTCTTAACTACAAATGAGCGTGTCGCTAACATCGGCTCTATTAGATCTAGGCCCTAGCGTATTAATCACGGGAGACCTAAATAGTAAATACGTTAGCTGGAATTCTAACGTTAACAATCCTAACGGAATTATTTTAAGAGACCTCATGGCAGAGACTTAACATCGATGTTATCGCTCTCGAGAGTCCAACACGCTATCCTTTTGCAAACAACAACATCAGACGTCCTTGACATAGCACTGCTAAAAGACATTCGACTTACTATTAATTCGATAGAGGCTATTATCGAGCTAGTCTCAGACCACAGACCGGTCGTTTTACAACTGGGCCGGCCGGCAGGTGAGGTCCCTCAGACCAAAACTATTGTCGACTGGCGTAAACTTGAGGTCAAACTTAAGTCTACGAACTCCCAGCATTTGGACACTATACCTGACAACATAGACTCGCTGGAGGAGGCCGATAGGGCGATTAGCGCCGTTTCGATTCACCTCACATCAGCGGTCGAAGAATGCTCCTGTAAGGTTCGTGTGTCGAGCGATCAATATACGAAACTTCCGGCGGATGTTCGACGCCTGATTAGAGCGAAGAATTCCGCGCTTAAAACATATGACTGCTACCGCACGGAAGCCAATAGACTTCGGGTTCGTTCTCTACAAAGCGAGATTAAACAACGATCCGAGTTTAGAAACAATAGCTGGGATAACCTCTTAGAAGTTATCGAAACATCTCAAGACGCCTTCTGGAAATTAACGAGAGCTCTTAAAGCCGATAAATCCTCACCGATGTCGCCTGTCTTGAGGCCTGACCACCCTGACCTTGCCCTAGACGATCTCGAAAAAGCCGAATTCCTAACCGACAGTCTAGAGTACCAGTGCACGCCATCCACCGCACTAACAGATCCCGCTGACCTACTAGAGGAAGAAACGAAGTAGAACGTAGGGCTACGCTGCCACCAGCGGGCGAACCACTCGATCTTGTAACAGTAGATGAAGTCACCGAAACTATCAAAATTCTTAAGAATAGATCAGCCTCTGCGCCAGACGGCATCAGCAATAAGGTGATCAAATCCCTTTCGGTGCCACTTATTTACCTCCTTGTAGGAATATTTATCACTTTTCTCACGAACTGCTCTTTCCCGGACATCTGGAAAGAAGCAGACGTAATAGGGATCCCAAAACCGGGTAAAACGCGTAATCGTCCCTCTAGCTACAGACCCATTAGTCTGCTCAACACTTTGGGTAAGTTATACGAGCGCATTATTCACAAGCGTCTCCGACATTACACCGAATCCAACAGACTGCTCCCAGACGAGCAGTTTGGCTTTAGAGCCAATCACTCATGCACCCACCAGATTCATCGCCTAACAGAATACATTCTGTCTGGCTTCAACCAAAACTCGATAAGGAAAGCCCTCTTCTTCGATGTCGCGAAGGCGTTTGACAAGGTCTGGCACGACGGCTTGATTTACAAGCTGTACAAACTAAACGTGCCTGATAGGCTCGTTCACATCATACGAGCCTTCCTTTCGAACCGCACTTTTCGATATGGAGGCAACCCGTTCTTCGAAATGCTTCCTCAAGGCCGGGGTCCCACAGGGCTCCGTCATATCTCCAATGCTCTTCATACTCTTCACGAGTTATATACCTAAAGACCCCGTGGTGAACACCGCACTCTTCGACAACGATACGGCACTCTATGTGTCAGACTACAACAAAAATAGACTCTCGTTAAAGCTCCAAAAAGCCACCAATCGCCTAGGTGAATGGTTCCGCCAATGGAGAATAGACTTGAATCTCGAAAAGAGTGTAGCAATATACTTTCAACGGAATTCAACAGCAGGTTCTAAACCAAAAACGATTTCCCTATACGACCACCCAATCCCTTGGGAAAAAATCGGCCAAATACCTAGGCGTCACGTTCGACTCCCGCATGAGTTTCGCGACACACATAAGTGTAGTACGCAACAGAGCCAAGTCGGTCAACGGCTGTTTACACCCTCTCGTTAACAGCAGGAGTAAGCTGTCGCTAAGACACAAACTCCGACTGTATAAAACCTGCGTTAGACCAATTATGTCCTACGCTAGCGTAGCTTTCGCCCACACGTATAAGACCTACATTTTAAAACTTCAAAGAGTCCAAAACTTTTTCATCCGAAAAGCCACCGGTGCGCGGTGGTATCAACGGAACTCTGATTTGCACAATGATTGTGAATTACCCTCTATCTCCGAATGCTTCAAGGAGATGTCTCAACGATACTTTGAGAGAGTAGAAACCCACCCAAACCCGCTAGTGACAAACGCAGCTAACTACGTTCCGATAACAAACGTCGCACCTTATCTTCGTAGACCACGAAATGTGTTAATAGAACTACCTCAACCGCTCGATCCAATCAACCCAAACGTCGCAGGCACATCACACAATGACACTATACCCACACTAAATGGGACAAACACTGCTAGGATTACGAATGGGGGAGCGTCGCACCCGCAGACGGGCACGACGCGTTCCAGCTCACACCGCGTACACCCGCGTTCCTGGGCGGTTCTCACCGCCCAGACCATCGACCAACACGAGCTGAGCAGTCGACACGGGGGTCCGCACTCCCCCCCCTCGGTCTGCGGTTAGATAGCTCAAAAAAACGTCTAAAAAGGCGACATGATGATTGGTAACAATACCAAATCATAAACCATTTCATCATCATCCTCACCTCCCTTTTTTTTAAATAGCTCTGAGTCAGATGAAGCTGTAAGAGTCGCATAGACTAACAGCACTAACATCTAGATACTAGATCTTCAAAAATATTTATATTGTTTGTAACTTTACAATCAAGTTTTGACACTTTAACAGTTTTGACACTTGACGGGTGGATTCAGTATTGCAAGTACTAAAGTAAAATAATCATATCCTACCATGTAATGCCACATGTTAAAGCTGTTGGTGTATTAAATAAATAAATAAAATCCTATCCGTCAGTGTAGTTTGATTATTTTGATCTATTTATTCATTAATTGAAGGTTCGTTTTTGTTGATGTTTTAGGATGAAATCATTAAAATAACTGTACAACACGGAAATATGCAACAACGTTTTATTAGCAATAATCACAGAAAACATAGATTACTGTGCCACAAACTATAAAAGATGAGAATATAAAAATGTCGCCAACATAAGGCAATTAAATTAGCAGTTAAGCCAACAAAGAAATACAAATGGTTGTGTTCTCATTTACCAACAGTTTTTTATAGATAATTGTTGGCGACGCGCCTATAAGAATATTTCAATTTATTAGTTAACCGATTACGAATAGCTTCTAAAAAGCAAATTATCAAGCAACAATATTCCGATAAGAAAATGCTTAGGTGAATCTTAAAGAAATATCGAATTAATGATATGAAGGTCTTGGGTTCGACTCCCAGGCCGGAATAGTTTATCGTTTTCTTAGTAATATATCTTAATAAATTCATATAGGGAATTTTAAGATATAAATTATGTTACCGGATTTGTTCCCCGGTTGAAATCATCTTTCCAATAATGTTAATTTAAAGAAATATTAAAATAAAGTTAGAGACCAGGATTTGTTCCCCTGTCGAGATGATCGCTGTGCATAAGTAGAATTAATGGAAATTAATTGCATAAGTATTGTCTTATATGAGTTTGATATGTTTTGTATGAAAACAAATGCCTATTTTCTATGATTGATTTATGAAAACATTCACTTATATTGTTTGATAAGAAACATGATAACTGATAAGAATCTGATTAGAGGTAGTTTTCGGCGTTTGAGAATTGAGTAGAATCATTTATTCACTTAGTATTGTTGATATTAGTGTATACTAAACTTTCCATTTTTACTGATAGTCGATAGCCGTGCAAAAGTTAGTTGTTCAAATAGCGTGAGTTCATAGACGTACGCTAGTCACGTACTTAGGAGGCCAAATATGTAGAAATTTAAATATTTGCAAATTTAAGCAATTTATGTAAAATGACTTGTAAAACATTTCAGATTGATTGTACGTGTAAAAGAGGTGAATTCTGTGTTATTTTATGTGAAAATTCCTGTGAATAAGTGAAATAATGTTTTAATAGTGAAATGTATAGAGAAAATGTAAATTAAACTATTGTATTAGTTAAGATATGTATAATTTCAAGTGGAAAACATTGTTTTAACTTTCTATGTTAAATATTTAAGAAATTCCAACTTTGAACATGTGAGTAAAGTAAGCATATTTTGTTAAATAAATAAAGGATTTTTGTGATATGAAAATGTAATGTATATCGTAGTATAGATATTTTTTGTGCTATCTTTATAAGTAAATTGTATAAATGTATGTCTTATACAAATAAAGTTATTGAGCAAACCGTGAGAGAGTGATAGTACAAATTGATGTAATTGGGTTGGGCAAGCGGCGCGGCTCACTTTCGCGTTTAGCTTCGAGGTAGTTCAGTAAATTGATTTTTCTTGCAAATCGTTCGGGAAAAGTGCAAGACCAGCAGTACATCGTCCATCAAGAACTAGACCTACCGGAATACCAGACTATGCGCTCTATCGGCATAAAAATGGGAGCGGCGGGCGAGGAACTTAGGATCTTTGCAGCATACCGCCCGCCAGGGACTCCATTTTGCTCTTCAGACGTCCGGACGGTAATGGAAGGCGAAACACCGACCATCATCGCCGGGGACCTAAACGCCAAACACCCGGCGTGGGGATCTAGACTGATCAACCCGCCGGGTCATGCGCTATTTGAAGACGCCGAAAGATACGGCTATGACGTTTTAGGTCCTGAAGAACCGACACATATTCCTACGGATCCACGAAGTCGTCCGGATGTACTAGACATCGTGCTCGCTAGGAACATCAACTACCCGATAGTGGTAGAGGTGCTGTACGACCTGGAATCACAGCACCTCCCGATCTTAATTACCCTTGGCCTAAAGGCGGTGACTACGCCGCCCAGAACAGTGAAGACACGTGTCGACTGGAGGCTCTACCACAAACACCTGCAGGAGAGACCTCCAGCACACCACCCCCTTAAACACAGCGGACGACGTAGAGGCCGCAGCCACAAACATGACAAAGGCAATACAGGAGGCCCTCAACGCTACCTCTACGATCGTCCCGATGTCCTCCAGAAGGGATGATCTGCCGCATAACATCTGCGTGCAGATCAAGAGAAAAAGGGCTTTAAGGAGACTCTGGGCGCGTACTCGCTGCCCGAGAATCAAAACGAAACTGAACACCTTGTCGAAGGAACTGTCGGTTGCAGTCCAGGCACACAGAGGAGATGCCTGGGAGCGGCGCATATGGAAGGCGGAAGAGCACGATGCGTCGCTCTACAAACTGAACCGGCAGTTAACTAAAGCCAAACCTCCCGTTTGCCCGCTGACCAACAACGCGGGCGAACGTCGTTACGATGCCAAGGGGAGAGCGGATATCCTAGTCGAGCACTTCGAGGAGCAATTTATGCCGAACCCAGCAAGTGCGGAGTTCTTGGAGCTTCATGCCCGAAAGGAGAGTCGCGTACAGGAGTTCCTGTCGTCGCCCGCGCCGCCTCTTGCAGGAGAGGGGTTCATCTCCCCCGCTGAACTGCGGTGGACAGCAACCCGCCTGCAACCGAGGAAGGCGCCGGGGCACGACGGGATTACCAACGCTGCACTCCGACAGCTGCCCCATAGAGTCCTAGTAGAGCTTGGTCGACTCTACAATGGGATCCTGCGGATCCCACTTCCCGGAGGACTGGAAGAAAGGCAAAGTTATCGTCTTGCCGAAACCCGGGAAGGACAGGCGTAGAGCTGCCAGCTACAGGCCGATCACGCTGCTACCACACATAGCTAAACTGCTTGAAAGATTGTTGCTAAGACGCCTCCGCCCGTGCATCCAACTTCGGGCGGAGCAGCACGGATTCGGGAGGGGTCACTCTACAGCAACACAGCTGACCAGAGTGCTGTACCTGCTTGCGGCCGATTACAACCGTGGCCGCACCACGTTGGGCGTCTTTCTCGATATCGAGAAGGCGTTCGACAGGGTGTGGCATTCTGGATTACTTTTTAAATTGGAAGAACAGACCAGTGTCCCTCCTGCTATGTTGCGGCTAGTGGCGTCTTTCCTGGCAGACAGGAAGTTCTACGTCTGCGTAGAGGGCGCCGAGTCCGCAACCAGAACCATCAGAGCCGGCGTTCCTCAGGGCAGCTGTTTGTCTCCAGTCCTGTACGCGGCTTATACCAACGACATCCCTACCCTGGCAGGCAGGCTGCAAGAATGGGAGGACGACGTGGAATTGGCGTTATATGCGGACGATAGCGCTTATTTCACCTCTTCCAGAAGAGCCCATATTGCCGCTGCCAGGATGCAACGCCTCCTGGACCTGTTGCCACCATGGCTAGATGAGTGGAGGATGGTCGTCAACGTTGGTAAGACGACCGCTCTGCTCACTCGCCGCCTCAGGAACCTACCACCTCAATTAACCCTCAATGGCCAGCAGATCGCGTACGAGAAGGCCGTGACCTACCTTGGGTGCCGGATCGACCGGGCGCTGCGCATGTTACCACTTAACACCAAAGTGCGTGTATATAAAACCTACATCAGAGCAATTATCACCTATGCTGCTCCGGCCTGGTACGCGCTTCTGAGTGAGCCTCTGAGGCGGCGACTGCAGGCCCAGCAAAATATGGCGTTAAGAACCATCGTCGGTGCGGGTCGCTACGTCCGGAATGACGTCATAGC
This sequence comes from Parnassius apollo, assembly GCA_907164705.1. Classification (NCBI taxonomy): domain Eukaryota; kingdom Metazoa; phylum Arthropoda; class Insecta; order Lepidoptera; family Papilionidae; genus Parnassius; species Parnassius apollo. The sequence goes on along the minus strand of CAJQZP010001616.1, from coordinate 1,514,667 downwards.
GGCCAACCTGAAGATTGACACCATACAGGAATTTGTGGCCCGGTTGGCGCGCGGACTGTTCGACCGTGCAGACAACGGGCCGCATATACATCTTAACAACTTTGCGCCGCTACACACTCGCCCTCCGGACGGGCGACCCTATCCAAGAGAACTCCTCTCTATATCGATTAGAGAGTCGAGTAACAACCCTCAATGCCGCTGAAAGACCAACTCCGACATCATTAGATAACCTCCTTTTTTCGTAGTTATAACCGACTACGAAAAAATTACCGATAGCGACAATTCGTTTTTGACACTTACAACGCCAATAGAAGGCTCCCAGGACCGGTCCATAGTAGTGGACCGCGAGGACAGCACGGGTAATGGGGGCTTACCCCGAGGCCCGAAACCTCCATGTGTGTCTACACGCATGAAGAAGACATCAACGTTGCAAATCGTTCGGGAAAAGTGCAAGACCAGCAGTCAATAAGAAGAAGAAAGAAAAAGTATAGGGAAGTGATAGGGAAAAGTAATTACTCTCTCACGGAACGGTTTGAAGATAATTGCTGTTTTATTCCCAAGGAATTCTCCCCTTAAAGTGATACAGTCCATATCGAAGAATTAAGGCGTTGGGACCGGGACGACTTCGGAAGACCCGTAATCCCCGCCTGAACCTATTTTCTGAAAAAGAAGAGGTTATCGCCCTTGTGTGTTGTCCCCGAACCCAACGTAGGCGTTATAGGAGGCCGGATCGAGAGAAGCCTCGATTCCCCCCCTTCTGTTTCTTAGTTAACGTTTGTCTGGTTCCTTTTCAATGATGTATCATAAAAAAGTATTTTTGTGAATTTAGTCATTGTTTTTCCCTTTAATATATATTTTAATATTATATTAAATATACTTTAATGCTATGGAGCGACTTCAAACAAAAGATATCATTTTAAATACTTTTCAACTTGATTATTATTTTTCAACAGACGCTATGAAATTTTATTCAAAATTATTTGTCTGTTTTATTTAAATTAATACCAATAGCTTTTTTTTGTACAGCTTGCGGCACATTTTGGCTGTTTTTGACATTTGCTGTCGAATTTCATGCTTTATTCATATTTTCCGCGGGACTTCTTTCTTAAAATATACTCCAGTTTAAACTAGGCAGATTATCACATAGACTAATGATAAACTACATCGACTAGATACAACTATCAATCATATGTTGTAAGAGTCCATTTCTGTCTTCTGCTGCCAAATAGCAGTGCCCGCTTTGCTATGTTACGGTCTGAAGAGTCTAGAAATCCAATACAATTACAGGTTGTGAGGCATTCCAACCTAGTCCTCGGAGATGACAACTGTGGCCTTCTCTGTTTGAAGTTGGCTGCAGGTAACCATGGACCGCAGTAGCCACTTACCATCAGGTGAACTGATAGTTCCAACCTGCGAGCCCAGCTCTCGATTTAATATAATGCCCTCACGTCACGGCATCCAGTCTTACTGGAGACTTCGCAGAACAAGAATATAGTGCTCTAGTGTGTACGCAAGCACAGGTGCGCACTATCCCCACAGTCATAACCCGATGGGGCGACACTCCGACACGGTCGGAGGGAAAACAGGAGCAGGATCAACAGTTTTTACTAAATATGGATTTATTCATCGTTTAACTGATGAGCTAGCTGTGATATTAAATTACATATTTATAATTATAAATATCTAGATTAACATCAAGGCAGCTTACTCATTGTAATTTATTGACTTTTCAACAAATTTAATTTATTTATTTATATAAGGAAAACTAAGAGCTATTAATTATCACACTCAGGAAGCCTAATAAAAGTTTTCACAAATGCATGACTTGCAATTTAAATATTATCTAGACTAGCAAAATAAAATTAATAATTTATCAAATAAAGTTTATCTATTAAGAATTATTATTAAACACATAAGTCATTAAATTGTGTTCAAATAATACAAGGTCACCTATCAACAAGTTTGAGAGGTAAGGGCTTGTAAGATTGTAATTGAAGAAGACTGGCAGGCGCTCCCGTTTTATTAGATTTGTCACTCTTTATTGGCGTCAATCTTATCAAAAATTCTTTTTAACTTTTATGAAATTAAACTAACTGATAACGTCTTAAAAGACTGTAACGTTGTAAATGCGATTTTTGTTCAAGGACTCTTCTCTGTGACATTCCTTGGGGGAGGCCTATGTTCAGCAGTGAAGTGGTGAAGGACGGTAGTGGTTATGATGACAATTATCGATTTATGATGAAGAACATTACAGGCTATAAAAGTCAACAAAATACTTGCATGCATGCAGGCTTCCTCCCATGGAGCACCTCATACGGGGAGCCTGCTATAGTTGTCACGCTTAGCAGGTGGGTTGGCAGCCGCAGGTTTTTGTTTTTAGTCGTTATTAGACATGTTTCCCTTTGTCACCTCTTGCGACACCCACGGGATGATATGGGTGGTGGACATTATCACACCGCCACTGAAGGTGACAACAATAATGTTCCGCTCGCCAGATGTCGCTAGTTGGGACTGAGGTGAAATTTATTGTTACACAATATAATTTAATTGAGAATTTAGTTTTAAATAATAGTTTATCAGTTTCAAGAATATTGTATTAATACACAAAACTATGCAGTAGTTTGTATTTTAACTTTTGTACATTTTTAACTCTTTTTTAATTTTTCTGTTTTTAGAAATATACATAATAAGTAGTTTGGTTTATTCATTTCTGACATAATTAACATAATATAATAACTAATGTAAAAAAGAAACATTAATCTCACATTTCCCTAACAAATTAACTTCTTTATTATGAAATCTGTTAAATATTCCACCAAATTTAAATATTCCAGTGGCACCACCCTAGTGGCAGAGAAAGTCGTGGGTGCCTACAATAAAATTTGATACATACAAAAACATACAGTCTAATTGCAAACTTCCTTCTTTTTTTTAGGTCGACTAAAACTATAATCTTACTTGTAGCGGCGCTGTCGTCGCGCCACAAACGAAAACACACCGAAGCCTAAATCGCTCTATCAACATTCCGAATCATAAAGAGTATATATAGAACTTCTCCGAACTATCACACGGCAACATTCCGCCTGTGGCATCGCCCTCGAGCGGTCTCATCCAGGTAGTCCACGCTTTCGTCCTTGTACGGTAGTGCTCTCTCGCTCTCGCGCCTCCGCTGTCCTGCTCGCGCTGTACAGCGCCGATGCATTGCTCACTCCGCCGGTGGCATCGTTCTCGGACGGTCGCCTCCAGGTGGTCCGCGCTCTCGTACCAGTACGGTAGTGCTATCCTGCTCCCGCGCCTCCGCTGTCTTGCTCACTTTTTTTTTACGTGTTTTTATTTTTATACGTGTATTGTCTCGTAGTACTTCTCGCGTTCAAGTCCCTGTTCTACTGAGAACAGGGACCCGTCCCAATCTTTACCGAGCTTAGCTCTACTGCCCCAAAATGGCCACATATAGCCTATCTGAGTCTCTCGCCGCCCTCATAAACCAATATGGTTTAAATAACAATGAGACGGTCCTCGCCGCTATCGCCACCATCGCCGCCTAGGCTCCCCCCCCTGCCCCTCAGGCACACCATCCGCCGCCAGTAATCGCGACATACCTCGAAACGAGGAACTCTTTTGCCCCCCTTGAGTCGTTTGCCCCCCTAGAGATGGAGTACGCATGCTCCGAGTCCTCGGCGCCGGCCTCCCGGAAGAGGCCCGCCACCACTTCAGGCACCGGTTCATCGGAGTCCTATGACTCCGACGGAACCGGGGAGTCTACATTCACCACAGTTAATTCCAAGCGCAACGGTAAGCGCGCCGCGTTAAAACGCACCCCCCCCTATCTCAGCGGCCTCTGCCGCTCCTATAACCTCCGCAGCCCCCGCCGCTGCCGCCGTCCCACTTATGTCACTAGACATTCCCACACCGTCCAAACCAGCCTCTCGTTGTGCTCCAGTCCTTGCCAAGAAGCAAGTCCCACTCCCTGTCTTCCTAAGAGACAAGGCAAAATTTACCCAACTCTCAAAAACCTGCTACGACGCAGGAATCAAATATGACCACGCCATCAACCTTGGCGAATCTATCAAAATCGTCCCTAACTCATTGGATACTTCCGAAAACTCACCAGGCTTTTCACAGCCGAACGAGTATCTTACCACACCTACGCTCTTCCGGAAGAGCGAAAAGTCAGGGCCGTCATCCGAGGCGTCCCATTTGAATTCACCAACGAGGAAATCCTTGAGGACCTTAAGTCCCAAGGATTCACCGTAGAAGCCGTGCACAAAATGCACAGTAGAACGGCCAAGAGGTTCAACCTAGCCCTTGTCATCCTGACCAACGTGCCGGAGGCAAAAGCCATCTTCCGGCAGGTACGCACAGTGTGTGGCTGTACGAGAGTGAAGGTTGAGCCCCCACATAGGCGCGGATTCCCGGCGCAGTGCCACCGCTGCCAACTATATGGTCATGCGGCGGCCAACTGCTCCGCCCCACTCAGGTGCGTTAAGTGCCTCGAACCCCACAACACTAAAGAGTGCCCCCGGCCAAAAGACGCCGAATCCCCGCCCGCATGTGTCCTGTGCAAACAGACAGGCCACTCGGCTAACTACAGGGGCTGCCACTGCGCACCTCAACCTCGCCCCAGTAGGCAAGCTCCACCGCCGGTCAATGACCGCTCATTTCCGGCCCTCTACCAACGGCCCCGTCAGGGCCTTTCTCACCCCATCCAGGGCTTCTCTCGGCCCTCTCAGGGTTCCCCTAGGCCCCCCTCACGGCATAATTCGGCCCCCCTCCGGGCTTCTCCAAGCCTATGCAGCCTCCAGTCTTTCCCTGGGGCCCCAAAAAGGCAGACCCACCGCGGACAACCTCCTACACCCATGAATCAGAGCCCACAGCTGATGACTATAATACATTGTATTCCGCTATTAGGAATATTGACATTAGGGAAATCACTGTAGTGCACGCAAACTGCGCGCTGCGAAGTCCCCTCAAGAATGTCTCCTCGTTCTTTCAGAGCATCATAATCTTCTGTTAGCTTGTAAGTTAAGTTAACTTAATTAACTTAACTTCAATGACAGAGCAGTTTGCTCTACCAAAATCTCACGGTCGTATCAACTCGCTTGTATCTTTTATTATTCGCGGTTTGCGAAATAACCTCCCAGAGCTTAAGCTCTTTCTTCGGAATCGTGAAGCCGATTTCCTCCTCCCACAGGAAACTAATCTCAAAACTAAGGACACTAAAGGCCTTTCTATTAAAAACTTCTCTCTTCTTCGTAACGACAGACCCGACCGCCGAGGCGGCGGAACGGCCATCTATTACAAGATGACACTTCACTGCTCGCCCATTTCTACTCCGCAGCTTACCAACATGGAAGCCACGGTATGCAGGCTAGCTATGACTGGATATCAGTCCATCCTCATAGCCTCCTGTTACATCCCTTCAGGAACCCATCCCCTTAAAAAAGATTTTGAGGCCATTTTATCTTTAGGCAATTCAGTCATTATGTTTGGAGATTTTGTCTCCAAGCATACTGAATGGACATGCCGTACTACGTCCCCCTAGTGGCAAGATACTGCTCGATATCACGCAGTCTCTTGATATTACCGTCTATAGTCCCCTCGGTGTTACTCACTTTCCCGATAACACCGATCAGGCCCCCGATGTACTAGATTTTGCGTTACTCCAAGGAGTTTCTCTCAATCTCAGAGCAATCGAGACACTAGACGGTCTAGGATCCGACCACCGACTGGTCTCCCTCATTCTTGGCCATCAGCCACCTCCACCAACACACAAGAAAACCTTCACTAATTGGAAGGGATTCAAGGAGTCCCTAGCTAAAGCTCTGGACTCACAGGACTCTACCATCTCCCTATCGTCGGACTTAGACAGTCCCGAAAAAATCGACACCGCGGTCGATTCACTCTCCACCCTTATCAAATCCTCCCTTAAGGAGAACGAAAGGGTCGTCCCGGTTGCTAACAATAGTGGGCTTCCCCTACATATTAGCAACCTATTAAAAGCCAAAAAAGCTAGTTTCCGGAGAGCAGCAAAATATCCCAGCCCCGAATATAGGCGCGCGGCCAATCGTTTACCATCTACTATCAAAACTCACCACCTACGGCCTCCGAACCTATCTCTGTTTCCAATGATGAGATTTCATCCCTCACCAAAGGACTTAAGCCTAAAAAGGCCCCGGGCGCGGATGGCATCTCCAACCAAGCCCTAAAACACTTTCCTGAGCAGGTGTTAACCTTTTTATCTATTATCTTCAACGCCTGCTTCAATCTTAGTTACTTTCTCACTACGTGGAAAGAGGCAACTGTGATTGTAATTCCCAAACCAGGCAAGCCTCTCAACCTCCCCTCCAGTCATCGCCCCATTAGCCTCCTCAAGGCAATGGGCAAGCTCTTCGAAAGAGTCATCCAAACACGTATGAGGCGCTATCTGTTTCCCACAGACGGTGACCCTCTCATCATTCCCCATCAATTCGGTTTCCGAGCGCAACACTCATGTCCCCAACAAGTTCACCGTATTGTGGAATATATCCTCAGCGGTTTTTATCCTCGTCGTCATAAAACCATCGCGGTCTTAAACGTTTCGACATAGCTAAAGCCTTCGATAGAGTCTGGCATACAGGCCTCATCTACAAACTCTACAGAATAGGTCTCCCCGATCGTCTAGTACGTCTCGTGGCCTCTTACTTAAAGTATCGTACCTTTCGTTTTAGACACGAAGGCACGCTATCCTCACAGCGAACTATCAAAGCTGGTGTCCCTCAGGGCTCAGTACTTGCTCCTCTGATGTACATCCTGTTCACCAACGACATTCCCATCTCGTCGAAAGGTGTTCAACTCTCGCCCCTCTTTGCAGACGACACTGCTATCTACTGCAAAGGTATCTCACTACCCTTCATACGGAACAAGATTCAAAAGTCAGTTGATGACCTAGGAGCTAGGTTCAAAAAATGGCGCATCGATTTGAACCCGGAGAAGAGCTCCGCCGTTCACTTCGATTATAAACGACGCCGTCTCAAAAACACTCCACCAATACGTATGCTAGGGACCCCTGTCCCCTGGCATACGACCGCCAAATATTTAGGTGTCACTCTAGACACAGGGCTCACTTTCAGGCCCCACGTCAAAAGAGTAACCCGTCACGCACGGTTTTATCTGAGTAGGCTCAACAGTATGTCGGGCCGACACAGTAAAATGTCCCTTAGAATCAAGTGTACCCTTTATAAGGTCTGTATACGACCAGTCATGTCCTACGCGGGCCCCGTTTTTGCCCACACTAACCCTAAAATTATTAATGAACTCCAAATAGTTCAAAACCTTTTCTGTCGTCGAGCTGCGAACGCACCTTGGTACGTCCGTAATGCTGACCTTCATCGGGACCTAGAGCTCCCCACAATTCAACAATTTATCCAAAAACTCTCTGAGAACTTCTTCTAAGCCTCAGAGTCGCACTCAAACCATTTAATTCGTGAGGCAGCTACTTATGCAGCCCCACCCCCCTCTCGCTATCGAGTCCGCAGGCCGAAAAACTCTCTCTCGGACCCGCCTAATAAACTAGCAAACGACCTAAACTGCCTCCTGGCGGCTCAGGCCGACTCTTATTAAATTAAATTGTTTACTCATAATTAATTTGCCTTCGTAGGCTCTCCCTCAGCGGCTCGTAGCCGCCTGCGCCCTCTTTTCCCAAAAGAGGGTCGCTCACGATAAGGCACAATAAAGCTTAATCAGCCGGTTGCCTGTCCCCATAGGCGGTTTTTAGAAGGTATCACTTAGGGTCCCCGGTAGGATGTGAGTCCCTCATAACCACGATAGACCGGCTATCGTGGTATGCGTAATGCATTTTCCGCCTCCCTACGTATAGGGTAGCCCTTTAATTGCTTCGGGCGAAAAAAAAAAACTATCATACGGAGCGTTGGCCGCTCCCCGGGCAGAACACCTTGCCCGGCGGGAGATCTCCCCTTTTCCTTTCACGGCCACAGTGGTGACCCCGACGTGATCTGAACACGCAACCAAACAACCTTCGGAAACTTCAAGCTTCGTCATCGTCATAGAATACCCCACCCATTCGCTCCCGAGTAGATATCGTCTGCAGTCTTCATATCCTGCAAGCCATCTCGCTTCACAAGGTTCATCGCAGCACCGGAATAATAATGCTTCCTGTTCCTTCAAGCTACACTCTGCGCTACAGTGTTTGGCACGGCTCTGAGCCTTATTGCTTGCCTCTGCTTCACGGCACTCTCGCAGATTACTTGCCTTCTTCTCGACTCACCGCAGACTACAAGGCAATCTCCTGGCACTTGCACATTCGGCGGCAATGAGACTGAACTATCGACCTCCGGTCTGAGCAGGGAGGTGATGTAGCGGCGCTGTCGTCGCGCCACAAGCGAAAACACACCGAAGCCTAAATCGCGCTATTAATATTCCGAATCTTAAACAGTATATATAGAACTTCTCCGAACTATCACACGGAACGTTGGTTGATTCTGTAAGGGTACCTTTCTCACGGGCGTTGGCCGCTCCCCGGGCAGAACACCTTGCCCGGCGGGAGATCTCCCCTTTTCCTTTCACGGCCACATTACTATTGAGAAATGTCCTGGAAACTTTCTTATTTAACAATTAAATCGCAATGATCATGAAAATACCCATCTAAGTGGATACTCAACATTAGGTGCCGTACTTATATTATTCGTAATAAAGTTCCATTTAAAATTCTTCTAAGCCTATATAATGCTCTAGTGGAATCGATAGTATCATATGGTCTTAGTAGTTATGGACGAACCTTCCGCACTTACCTAGAAAAAATTTACAGTTTTCAAATAAGAATTTTAAAATCTATATTACCTCAACACATTCAGGACAAATATCGAAATGCATTTTCACGTACTGCAAAGTTTTAACCATACATAAAAAGGTGAAATATATGCTTTTAAAAGAATGTTATGAATACTCGATGTACCCAACCTCAGGAAACGCATTTATAGCACTAGAAATAAAACACCTTATTCATCAATAAGAACTAATAATTACTACGGAAAGAGAACACTTACATTTCTAATACCACACATATTAAATTCTATACCTACGGAGATAAGAAGCCAACTAACCGCACAAATCTTGAAAACAAAACTTAAACATTTTTTCGCGAAAAAAGAATTCAAAAGAAATCTATATATATTATTTCAATGAGAATCGTAACGAGCTATATCTATCTATGCCAATAATTGTTAAATTGGACAAATAAATAAAACGTGTAACAAAATAAAATACATTAAAAAAATTATTCCTTAAAAATACACTCCGTGTGTAAGCGCATATAAGCGAACAATGGAAGACAACAATCACCTTTTTACTTCACTATTCCAGGTAAACAATACTAAAAACTACCTGCTCCACAAAAAAAATAGTTTAAGAAATACATATTATAGATTTTATATAAAATTTTTATGCAATTTTTTTTATAATGTGTAGCACAAGTGTTACATAGTACTTTATATTTAGTTTAAGTAAAAGTTAATTCCAATGTCATTTAAATAATAAGCTTAAGTAAATTAATGTATAAGAGCAAACTGTGCAGTGTCAAGACAAACAATAGATATTTAATGCCACGAAGAAATTGATTTTGTAATTAAAACTGTTGCTTTGTTGAATAAATTAAAAAAAACTTACTAAGTGCATGCACGTAAGTTTCAATGTTTTAATACACATAGTTACAATTTTTTTTCCTTAACGTTTTTCGCCAGTGAACCACGCAATTGTTCAATCAAAAGTAGGCCTAAGTTCTAAACTGAGAGAGTTTGGCGTGGAGTTTCACAAACAACTCGATCAGCAGCCATTAGCGAGTGCTTTTTGGTAGCGGTGTAAAAATATATCACCACATTTCATCCCATAGGTGTCATAGGAGGCGGCTATGGGAAATGCTAAAAGGATTCCATGGCTTCCAATACATGGCAATATGTCCCTCCCGTGTATGCTGGGCGTAAAATATTCAGACCGTAGACGAGAGCAGCGTCAAAGTTCTAGAACATACGCTAAGGGCTACGTGCAGGCTTGGCATTGAGTTGCAGCGTTAAGGACCGTGTAAATATTTGTATGGGCCCTTAAATAATTATTCCTGATCTGGATGTTTGTCCTTGTGCAATTTATGTTTGTAAACTGCCTCCACGATACAGGAGAAATTCCTAGTGTGGGGGTAATGTATTCATTAAACATAAAATGGTTCATCAATAGCCAATCCGACTGCCAAGCGTGCCAATTAAAGCAAATCCTCTCTGAAACTGAAAGACCTAAGCCCGTGTCCAGTCGTGAGGTTTTATGGACTGATGAAAAAAAATGTGACTGCTGCTCACAACAGCGTGTGTTTGGCATGATGCCACTCTACACATTTTGCCAAACGCTCTTTACTGAGGCTTACTCTAAGCCCTAATTGGAGAGGGCCACCAAGAAGCGGCTAGTACTGCTGGGGCCGCAAATGTGTGTTAAAATGTCCCCTTGGCGGACATGCAACGAAGGTGGAATACCATGTGGTTTTAGTGGGTGCGAGTCCGACATAACCAACGCAACACCATCAGCTTCCTTACTCCAGGAATTTTACAGCCCTACTAAGTATTTCTTGACAGAAAAACCCAATAACTGATTTTGAACCCGGAACCCTACGATCAGCAATCGCGTTTACGACAACCAGACCAATGAGGCAGTGAATCGTATCAGCCGTTAAGCTGTAGGTAATGCGTTTGCAACTGTATTCTAATTAATAAAGTAAGTGAGCTAGTACTATGAAGGCATTGGAGCATTTTTTAGTCCTTTGGCCATCTCAGTTCGAAGTTGGTTACCGTTGTCCATAAACTGTTTAGTGCTTAGTCTATTCTAGTCTATTTATATAAAATTGTTCTTCTCTTCTTCTTTACCAACTCGCTAAATTCCACTTTTGACATGGGTATCTCCCGTTAAGGAGAATTTGCTTTAACCATCATGTTTGGCTGGTGAAATGATTGCAGCACCAGTCTTGCACGTTTAACGCTGCACTTTGTCGCCGGTCTGGGTATTCAACGTCTGATGATAACGATGCATTTATACCGCCATCTATCGGTAGCCATAAGACTTTTCTGACATTTTCCATCAACATTTTTTCTAAAAACATCGACCTGCCTCCAGTTCCTTGGCTTACTCAATCTATAAATTTGGCGCTATTTCGATTTAAGATGATTCTTGGAAGACTATTGCTTTGACAATTCATCGTTCCTCAAGAAAAACTCCAACATATCGGATAAAATAGAGCCTAGATCAATCATAGTATAACTCTTTATATGTAGTTATGTCGTCATTACAATCGGTTCAACCATTCTGAAGATTATCCCGTACGGACAGACAGACAGACAAAGATTTTATTTTGTTTGTCTTAATGGCATGCAAATAACTCTCTTAGCTCAATAAAAGGCATTTATTTTGATCGTAGAGGCAAACACTTCAATATTTTTATATGTACAGATGAATAAAAAAGTTCGTAAATATCCGGAATTAAGCAAAATGAAAAAATTCATTACGTAGGTACACCTCAAAGGAAAATATTTGAGACGTAGCTTGCCAACGCAATTGTTTTAGGGCCGTTTTTCTTCGAAGTCCATCCATTTGTTATGTTTAAATTAAGTTGAAAACAAGTAAAGTGGGGGTGTACAATAATGTCGAGGTCGTTTTTTTTATTAAATTACATTGAGGATAATTTGAATAGGGTGTAAATAATGAAAAAAAAAACAGGAAAGAAAAGTTCGTAATAAAGTCACCTTGGAATAAAAATTTGAAACGTGAGTAATGTAGCCATTAATCAAATCATCAAATAACATAACATTCTTGGATGATCTACTATTTTTTTAAATACTGTATCTACTCAGTCATTGTGGCTGTCGCTTTAATTACCTACGATAAAGCTAAAAACCTCCCTTTCTAAAGGGCAAGCAATGCACCTGCAAGTTTGGATGTTGTGGATATTCACTCAACGCAACCTTATTATTTGTAGAATAAGGGTGACAAACGAACACATAGTTTATTTGATAGTAAGTGGATACTGTGGCCCATAGACTTCTACATCCACCCACGGTTAGTTATTAAAATACAGATGCGTTGTCATCTCTGAATACTACGATGGAATGTCTCATTTCTAGTGAAAAGCTTACCATACGAAACACAGCAGCATTAAGCTTTGTCTCATTATTCATGTCTCATATGGCTATGTCTCATCCATATTGCAGTTTGGACTTCTGACATGGGAAACTGTTCTGAAATTAAACAGGTATTCAACATCAAAAAAACATTTCTGCAATATGTGGAGCACATTCCATGACATCGTGCAATTATTTAAAGAAATTAAAGTGGTACCACTCGCATGTATGTTTATAAAACAAGCCGCAATTTTCGTCAAGCAATTCCCTGAATGCTTTCCAATTAATTTTTTCAAGAGATAGAATTTTTAGAGAAAATAAAAACTAAATATAACTTCCAAAATTTATTTCAAAGGTTTTTGTTAATCAATCTTTTACATTTATTTTATTATTAATTGGACATTTTTATGTTATATTAATAAACCAAAATTTATTAATATTTAACTGTAAAAAAAAATTGCATGCCTCGAAAAGGCAGAATGTATCGGACCTTTTATAAAAAAAAAAACATATACACGCCTGTCACCCAGAGGGGTAGGCAGAGACTACATAACTCCATTTGGCACGATCCTGACACACCTTTCTCGCCTCCTCCACATACGTGTACCTATGCATACATGTTTGTCGCTTAAGGGTTCTCCTAATGTGGCCCGTTTTCAATATATCGCCAATTTGGTCGATAAACTTTCGCTCAAGATGTTCCTTTCCGAATCTGCCGTTCACTATTGCAAACATTTTCTCACTCTTTCCTCATTCATTCTTTCCACATGACCAAACCACCGAAGCATTGCCTTCTTAATCCTGGTCACAACATCATCTTGCAAACCACACTCTTTTCTTATCACACAAACTCTTATGTTTTAATAATACTTTTGTAATATCTAGCTACATTCTATGCAAATAAATATTTATGAATAAAATTACACTTAAAGTATCATCTAGGTGTCAGTTGTTGTTGTCAAACAGAAGTTTTTCTCAGAGTGACAAAATTACAATATTGAGGAATGCTTATTTTATTTTTTGAGAACCAAATTGATGGGGAAATGAAGATCAGTTTTAAAATGTTGCATTAACGCTAAACATAAACACCAGCAATTTCTAATCGAAAGGACCAACACAAGTATCTTATAGCAATGAACGAGTAATTAGTCGTTGCCTAAATTTTACAGAAGCCTTATATTACCCATTGTTGTTAATTTGTAATGTACAATACAAATGATTCCCTAGGTTCTGGAAATGCATTAGCTTAATGATTTCTTATACTTACGCGTACATTGCACATTGCATAAAACTGTTTTAGTATTTTTTTTATAGAATAGGCTGACAAACGAGCACACAGTCCACCTGATGGTAAGTGGTTGCTGCGGCCCATAGACATCTACATCTATCTTCCATTACAAATCAAAATGCAGATGCGTCACCTGTGAGGACTGAGATGGAATGCCTCATTTCCAGTAAAAAAGGGTCTCCGGTTTTCTACACTCACCATACGAAATACAGCAGCATTAAGCTACTATTTCACGCTGGTATTCTGTGAGAGCGTGGTCCTTCCCCGGTCGAGCCGACCCATTCGTGCTACAACTATACTACTAATATAACTGCAGCATGGCTCTACCACGTAAAAAATTTTAGTACTGTACTGATTTTATCGCGTTTAATTTTTAAACAAGTCTTATTCAATGTGTAGTGTTCGCGTAAATATAAGAAATTATTAAGCTAATTCATTCATATCATTCATCATTTGATCATAATAATGACGTTATCATGATCACCATTCATCATCATCATTTTAATGACGTTAAAGCACATGATTTTTTCGTACAGAACACTAACCAATTCAGTGGTCGAATTTTAACGAAGTGCGGTACCTACTAGTCTTGATAAATGCGCTGCGACTTACTAAATTTTTAAGAAACCGTCCTTCGTCATAAACGTCGAAAGTAAACAAACAAAGCAAAAATAATTTACAACATTACGCCGAAACTTTGATAAACGCCTCGGTTCATTACGGTTGTTGGAATAAAAAATATTTCCGGGTTCCGTTGAGCCCCTTCCATTAATTTAGAGTGTTTAACGAAAGTGTTGAAATTATTTTTCTCAAACCATTTTCCTGTTATATTAAAACAAATAACCCAACGTGTAAATTAATTTAAAAAAAAAACGCTTGTGGTGGACAAACTATTTTTTTTTATAAAATGGATGTGACAAATGAACGTACAGTCTACCTATTGATAATTGGCTACTGCAGTCTAAAAACCTGCACCCAACGTCAAACAAAAGAACGCTACAGATGCGTCATTACCTCTGACAACTAAGATTGGATGCCTCAACATCCTGTAACCGTACTAGCTCTCAGTGGACTCCTGCTTAGCTGCAGAAATATGTAAGAGTATGGTAACTACTGAGACGTACTGCTGGGCAGAAGAGGAGTCCTACCATCTACAAATTGATAGATATTCTTAATTCAATAGATTTATTAGCAAGATATGCCACTCCTGTCTCTTCTTTCGCGTTACGTGTTTTTACAACTTTTTACATATTGATGTGCGCGCTGAATCTCTTCAGATATTTAATAATATGAGCAAACGAACTCATAATACTACGCTGGTTATAACTTTTGTGCTTGTGTGCTTATCTAATCGTGTATCGCTAGCAATAAAACCATCCCGCATTGAGATACAGAAAAACTGCAGGAAAAATCTACAAGTCTGCGATGTTTGAGGTTTTTGAATATACTTAATAAAATATACACATACAATAATATTAAAAATACAAAAAAGAAACAGTGTTACATTTAAATGTGTTTGAAAAATAATAAATTAATAGTAAAAAAAAAAATTAATAACAAGATTTTATTTAAATGCTTTAAAAATAGACTAAACTTTAAATTAAATCAAACCAATCAATTTATTACATTACATAATTTACACTGTAAAAACTTGTCGTGTTGGATTTAGAGTGACGTCATTTTATTTTTCATATTCTTCCCAGCAAACCCTTTCATATACTACCCGTATTATGGGAGTATATTAAAAATAACTAGCCAGCCATATTGGTCAGTCAGCCATATTGGATTTATAACGACGTCACTCAGCTATTCAATTGCAAATTTTGACCCGAACAATTCGACCATAAAACCCTAATCGAGGACTACAAAAATCCCGATATAATAAAATTACAAGCGGATTGGAGCAACTAAGTTCTTAATCGCCAACTTAGATCCGCTATCTTGAACTTATTATTTCCATGTTTTGACCCTTGTTGCCTTACAATATTTGATTGACCACCAGCAAAATATCTCTAATCTTTGATGAGTTATAACTATTTAAAATTGGTATATCGGCCGTTTTATTTCAGTTTCCATCATTAAAGCAACTATATGTCATTATAATTTTGCTTATCATATTAGGCGTCCACCACATTGAATTTAAAATGACGTCACTTTATTTATTTTGCTTCACTCCTCAAGCCCTTTCATTTGATACCCATATATTATTACCATATATTACCCATACATTATAGGGGTTACTACTATATAAGGAAATTATGAATCGCCATATTTTGACGTCCACCATATTGGATTTAGAATGACGTCACTTTACTAATTGTGTTTTTCTAATCAAAATGCTTAAGGGTTATTATGAAAATTATACATCGCAATTTTGAGAATTCGCCATATTAGATTAAACACCCTTGACTCTAGTGAGAGATTAATTAGGAATGCTAATAAGTTATTTCGTTGGGCTTACAATTTAATTTTTTAGTTAGGAATCGTAACCCTCGATTTTGTGTTATTTAAAGACATTATTATTTTTTTGATAATATTTTCATTTTAGGATTAGAAAAATAGTGATCGAGGTACTTATTAGCGTATTTTCCAACTTTTATAATTTATCTCGATTTGTGTTTATGCTCAAAATAGTCCTCTGTTTCAGCGGTTCCGTTACCGTCTTTCCTTAAAATATTATTTCCATCTAGTTTTTTAGTATGTACACAAGTTCTTTAAATATTTTCCCAAGTAGCTCTACATATATACTATTTACTACAAATTTATTGCTTGTTGCTCTTTTTGCAATGTTTATACATTTTTTAACAGTTATCGTATTTTATATATTAGTTTGATCAACATTTTTTCTCGTCATATGCCTTCATTCAGTTGGCGGGCGTGAGGGAATGAGGGCAGTATTTCGCGATTTCGCTTCCGCTGCTACTGCCCGAGATCGCTCAAATAAACGTCGGTTTTTCGTACGGAAGTCAAACGACGGGCAGCGCGAACGGCAGTGAGTGTTCACATTCAGCTCCATCGCTCACTTTGCGCCAAGCGCCTGGATGAACGCACGTCTGTGCGTGCCGTCTTGTTATTAAATAAATACGATCTACCAAAATGCCTTTGTAGTGCAATAATGAAAATACAATAAAGTTTTTAGAACTGCTGGAATCAGAAAAAACTATATGGGATTTCAACGATAAAAACCACAATTCATCTTCTACGAATACGAATTTTCTTTTTGAGATAACATAGTACCTATGTACATAATTAATTATAAATTCGTCAAATTTATTATATTAATATAAAATTTAGTTTAAGGAATTGATTAACATTGACATTTTATTTCTAAAAACGATTAGCAACTCATATTGATTATTTATTTATTAAAATGTAAAATAAGTTAAATGGTAATATTTGCATAATAGCCTGAGATTTTTAAATTATAATTTTATTGTAATTAAAATTGTGAATTTATACCGTAGTGTAATTATTAAAATAATAATTGCTTAACTAATCTCATATAATATTTAATATTATTTATGTAACAATAATTTAATAATTAAATTAATAATTTATGAACAATTTACTGTATAAGAATTCAAATAGAGTGAATCTGTATATAAGTATTTAATAGTACATAATATTTAAATTCAAAAAGAATGTTTGTACCTAACTTTTAAGCAATTCAATAATTTTAAAATATAACATTGGGTTTGTTAATTAATAATTGGCTCTATTTCATATTATTTTTGCATGCCAATTATGGCAATACATGTCAGTTCCACGTCATTGATCATCTTATGTACCATGTTTTTAAGCAAATAAATTTTCTATCTATCTATTTATCTTCTTTTGAACTTGATATCTTTTTAAATTATTAACATAATTTTGTATTGCAAGAAGACACAGCGCGGACGCTGTAATTATTTTGACGTCTGCCATAGTCGAAAGCCGAAAGTAATGTGAGTGGTAGTGGTAGGGCAGAGTGTAAATACACACGTCCCGCGATCCTGCTACGGCAGTATTTAGCGAAGTATTGCCGGCAGCGCGAGGAGCAGTGGCAGGCTGAATGTAAATGAGGCTATATAGAACTTGTACCGAAGTTTACGTTCAGTTCTACAACTTTTTTTTAAGCCTTTGGATATCCATGTTTGAAAAGGAACCAAGGTTCGGGGGTCCTCTTGATCTGGCCGCGAAGGACCAATTGAAAAGGACCAACGGGGATTAAACGTTCGATTAAGAAACAGAAGGGAGAAATCGAGGCTTCTCTCGATCCGGCCTCCTATAACGCCTACGTTGGGTTCGGGAACAACGTATGTGATCTCCGCAACGGAGTAACACACAAGGGCGATAACCTCTTCCTTTTCAGCGAGTAGGTTCAGACGGGAATTACGGGTCTTCCGAAGACGTCCCGGTCCCAACGCCTTAATTCTTCGATGTGGACTGTATAATCTTGAGGGATGAATTACTTGGGAATAAAACAGCAATTATCTTCAAACCGTTCCGTGAGAGAGTAATCACTTTTTCCCTATCACTTCCCTATACTCTTCTTATTGACTGCTGGTTTTTCACTTTTCTCGAACTTTTTCCCGAACGATTCCCGAACGATTTCCGAACGAACTGCAATAAAACTCATTTACTAAGCTACCCCAGAGCTATACGCGAAAGTGAGCCGCGCCATTCGCGCGCTTGCGCAACTCAATTACATGAATTTGTTCTATTACTCTCTCACGTTTTACTTAATTACTTTATTTGCATAAGTCATACATCAACATAATTTACGTGTATAGATAGCACAAATCAATATCTACACTACGATATACATTAAATTTTTATATCACGAAAAACCTATTATTTATTTAACAAAATATGCCTATTTTACTCACAAGTTCAAAGTCGAAATTTCTTAAATATTTAACATAGAAAGTTAAAACAATGTTTTCCACTTGAAATTATACATATGTTAACTAATACAATAGTTTAATTTACATTTTCTCTATTTATTTCACTATTAAAACACTTTTAAATTTCTTATACAAAACTATCATTATTTCACTTATACACATGAATTTTCACATAAAAATAACACAGAATTCACCTTTTTAGCACGTACAATCAACCTGAAATGTTTTACAAGTCATTTTTACATAAATTGCTGAAATTACAAATATTTAAATTTTTACATATTTGGCCTCCTCAGTACGTGGCTAGCGTGCGTCTATGAACTCACACTATTTGAACAACTAACTTTTGCACGACTCTCGTCTATCAGAAAAAATGAAAGTCTGATATACACCAATTTTAACAATATTGGGTGAATAAATGCTTCTACACAATTTTCAAACTGTAGGAAACTATTTCTAATCAGATTCTTATCAGTTATCATGTTTCTTATCAGATAACAATATAAGTGAATGTTCTCATAAATCAATCATGGCAAATAGGCATTTGTTTTCGTACAAAACACGTCGGGATAATAATAAAAATAAATTAAAGTAATTAAACGCGATAAAATCCGTAAATAATAGTTTTATTCAACGTACAAAACATATCAAACTTATATAAGACAATACTTATGCGATTAATTTCCGTTAATTCTATTTATGCACAGAGCGATCATCTCGACCGGGGAACAAATCCGATCTCTAACTTCACTTTAATATTCCTTTGAATTTACATCATTGGAAAGATGATTTCAACCGGGGGAAACAATCCGATAACATAATTTATATCTTAAATTCCTTATGAATTTATTAAGCGATATTACTTAGGAAAACAAATAAACTAGTCCGACCTGGGAGTCGAACCCAAGACCTTCATATCATTAATTCGATATTTCTTTAAGATTTAACTAAGCATTTTCTTATGAGAACCTTGCTATTGGACAATATGCCTTTGAGAAGTTATTCGTCATCGGTTGACTTAATAAACAGAAATATTCTAATAGGCGCGTCGCCAACAATCTCCCCTCCGTGCGTAAGCACCATTATTTGGGAGGCGTCGCGGGTACCAGGACTATTATTCTGGATGTAGGTCTCCTCAAGATACCTGTGCTAGTAATGACGTCAACCACTCTGGTGTGACCGTCTGGTCCCGGTAGCGTTCTACTAATTTTGCCTTTCGGCCACGTATTTCGTGACAACGAATGATCTATTATCAAAACAATATCACGTTCTTTAGGTTCCATCAACTTTCCGTTATTACCTGTTCGAGGTATTAAAGTAGTCATGTATTCTTTCAACCGTCGTGTCCAAAAATGATCGGCTAACCTCTGTGCAGCTTTCCAATTGAGTTGACCCGTCAGATGTTGCTCTAAAAATAATCCAGGTGGTCGATCACCACATGAGCGTCCCAGAAGAAAATGATTGGGTGTCAAACCCTCTTCAGGACTATCCATACTGAATGTTACCAGAGGCCTGGAATTTACAGTATGCTCTGCTTCTAAGAGCAACGTATGCAGAACCTCCTCTCGCGGGCTCCTTTCTTTGAGCGTAGCGGTCAACGCAATTTTAATTGATCTTACTAACCTCTCCCAGGCGCCACCCATGTGCGGTGCTCCCGGAGGTATGAATTTCCATTTAATATATTTTCTAAATGACTCATTTTGCATGCCCTCATGGCATTCTTCGTATGCTTTCAATAATTCTTTATTCGCAGCTTTGAAATTGTCCCGTTATCGCTGTATATAACGGCTGGTTTTCCTCTTCTGGCGATAAATCGCCTCAATGCCATTATCATTGACGCTGGTGTCAATGAGGCTGCTAATTCCAGATGTACTGCTCTGGTGGTCAGACACGTGAATAAAACACCCCAACGTTTTTCGTGTCGCCTTCCTATAGTTACACTCATAGGTCCGAAATAATTCACAGCTGAGCACGTAAAAGGTGGTTCATGATGAGCTATTCTCTCCAGAGGAATATTTCCTTGTGGCACATTCTGCGGTTTTGACCTGTATGTCCTGCACCACTGACAGTGATGTGACACACTTCGTACTACATTACGCAAGTTCAAGACATAAAATTTCCGGTTCACCTCATTCATCACCGTCTGGTGATTGGCATGTCCAAAATGATGATGAACTTTTCTAATCATCATTTTAACGATTTCGTGTTTACCGTCTAATACGACAGGTTTTCTACTTTCCTCGGTCAAATTAGACTTAAAAGGTAAACGTCCATTTAAACGGAGTAAGTTATCTTCTCCTATTTCCATAGATAGTTTACTTAAGCGTGAACTTCTTTCAACGCTTTTGCCTGCTTTCAAGCATTTTATTTCCAAATGAAAACACTCGTCTTGAACGAATTTCCAAATTAACAATTCCGCTTTTCTCAAGAGCGCTATGTCCAACGCGCCATCGGGTCCTTTAACCGACTTTCTTAAACTCTTGAACTTTTCTACCGCATGTAAGGTGCGTGTAGTTGCCCCAAGGAATTTCTTAAAGCTGCTAAATCGTCCGTAGTCGGGTAGACTTAACGGTTCTTGCTTTCTCAGCGAATTTACGCCCTTTGGCGATTTTTCGTCACCTGTTTCTAAGCTTTTTATGGTGTCCACTTGTTTGGGCCATAAATCAGGACTTTTCCCGAGGAATTCAGGTCCTTGAAACCAGCGATGACTTACATCGAAGGTGGAAGAAAAATTTCTCGTGGCGTCGTCTGCCACGTTCTGTGATGTTAGAACCCATCGCCATTCACATGGCTTACTGTGATCTTCGATCTCAGCCAATCGATGAGCAACGAATGGTTTAAAAGCGCGAGGATCTGACTTAATCCACGCTAACACTGTACGTGAGTCTGTCCAAAATACTCTCTCGGATATCTCGTACTTGCTCTCTTCACTAACTGATGCAGCCAGTCTGCTGCCCATAAGAGCTGCTTGCAATTCAAGCCTTGGAATCGAAATTGGTTTCAGCGGCGCTACTCTTGCCTTTGCGGCGATCAGCGTAATCCGCCTTTTTCCTAGCTCGTCCGTGGTGACGTAATACACCGCGGCAGCGTATGTTTTTCACTAGCATCCGTGAAAGTGTGTAACTCTCCCTTGCCGACGCCTTCAGCAACGGGTCTAGGTACTTCTAAATGACCTAATTTCTTCACTTCCGATATCCATTTACAAAATAACACGTGTAATTCGTGTGAAACTTCTTAATCCCAAGAGATGCCTGTCCTCCATACTTGCTGGATCAGCGACTTCCCTTGAATCGTTATGGGTGAAGCGAGTCCTAAAGGATCGAAGACTGACATCACAGCGCTAGTTATCTCTCTCTTCGTAGGTGGTCGTAAACCTTCCATCACCTCTTCCGGTGTGTTACGAAGACTTATGGAGAAACTTATTATATCCCGTTTGATATTCCAAATCAAACCTAAAGTGCGCTCTGCGTGCTCTTTATCTCCCAGCGAAGCACTGTCGCTCTTATATTTATTTTCCATTTTACTTAAAACTTCGGGTCGGTTGCTAGCCCATCCCCTCAATTGGAAAGAAGCACGTTTATGTAATTCATACATGTCGTTTACTATCCTTTCGGCCGTCGTCACGTCGGGAAATGCCTGTAGATAGTCATCCATATAAAAGTTGCTTTCCGTAGCGGAAGATGCTTCTGGATAGATATGTGCGTTGTCTTGCGCATTCCTATTCTTTACATATGTAGCGATGCATGGTGATGATGCCGCTCTAAATATGAGTGACGTCATTCTATACTCTTCCGGTGGCGCGTCACGATTGTGCCGCCATAAGAATCGAAGGCTATCCCTGTCTTCTTCCCGGATTTTCACTTGCAGGAACAATCGTAGCAGAACCCCAAACAACGACTTCAATAAGTCCGGTCCGGTTAACAATGCATCATTGAGACAACGTCCGCCCGTCCTTGCGGCGGCGTCGAAAACTATCCTTATTTTCTTTTTTTGTGGGTGAGTCACTGCGAAGTGAGGGAAGGTACCACGTACGTGGGGAAATGGAAATATGGTTCGCTTTCTCTGCGTAACCGTTAACGATGAGATTTTCAATTTGCTTCTCATATTCCTTTTTCAACTCGCTATTTTTGTCGAGATTCTTTTCGAAATTAAGCAGGCGACTTTCAACCTGCGCTCTATTCGACGGCATGCACTCATTGTCTGTGCGCCATAACAAAGCAGTCTCGTACCTATTATTAGGTATACGACGTACCGTTTTGCTCAAAATATTTAAAGCTCGTTCTTCTGGGTCGTTCGCGGGCTTTCGCGCAGACACTCCCAGAGATTCCAAACTAAAATAATCCTTGATTAACTTATCCATATCTTCCTCCTTCTTGGTGGAAATGTGGTTAACAATCTTGATTGGTTTAATACCACCCGATATGTGACCATGTAAAACCCATCCAAGTTTGGTGAGCGATGCTACAGGTAGGTTCTTACCTCCTGAAATTATTTCACGAGTAACTATGAGATGCCAATTGTCCTGGCCAATTAATACGGTAGGTCTGGACCTCTCATACATCAACTCATCCTTAATCGGTGTCAAATGAGAACACCGTTGTAATAATTCTCGGCTTACTGACTGACGAGAAAGGTTAAGTGACTTAATTGTTTGTACACTTATCTCTTCTAAGTCATTCGAGTAAATGCCTTTTATCTTAACGTTTAAGCGATACGAACTGTCGTCGTTAATTCGCTTACCTCCCACGGCTTCGATACGTAATTCTTCTTTACGTCCGCGAGGCGCTAACTTCTGAGCCATCCACTCCTCTATGAGTGTCATGGTTGATCCCTCATCCAGAAGAGCTGTTGTCTTGACCTTTCCTCTAGGTCCATACAACTCGACCGGTATAATCTTTAAGTATGCACATGCCAGTGCATTCACTGTATTAACGGTTGTAATCTGAGCCTCTTTACCACCCTCGTCACCTTGTGGCGAGGTATTTTCATTGGGGTATCGGGTAGCATCCGATGATGTGACATTCTACATCCCTCTACACCACATTTTTTCGTTTTGCACTCTAACCTCTTATGGTTAGGTGACAAACATTGGAAACATACTTTCGCTTTTTTGACTGCGTCCCATTTCTCGCGAATATTCATGTCCTTAAACTTGTAACAACTCACTATAGAGTGCTCCTTGTTGCATATAACACACTTATGTGTTACCCGACTTACAGGCTTATCCTGGGTTATCATAACCACTTGTCGGTTGTGCCCATTATTATTTCGGCGTTCTAGACGCTCGCTCGTATTACTTCGGCGCATATAGCGCTCGCTCTTGTCACAGCTGCGTACACATCCCTTTGCAGTGTGTACAGTTTGCTTCCTGAATTCAGGACGCTTCCGTTTTTCAGGCGCATTTTCATTGCTTAAGGATGTTCCAAATTGTTCACTCAATAAATTTAAAAACTTGGCCATCTTCTGTAACTCTGGCTCCAAAGGATACTGAGCTCGATATTCAAACCATTTAAATTTAATCATAGTTCCGAGTTTCTCCACTATGCGGCTCACTAACTCCGGTGAGTATAAATACTGTGGTTGATTCAACGCTTGTATCGTGGTAACCACGTTCGTAATACGACTTGCAAAAGATCCTATATTCCGGCAATCTTCTGCCAATCTTGGCACACGTCTTACATTCTCAATTTCGGCTAGAATGAGCATCTCAACCCTACCGAATCTTCTCTCGAGAGCGTTAACTATTTCTTCAGGTTCACACAAAGTAAATAACAATGACTTAACCGCCTCCTTAGCGGTGCCCTTTAATGCCCTCCTAAGGCGTGCGACATTCTGCACCCCTGAAAATTGGCTTCTCGTGTCTTTAAACACCGTTTTGAAAATTATCCATTCACCCGGGTCTCTATCGAACACCGGTAATTCCTGGAGGAAATGAAGCTGGGAAGACTTATCTTTTTCCCGCTATCTTTATTGCACTCACAATCGCTTCGGTCAATTCTGACACCTCACTCGCGTGTGTTTTCTGTACATTTCCTTGGTTGCGCTAGATCTCCGCCCCTTTGCGGCGTGATCCTTTACACGCTTCCTTATCAGTAATATCGGGTTGCGTTACACTAACCGGCGCGCTCATTATGGTCTGTTGAACCCAACTCCTTACGAAAGGTTCCACCTGAGTATTCCGCTCTTCATCATCCTCACTCGAGTCGATCTCCTCTTCTCGGTTGAGTCGTGCCAACTCCAATTGAGACTTGGCTAAGGCAGCAGCTGCCTGTGCTCGTTCGAGCTCTGAGCGTTCGAATTCAATCCGCGCCTCTAATTCGGCTTTCAGCCTCGCCGATCGCGATGACCTACTACCTCTCTGTGACCCTTTGTCACTAGTGTGCCCGATTACTGTCCTTGACGATGCCGCTTCTTCGGTCCTTTGACCTACTTTTTCGACCACCGTTTCACTCCTGGATATAACGGATTGTTGTGCGGTGCTGGCCTGCGTACCACTGGTGTCCGTCCTGTTGCTTGTCGTTGCCATGGACGTCCCTGAGTCCCACGTGGATGTGGACGTGTCGGTGGTGGCTCCACTTGAAGGAGTTGCCCCATTTGACGCAGTAGCTCTGGTCGCTCCAGATGATTCCGCCTCTTTAGCTTTTCTTGAGAGCTCTGTTCTTGTCCTGCTCCCTTCGCTCCTCTCTGTCTGGTCTTGTGCCTTCTTCATCTTGCAGGAAGGTGATTGTTGGCCTACGGTCCCTACAACCCCGTACCTACAACCCTTCTACACCCCAACCTAACACCACTACCCCTCCCCCCCTTATCTCCCAACCCTACAACCCTACTACCACCCTAACAGCCCTATCAGCCCTATCAGTAATGAATGGGGCCTACCGAGGTGAGCCGTCCAGGGATGGAGTCGTGCAGGAATGGTATGGAGGAAAGGTTCAGGAACTGTCCCGCCAAGGAATATGACGAAACAGTCGAGCGGTAGTGCAAGCGCAGTCTCGTTCGAGAGAACTGCTCCACCCGAAGGTGTTGTGCCAGAGCCCGACCGTTTGGCACCGTTAGGTGGTCGGGATGTATGCTGTGCTCACCGCCCAGTTGCCGGTGACGCCTCGTCCAAGCGCCCTCTTCCGGCCGCGATGCAGTCAGGTGCCCACGCGCACCCTCGCCTGCCAGCAGCAGCGGTGGATGCTTCTTCTTGCACCCTGATGACTCGACAGGAAATGCCGGACACGGTCGTCCGACAGGAAATGCCAGACACGGTCGTCCGACAGGAAATGCCGAGCACGCTTGCCCGACAGGAAAAATGCCAAGCCCTGCTTGGCCACGATAAGCGCCTTCACAAGGCACCTGCGCCTGGCTGCGATACGTGCCCCATGCGAGCACACGTCCCAAGCCGCAATCCCGGTTTTCTTTCTTCCGGTAGTTCCAGGTCCAGCCCTTCTGTGCTGATGACCTGGTCTTCTGGCCTTTGGTCCTATTGCTTCAGCTCAAACCTCCGGCTTCCTTCAGTTGCTGATCTTCACTCGGCTCCGAAGGTCTTCTTTCTCCACAACCAGCAGTCCACAGCTGGTTCCTTGATCCAGCTGGCGGGGTTCGGGTGGTCTTAATCCGGCTCCGAATGACCAATTGAAAAGGAAACAAGCGGGCTTCTGTGGTCTTAATCCTGCTCGAAGGACCAATTGAAAAGGAA
Source organism: Parnassius apollo (assembly GCA_907164705.1). Classification (NCBI taxonomy): domain Eukaryota; kingdom Metazoa; phylum Arthropoda; class Insecta; order Lepidoptera; family Papilionidae; genus Parnassius; species Parnassius apollo. The sequence goes on along the minus strand of CAJQZP010001616.1, from coordinate 1,488,666 downwards.
CCAAGGTTCGGGGGTCCTCTTGATCTGGCCGCGAAGGACCAATTGAAAAGGACCAACGGAGATTAAAGGTTCGATTAAGAAACAGAAGGGAGGAATCGAGGTTTCTCTCGATCCGGCCTCCTATAACGCCTACGTCGGGAACAACGTATGTGATCTCCGCAACGGAGTAACACACAGGAGCGATAACCTCTTCCTTTTCAGCGAGTAGGTTCAGACGGGAATTACGGGTCTTCCGAAGTCGTCCCGGTCCCAACGCCTTAATTCTTCGATGTGGACTGTATAATCTTGCAGGATGAATTACTTGGGAATAAAACAGCAATTATCTTCAAACCGTTCCGTGAGAGAGTAATCACTTTTTCCCTATCACTTCCCTATACTCTTCTTATTGACTGCTGGTTTTTCACTTTTCTCGAACTTTTTCCCGAACGATTCCCGAACGATTCCCGAACAAACTGCAATAAAACTCATTTACTAAGCTACCCCAGAGCTATACGCGAAAGTGAGCCGCGCCATTCGCGCGCTTGCGCAACTCAATTACATGAATTTGTTCTATTACTCTCTCACGTTTTACTTAATTACTTTATTTGCATAAGTCATACATCAACATAATTTACGTGTATAGATAGCACAAAACAATATCTACACTACGATATACATTACATTTTTATATCACGAAAAACCTATTATTTATTTAACAAAATATGCCTATTTTACTCACAAGTTCAAAGTCGAAATTTCTTAAATATTTAACATAGAAAGTTAAAACAATGTTTTCCACTTGAAATTATACATATGTTAACTAATACAATAGTTTAATTTACATTTTCTCTATTTATTTCACTATTAAAACACTTTTAAATTTCTTATACAAAACTATCATTATTTCACTTATACACATGAATTTTCACATAAAAATAACACAGAATTCACCTTTTTAGCACGTACAATCAACCTGAAATGTTTTACAAGTCATTTTTACATAAATTGCTGAAATTACAAATATTTAAATTTTTACATATTTGGCCTCCTCAGTACGTGGCTAGCCTGCGTCTATGAACTCACACTATTTGAACAACTAACCTTTGCACGGCTCTCGGCTATCAGAAAAAATGAAAGTCTGATATACACCAATTTTAACAATATTGGGTGAATAAATGCTTCTACACAATTTTCAAACTTTAGGAAACTATTTCTAATCAGATTCTTATCAGTTATCATGTTTCTTATCAGATAACAATATAAGTGAATGTTCTCATAAATCAATCATGGCAAATAGGCATTTGTTTTCGTACAAAACACGTCGGGATAATAATAAAAATAAATTAAAGTAATTAAACGCGATAAAATCCGTAAATAATAGTTTTATTCAACGTACAAAACATATCAAACTTATATAAGACAATACTTATGCGATTAATTTCCGTTAATTCTATTTATGCACAGAGTGATCATCTCGACCAGAGAACAAATCCGATCTCTAACTTCACTTTAATATTCCTTTGAATTTACATCATTGGAAAGATGATTTCAACCGGGGAAACAATCCGGTAACATAATTTATATCTTAAATTCCTTATGAATTTATTAAGCGATATTACTTAGGAAAACAAATAAACTAGTCCGGCCTGGGAGTCGAACCCAAGACCTTCATATCATTAATTCGATATTTCTTTAAGATTTAACTAAGCATTTTCTTAACAGAACCTTGCTATTGGACAATATGCCTTTGAGAAGTTATTCGTCATCGGTTGACTTAATAAACTGAAATATTCTAATAGGCGCGTCGCCAACAATGTTAGTTTGGTAAATGTTTTGGTTTTTACTCTTATTTTAGGAAAACATAGTTTATAGAGTAATGTGAAAAGGCTAAAGAATTGGTCAAATGCTTTATTTAAATCAGACTGAGCATAAACTTCACAAAACAAAACAAATATTTTTTTAAATCTGTCTATTTTCCTACGGAATAATGTCGAACGAATGAATATATTAATTTTGGTGTGATGTTCTTGTTATTTTTTTCAGTAAACTTTAGTACAATCGTCAATGTTACTAATAATAAAATCAAGACACAATTTGCCTCTAGTTGGTTTTATATCAAAATGAAGGTTATATTTTTTCATAAAAAAAATAATTAAATTATTATTAATAAGATTTATTGCACAACACTCAAAGTGGTAAGTCATAGCAAGACCATCGAAATACTCTATTTTATTATAATCAAGACCTTTTTTTACTAATATACAACTACACCCTCTTTTAGATGATCTTGAAAATGATGTGGCTAATTCATAATTATTTATGAGTATATTTTTTTCTTCACCTGTTTTCACAAATGTTTCGGTGAAACATAGTACGTCGGGACTAATATGGTTTTTTTTATCTCGAAAAGGGTCATTTCTATTAGTTCTCTTTTTGGAGAGCAATCCATGTATATTCTGGTGAAAAAGTGAAAAGCACATGCTATTTGCTTTGAAAAAACATGTCCTTGTTACTTTGAAAAGAATTTAGCGTATTTTGAATGTCTACGTTACCATCTCGAATTAGAGTATTTATTTTTTATTTTTTGGTAATGTTACGAAAATAGAAAGGTATTGTGCCTTTTTGGGTATATGGTTAGGACTTAGGATGTTATTACATTGAATCGGAATGTTCTTTGTTTGTTTTTGGGACATAATATGAAAATAATAAGGTATAGTGCCTTTTCTAAATAATTTGTTGCATTTATTTTCCTTTGTTTCTGTTTCATTAATTAAAATTGGTGAACTTTTTAAAAATTTCTTAATATTTTCGACCGTTAATATTGTTTTTTATATTCTATATAATCGATGCATAAATTAATTTTATTACAAATATTTTTTAAGAAATTAAAAGTATTAAAATATTTAACATTCATATTGATCAGTTTAAAATTCTCAAAATGTTTTTTCCATGATTTTACATTTAAATTTAATGTATTTTTGTAAAAATAAGGATTATAGCATACAGGCGTTAGAAAGACAGAGACTTTACTTAACTTGCTTAAAGCTATACAAATATTGGAGTGTAATTTATATATATTTTTGTCATTATTACCTATACTTAAAATTACAATGTCATTTACTGTCAATTTTTCATTAATAATGTCACAGTACTTTAATATTTTAGTACCAGTTGCTCCGGATAGGATTGACGCCGTGGGAATATAGATATGTATCATTCCACTTGCCCTGCCTGGTATTTATAAGTGAAGCTGACAATCCCTTTAGTTGTTCATCCCCAATAATTTAAATAAATCTTTTTTCATTTTGCTTTTGTGTATTACTGCACATCTATCGGTGTTTCGCGAATACTGTTAGAGTGAGAGTTTTTATCGATTTGTTGTTCTGTTTGATTAATATTATTTGTTTCTGAGGTAAATGGCACTGATGTACTAACATGTTTAGTTGATTCTCCTTTATGGCGATTAATATTTTCCTCAATTTGAGAAAAATCTAACTTCATTTTTGTCAAACTTTTTCCCCTTTTTTTAGCACTTTTTTTCGTCGTGGATTGCATATATAAGTTAACTGTTTAATTTTTAATTCATATTCGTAAATTCGTTTAGTTAGCATCTGATTTTCCGATATCAAATTTTCAATTTCATTTTCTGCTATTTCCAGTTTTTGTTCTAATTTGTGAGTTTGCTCTTTTAATTCTTCAATTTTATAATTTGGATTTCTTTTTATTTCTGTATAGCTTCTATTTAAGGTATTAATTGGGGTTGAAGTCAGGGACGAGTAATCACCTTCTGTTTTTTCATCTGATAGTTCTTTAAAGGAGTTAGCCGTATGAACGTTAAATTTATATTTATTGCGTTGGGTAACATAATCCTGATGCTCTGGCGATATGGTCGTGGATCCTGGGGATGTTTGTTTATTACATAAAGGCGAAAGGCATGCGTGACATTTATAATTTTTCTTTCTATCATGCGTCATTAAAACAAAACGTTGATACGAGACACTAATGCAATCTAAATGGTAATATTTTTCACAAATTAGAAAGTACACAAATTAGAGTAAGTACACAAATTAGAAAATCCTTTTTAGTTATTTCCGTGCCGCATTTTTTACAGTTTAGCGTCATCTTGTGGACGATATCAGAAACTGTGTTAAGGTCGTGCGTTAAATAAGATATACAACTTCCAAAGGAGCATAGTTTAAATTGAAATTTGCATAAAATATCCTTACTGCTCACTTTATTGTTTATAATATGATAAGATTATAACGATATTGTCCAAGTAATAAAAGTATTATACTTTCATTAAGATATAATAAAGTTTTAAACTTACGTAACGTTATATCTTATTCCTTTTAAAATTATCCAGTTCTTTATCACAAAACACTTGAATAACACTGTCGTAATAAAACCGCATTTTTTAATCAATATATATATAATCTTTTTGGATATTTCGCTAAATAAACATTTTATTTTGACTTTTATATAGAGAGCTGTGTTTGCATGTCGCGAGCGACATCTACCTCAGCCTCTTCGGTGCGCCGTACTTGCGATGTTGCAGTTATTGTGGATGTTGCAGTAACTGGATGTTACAGTTTATTATTTTATTACAAAAATATTTTACAGTGCCATTGACTCGATACTTACTGAGAGTACTGTATTAAAAAATAACTAAATATGTATTTTGCGATTTCAAAATAACCCGTTACGGTAGAGGGCGCAGGGCAGAGGGTAGGCAATTTTGTATGGAAATAAAATATTTTGGTATTTCTTGAAACAATCTCTTACCGGGGGAGGGAGAAGGGGGTAGATAATGTTCAATTTGAAAGGAAAAAACTATTCAATGCTTTAAGGTAATGAAATAATAAAATTCTTACGGTTTTAAAACAAGGGGTCAAATTTTGTCTATAAAATATTGTAATAAATCTACAGCTCAAACCGCTGGATGTAGATGCATGAAATTGGAACAATAACTTCCTTTTATTAAGGGGAATACAGGTGCTAAACGCAATATTTCGCGCTAAAAGTATATGATACATTGCAGTAAACAAAACCAGAAAAATATATGATTTTTTTTGATATATGCTAGTTAACTGTTAAGTTGAAAATATGATACTACTATTTTGACACGATAGAAAAAATTCACAAGGATACCTCTAAAAATTTCTTTTAACGAGTAAAACCATACATATACATAACAATACAATCATTCTGATTTTTGTCAGATTAATATACAAGCTAAATATTAACTTATTGTTGTTTTAAGTTTTTAGTCCAATTAATTGTTTTAATTTTAAATCGCATATTCTTATTTCTGAAATAATACGTACAGATGTGTGCGTAAACGCCTATGTACATTGTACAGACAGACACTGCAGCCCGAGACCTCATGTTATGTAGACGTGGCGCTCTTTTTGCTGCAGTGTTTACGTAAAGAATGTTTGTTTGATGGTAATGTATTTGTATAATTTTAATTTTAAATTCATTGTTTCATAAATATTTTTCTTTCCATAAATATTCGTCTTTCGTATATATGTCGATTTAAAATATTTAAAATTAACATAGCGTAGTATTGTACCTTTTCTTTAAGTATTAAACTAAATTGGTTTAATACTCAAAGTACCTTTTTAATAATTATCATTTGTAAATATGGCACATAAAGTAAAACCCGTTACGAAGAGTAAAAAACGTTCATAGAAATCAAACGCCCAACGTATGGGAACGATATTCAAAGATTTTACTTATTACACTTTACATTTAATTATTACTAAATAATAAATATTTATTTTTACAACAATAAACCTATGAATTTTAGCAACGTAGTTTATGACACTTGTGTATTTGGTACTAGCGGTATTGATTTGAAGTTTGCATTCGAAATTCGAAAGTGCCTGGGTTCGATTCCAGGAATATGAACTCAAATTTTCTTTTTTGTATTTTATATATTTAGTATTATATATTTAGAAACATATATTAATTACTTTATAAGTAAAAAATTTAAATGTAATTTTTTTAACCCATGAATTTTAAATACGTTGTTTATTACAGTAGTGACTGAGTATTCAAATAACGTGTATATGGTTTGGATTTGCAGTTTGCACTCGAGAGTGCCCTGGTTCCATTCCAGGAATGTGAAGTCAAATTTTCTTTTTTTTTATATATATTTGGTATCAGTTAGTCGTTTAATTTAGATAAATTAATTAAACACTAAGAAATAAATAAAAAAAGTTTTAAATGTAATAATTTTTTACTGGAGAAAGAAAAATGAAAATATCAACACAAAGGTTATTTCAATCCAAACCTTTTCCAAATAATAAAGGTTTGGATATGCAGTTTGCACTCGAGAGTGCGCGGGTTCGATTCCAGGAATGAGAAGTCAATTTTTTTTCTTTTTTAAGTATTTAATTAGTTAGTAGTTTAGTATATTTAGATAATTAACTAAACACTTTTATAAATAAATAAAAAAAGTTTGAAATGTAGTATTTTTACCGGAGAAAGAAAGTTGAAAATATCAACACGAAATTTATTTCCAATTAGTAAGTACCTATAATATTTTTAATAAAAAAATAAATAAAAATACCTAATGAACCTGTAAAGTAAAAGGCCACGGCTTGAAGATAAACATGACGAAATAACAGGATCATCTAAAAGTTGTATCACATCGAAGAGTTTAGTTGTATTGATTTTGTTTATAACAAATAGTAATTATAAGTATGTATGAATGTTTTATCTTTTACTTATAGCGTAAAAATATTTTAGTAAATATTATTCATCGAAACATATTCTGGAAGAAGCTTATAATAGATACACAGGTTACAAAATATTCATAGATTCATAAAAACGTTGTGGATTATATATATATGTTGTGGATTATGATAATGTAATAATGTAAATCATAAAATGTATAAACTGCGTCGCTTCGAAAATCTTAATAGGGATATTAAATAAAAATGTATTTTTTTTTAAGTTTAATCAAATCAGTTTTATTTTAAAACCACCCACATGCATAAATTTTCAAGTAACACTCAACTATTCGTTTATAGGATCGGGTCTAACCTCGCTAATTCGTTAGTTCAACCTTACTGTAGTTAGATGGCGTTCACATTGATTGTGTAAATGTGTGCGTGCCTCATTCGAGGGCATTTGGCTCTTGTACTCCCCTTAAGTAGGTATCCACTAAGAAAGAAGTCTTGAAAAATTAAAATCCTTAGAAAATAGGGTTTTAAGAATGTTTTTACGAGGTGATTCCATATTAGTATAGGGAAAAATGATTGAATGATAATTGTAACCTTAAAATAGATAGGTACGAATACTTTAGGCTTAAAATAATGCAGTTAATTTTTTTTATATCTCACCTTACACAAAGTATTAAAACCAGGATACATTGTTTGCACAGAAAAAATGCTTTTTCATTGCATGGTGGTGGGGAAATCCGTAAAACGAAATTATGATAATTATGAATAATACTTATTATCTAGAACCTTACAAAAACTACTTACTATTGATCATTATATACCTACAAAATATAAAAAAATGTTTATTTATCATTGTGTCCGAGTTAGTAACCCGACAAAAATATAGTAAGATCAGATACAGATAAAACGGCTTTACGTGCTTTCGAGGCATAGAAATGAAATACTGCTAAACTCTTGACTCCGGGATGCTACTGAGAATTTAATGATAAAATACCGAACTGATTTTAAGCCCGATGACATCTATTACTTAATTAAAAAAAAAACTTTCCTAGGCTGAGTTTAGTTTTATTTTTAATTTGTTTGCAGGATGAAATAAAATAAAGATACTTGGCGATTTCATTATTTTGTTAGTGTAGGTACTTAGTTTAGGTAGGCATTGGATTGTAGTTTTAATTTCAAATTTTTTATTCAATATGAATAATTAGTGGTGCTGCTTGTTTATTTAGGGCAATATCTTATTCGTTGTATGGAAACCAAGTATTGGCTAGAAAAATTCGGGAGCAAATTAGGGATTACGTTATTGCGGTCATTATGTACGTTTGTTTACAAAATAAAACACAAGCGTACAGCTCCATTTGTTTCTTGGTACGTTTGTGCGTCCGTTTATTTGTGTTATTGTCTGATTGACCGACTAACTGAATGTTTTTTTTTTTCAGATTAGTGTCTTTATAATCTTCACGACAGTTTAATTTACAAATAAATCATCATCACATAGAATAGCAAAAGTACTGATTCCACGCGAACGAAGTCGCGGGCACAGCTAGTATTAAATAAAACATTTTTTTACGGAATTTATCGCATTTCATTATAAAAATTGTTACAGTTTTTACGGATTTAATCACGCTTAATTTTTACAATTTAATTCAATTCGAAATATAAAAAATAAGTATTTTTAATTTTTACAATTAAACGCGATTAAATCCATAGAATAGTTTTAATTAAACGCGATAAAATCCGTTAAACTTGTTTTCTTTGATGTGTAGTGTTGGCGTTAATTTAAAAAATTATTACATTTACCTTTTTAAATATTTTACCTACTTGTATATATAATATGTTTTTCTTTGATAAGTATCAATCAATCTAGCAGTTTTAGTCTACTCTCGGCAGAAACTTCACCTCAAGCACTTAATTATTTCCAAACTTGCCGACAGACTCTATCTTAATAGCATTATTGTTTCCTAACGACCCCAGTTCCGTAAAGTTCGAAGAAAATGTTGTAAGATATTATATTTAAAAGTAAAAGCGAAGTAGCTCATGGGCTAAGCATTCTCAATACGCAAGCAAGACGGATTCAATACCCGCGTTGCCAATCAATGATATTATTAATTTTAATTTCAAATGCCGGCTTACTACCTGCTCGTCAATGAAGGAAAATATCAGAAAAAATGTTGCCTATATCTAGGAATAAAATATTTCGGGGACATGTGAACAGTTATTTCATAAACCACCCATAAATGAGAGAAGGGACAGTAAGAGGATTATAGGCTCAAACTGTACAAAGTGTTTAGCCTGGGAAGCAATACCATTTTTTTTTAATGAATGAAGAGTCCTTCGAAAACATTGATAACGTGTCCAACGCCTACATATAACTTTCCTCTATTACTTTTAATTTGATTTCTGAACTTGTTTCTAAGATTTTGTGTAATGTACGGCCTCAACATTGTATTTTTTCCATTTGTTTACTGGAAGACGTATTAGTAGAGACTGCATAGAATCACCGTTTCTACCTTTAATATTATCAATATGGCCAATAAAAAGGAGACAAATTAATAATAAAATATTTTATTATTAAAAAAATTTAAACATGATTACAATTTATGCTTTTTTAGAAACAGTTTCGTGGCTATATTTTATATGTTAACCAGAGATTTCTAGATCACATTATTGTATTGAACTAACAAAAAAGAATGTGTTCGACTGTCTTTCCTGGCAAGTTTATTGTAAAAGGCGACTAATAGGATATTGGGTTTGTGATTGTGTAGTCGTTGGACTAATAACTATCATTTCTTACACAATTTTCTATCTAAAACATATTTTTGACTAAACGTTGTTCGAGTAACTTGCTGACCTTTGGGCTCTGTCGATCCTCTCAAGGATAACAGGCGTGAAGCTATTATGCTGATTCGTTACTATATTACGCGGTGCTCGCATTCAAACCACGTTGCGCATCCAAAGCAACAACAACTGTTAAGTGCTAATTAAAACGGCCAAGAATAACTATTTCAGTTATTTAACTACCGCACGCAATAGCAATTGCTATTTCTCGAAGTCCGTTTAGTTACAGGATCCTTAATATTAAAAGGTCTTATAGCTTAAGGACAAAATATAAAAAAGGTGCTTTGTTTCGTGTGGTGAGTGTAGAGGACCGGAGACACTTTTTACCGGAAACGATGCATTCCATCGTAGTACTCAGGGCTGATAACGCATCTGCATTTTGATTCTTAATCGAGGATAAATTTAGTTCTCTATTGGCCCCAGCATGCACTTACCATTAGCTGGCCTGTGCGCATGTTTGTCACTCTCATTCTATATAAAAATTGTACCTATCTTTTTTTATTCGTGCGTCTGTTAGTGATCGTGTTACTTTTGAATGACTTGACCGATTGAGTTCATTTTCACACAATATATCTGATTTTTCGAGACTACGCTACAATCGAGTTTTTATTCTTTTTTATTCTTAAAACAGTTTACATAACGTTTAAATACATAAATTTCACAAGGACAAACATTCAGAACAATTATTTGTAGGCCAACAAATACTTGTTCCATGAGGAATCGAATCCCCGGCCCTTTATGCGGCAACTTATTACTAAACAATTGCACCAAGGAACGGTTAAGATATAGATGATTAAAATTAGACCTTAGAGAGTTTGAAGTTAATGAAATGAAGGCAGAACAAAGTCTAACGGCCCAACTTTATACCGCACTCATTTCACCGCTAGGTGGCGGCTTAAGATTTTTTTTTAAATTATGGAAGCGTTTTATATACACAAACATACTGGCCTTTTCTCTGCATTATATACTTAAAAATGAGTGACCAATGACCACGTTCGCATAGAATACCATCTTATAAAGATCTTTTTTGCTGTTAGTACATCTTTTTTTATTTTTTATTTTTTTTGAAAACGTTACCTCCGCACTTGAGTTTTCTCCTGTATCGTGGGAACAGTTTACAAACATAAAATTCACAAGGACAAATATTCAGACCCGGAACAATTACTTGTAGGCCGTACAAATACTTGTCCCGTGCGGGATTCGAACCCGCGGCCCTTAGTGCTGTAACTCATTGCTAAGCCACTTCGCCACGGAGCTGTCAACTAAACGTAAGTTAGAAAAAAGTACTAGAAATTATCATTGCAAATATTTTTTATTTTTATATTGTTTAAATTACAAAATACTACTAGTAATACTGATTAATTATATTATTTACTATAATTAATCAGTATTACTAGTAGTATTTTGTAATTTAAACTTAAAAAAAGTCTTTAAAGAATAAAAAAGAATAAAATAATTTCCATACAATATACAGAAATCATTTGTCAGATTTCTATTATGCATATTTTAATAGCATCTGAAATTCATGGTTTTAATTCTTCGATACAATATTTCTTTTTAGAGTATACATAAGCAAGCTTTTATCGTGTTTTGGTGGTGTAAGTTACTTACTTACTACTTACTTATCTTCAAGCACAATCCCTAACGGGGTAGCCGGAGAGAACAGATCGCCAAGTGTCACGATCCTTACATACCTCTTTCGCTTCTTTCAGATTCATTAACTTCTTCATACATGCACGTCTAGGTATCCGAGTACTCTTGACCCTCCCCTCTTCGAGCAATTTGCTCACATGGTCTTCGAAAGTTAGTCTCGGTCTACCTCGATACCTTTTAATATTTACTTTCGCTCTATATATTTTCTTCACCATTCGGTCTTCACTCATTCGTTCAACGTGCCCAAACCATTGGAGTACGCCCCTATCAATTTTTGTGATAAGGTCATCTTTCAATCCTGCCATATTGCGAATCTCTTCGTTTCGCTTTCGGTCGGCTAAGGTAACGCCACACATTTTACGAAGAGATCGCATCTCCACTGCATTCAACTTGCTTTTATGCTTCTTCTGGCATACCCAGGTTTCGCTGCCATAAAACAAAGTCGGTACCAACACTGCATTATGTATTGCAAGGCGTGCACTCTTCACCATGCCTTGCCTTTTTACTAATGCATTCAGGGCACCATTGACTTTGTTTCCGGCAGCGACACGCCTATCCACATCTAAATCACGTCTTCCATCCCGGCTGAAAGCACTCCCCAAGTATACAATTTCATTTACCTGTTCTAGACATTCCTGATTTACCCATATTTCACATTTCATTCTCTCTTCGTCCTTTTCAAATACCAGAACCTTAGTTTTATTAGCATTCAAACGGAGACCTTTAATTTCACATTCCTCTTTTATACACGTGACTAATGCCTGCAGTTCTGCTTCTGATGGTGCAATAAGCACTGCATCATCAGCATACTGCAGACAATTAACTTTTATGTCACCCAATTTCACACCCAAACAGCTATTTTTCAGCTTCTGTAAACAGCTGTCGAGATACAGTATGAACAGCCAGAAAGACATGACACAACCCTGTTTTACGCCCGCTTGGACGCTAAACATGGGTGACAGGTCATGCCCTACCCGCACACAGGCTTTACAGTCATAGTAAAGTGACTGCACAGCCCTTAACAATCGACCATCCACACCATATACCGGCAACAGTTCCCACATTTTCTTCCTTATAACCTTAGCAAATGCTTACTCCAGATCCACAAAAGCACAGAAAATCTTCTGGTTAACACTCAGAAGCTTCTCCGTGATCATGCGGAGAGAAAACATTTGATCCGTGCATCCTCTTTCAGGTCTAAATCCGCATTGTGCCTCCCATAAGAATCTTTCCGATTTCTCTTGCATCTTACGTGTCAAAACCTTCGAGTAAACTTTACTTGCTAAACTGGTCAAGCTGATCGCCCGATAGCACCCGCAGTCAAAATGTGAACCTTTACCTTTATATAAAGGCACAATGACCGCTGATCGCCAATCATCCGGGACATCTCCCGTCCGCCAGCACAAATTGCACAGCAGATGGAAGCTGTCCCAGACGCGAGGCCCACCGTACTTGATCATTTCAGCAGTAACTCTGTCTAGTCCCGCAGCCTTACCACATTTCAAACTTCGAATCGCACGTTCAATCTCTTTCATGCTGATGACCTCAGTGTCATCGAGGTCCGTGTCTGGCGTGTCAGTCACGGCGTCACCCCTGATCCTTGACTAAGATCATGACACGCATACATTTCTCTATAAAATTCACTCCATCGCTGCATGACGTCCGATTTTTCTGAGAGGACGTCATTGGTTCTCGAAAGCACTTTGTTCATTCTTAAGGCTGTCGCACCACTCCGGGACCTTCCAACCTCTTTCCAGAAGAGTTTGGAGTTTTCCCTAAAGTTGTGCGACAACCTCTCGTCCGCTTCTATTCTACACCTTTCACGTACTTCCTCAATCAATGTTTTCGCATGAACTTTCTGCAGCTTATATCTTTCTTTCATCTTCTCTCTCATATACTCATCGTTACTAGAGGCCAAGTAGTCTAACCATGCTTTTTTCTTCTTTTTTACAGCTTCTCTCACTTCATCATTCCACCATGCATCTTTTCTTTTACTACAACCTCTTTTTGTCGTACCACATACTTCTTCCGCTGCACTTACCATTCCATCCCTAAGGTTCTGCCATGTTCTCTCCACACATTATTTCGTGCCATCGATGGTGTCAAGCTTTTCGGCTACCCTCGTGTGATATTTGTCCCTAGTATCCGCTTCCTGAAGCTTCCAGCTTCGGATGGTGTAAGAATATCCATTAACCCATATCATCCCGTGGGTGTCGTAAGAGGCGACAGTTTGAAGCAGATTAAGAGATGGTCAGTAGCGTCCTCCAGATAACAACAAAAATAAGAAACTTGCCAACCCGCTTGCCATGCGTGGCAACTATCACAAATATAAGTAAATATAACACTCTATGAAGCAATCTACGGGAGAAGCCTATGTTCAGCAGTGGACTTTAATAGGCTGTATTAAAGTAAGTATGGCTTGTTTTTAATATAACGGTATATATACATATAAACAAGCCATACTTATGTATACTCTAAGGATTTTTCTTTATAAGTTTAATTATTTGATAGTCTTTTTTGGAGGCGAAAACAATTTCACGATCTCACTGTAACATGTAGAATCTCGACCAAATAGTTACGTACATTAAAACCTCATCCTATATATTTTATCCTAAGGGTCGGAATATTTTTTCAAATTTAAAACAAATCTTTTTTGAGGTAAAACCTTTTCAATAAAATAAAAATTAATACAATTGGTTCACAATTCAGTAAGATATCTCGTAACATACATATAATAAAAGAAGGTGTCCGTATATTTATGCTGACCACGTGCGCAATCTTTGCTTGGCCCAGATTCAGGAACTATAAAGAAGGCGCTGTCAAAGCCAGTTTACATTACCAATGACAAGTCAGCTGCGAGCTATATATGTATCATGTGCACAATTTGTTTAGATCCGACTATGAAGTAAATCATGGACTGAATGTCATTCGATTACAATTTAAAAAAATATGTTTGAATGACCGTCAAAATATTCATCTTTTGTAGAAGTTATATATGAACATCATATATAACTTCTTTATATTTGATATAACTCCTTCTGGTGCCAACATATCATAATTGGTACAGGTGTATTCCTATACATTTGTACTATACTCACAATACAAATATCAAAATAAACATATTTGAAAGTTTACATTAGAATATTATGCATTCAACCGATATCATCCATCATTACCAAGTAGTTCCTTAAATTCTTCTTTTCAAATAGTACAATCATAACGTTTTACTTTTTTTTTTTCGTTTTTTACATATTTTATTTAGCATACAGTTTCTTTATGAATATGAAATGCAAGCAAAATTCGTTAAAACTCCCCGGAGAATTACACACGACATAATTTAGTTATTTTCGTCGCAAGCAATTTAATTTCAATAAAATGATTTACTACTACTATTTATTCTATAATGAACATAACTTATGAATATCGGCTCACATAACTAAATTATTGATTTTCTTAATTTAGTTGACCTAATTTAAAGTTGATTCGAAACAAACAGCAAGATTTAGAACTTTAGGAGAATTGAGTATGTAGAAGTGACAGGTGAAATTCAACTAACACCGAGGTTCGACAACTGTTCGACATTTACAATTGGAGTCTTAATGAGATTTACCAGAATATGAAATTCACCGGCCAAATTGTTCAGATTTGTCAAGTTCAGTTTAGACCACAGTACTATTTTAAGAGTAGATGTCTGCATTTTATGGGTAAGTTTGACAAGCGAGCACACATTCTACCCGATAGTAAGTGATTGTTGTGGCCCATAGACATCTACATCTACCGTCGTTTGTGAATCAAAATGCAGATGCGTTGTTAGCCGTGAGGAATAAGTTACAATGCCTCTTATCTAGTAAATAAAAAGGTCTCTGCTTCTCTAGACTCGCCATACGAAACACAGCAGCATTAAGCTGCTATTTAGGCTGGTATTCTGTAAAAGCGTGATCTTCCCCCGGTTGAACTGATTCATTCTATTACAATTATACTACTGATATAAATGCAGCATGGTTCTACCACATATAAAATTTATCAAATCATTATAACGGCTAGGCTAGTAAGTTATTTTGTACTGGCTCAACAAGACTCAACTCTTCCCTATTCCACTCTACTCCGCTTTCACTGTTGATAGCTTTTGATTGTTGTTACCACATTTTACCCATTTTTTTCAAAGAAATATAATTGACGATTTGAAGTATACGGCAAGCATTACTTCCTGAATAACTAATAGTGTATGCCCATTTTGAACAGCACATGATTGATGGACGTGAACGATTGCACACTCCTATTGATTTTAAAATTGAAGCTTGCATTGGAGTACTTACATACTTTTAATACTTTGGAAAACACTTATTTGAATCAATGGGGATATTATGCGCATTAGTTTTTTTTTTTTTAATTTATTTTATGTACACACATTAAGGTACAGAAGCAGTCTTATAGTAATTACGTACAAAGGTTCTACTTATTCCAAATTCGCTGAAATATCTTCCAGTAGACCCATAAAGGAAATTATATTTAAATTGCAAACTTAGTGCATACATTAGTACTACTATAAAAAAAAATATACACAATGTTACGGAAATTATATAAAATAAAACAATAAATAAAATAAAATAAATCAATAAATAATAATAATAATTGATACGATAGTTACATATGATATATATATATATATATATATATATAAATTAACAGGATGCAAAGTAGTTATCTCTAAGACGTTTCTTGAATATCAACAAAGTTTCGGAATTTCTTATATTTGACGGTAGTGAGTTCCATAATCTTACCGCGTGAACTGAAAAGGAGTGGGAGTAATAACCGGAATTAAAGACGGGAAAGTCAAGAAGATTTTTAACAAGGGCTCTGCATGGTTTGTCCGGAGGATGGGTGAAGGAAAATCGGCTTCTGAGGTATGTGGGAGAGGAAGGGTTGTGCAAAATGTTATAGAGGACACATAACAATCGAGTGTTCCTTCGAAGTCGAATAGGAAGCCACTTGAGTTGCTTACGAAACTGAGATATACGGTCAAATTTCTTGAGCCCAAATATGAAACGGATACACTGATTTTGCAAGCGCTCAAGTTTATTAAGAAGCTCCTCTGTAGCATCCAAATAACAGGCATCCGCATAATCAAGGAGAGGTAGGATAAGAGTAAGCACGAGTGATATTTTAGCTTTAAGGGGTAAGAAATTTTGTAGACATTTAAGCGAATGCAAAGTAAAGTAGACCTTGCGACTAACTTCAGCGATATGCGTGGTCCATGTTAAATGGTGATCAAATATGACGCCTAAGTTTTTGACAGTATTGGCAAAGGGTATAGGAACGCCATTAAAACAAACAAAAGGTAGTGATGTAAATTCTAATCTATTACGCAAATGCCTACTGCCTATTAGGATGGCCTGAGATTTCGTGGGATTAACTAATAGTCCGAAGGATGCAGACCATTCACAGATGCGGCCTAGATCCGCATTCATAGCTGCAATTGCATTATTTGTATCACCCACCAGAAAATGACGATAAAGCTGTAAGTCATCCGCGTAGAGATGGTAATTAGATGTAATAACACTCGTAATAGAGTTAATAAATATGGAAAATAAAAGGGGGGAAAGAACGCCACCCTGAGGTACACCCGTAGTGATACCCGACCAATCGGATAGAGTGTCATTAACACGGACACAATGTGATCGACCACGAAGATATGAATCAAACCATGCGATGGCGGATGGGGAAATGTTTATAGATTCCAGGATCCGGAGAAGAATATCAAAGTCTACTGAGGTAAAAGCACTACTAAAGTCAAGCAAAACTAAAAGTGTAAGAGATTTATTGTCCATGGCCCAACGGATATCATCGGTTACTTTAAGTAAAGCAGTGACAGTGCTGTGTCCACGACGAAAGCCCGACTGATAAGTGGAGAGCAAGGAGTTAGACGATAAGAAGAGAGAGAGTTGACTATGGATGATGTGTTCCAAAACTTTAGAAAGAAAGGGTAAAATAGATATGGGACGAAAGTGGGACAAAGAAGAAGGATTAGAAACCTTAGGCAGAGGAATTATATATGCTTGTTTCCAAACTGAAGGAAAAGATGATGACGATATAGAAAAATTAAATATATGAGTAAGAATTGGTAGAAGTAAAGGTAGAACTAGCAAAATCATCTTCGCACATAGACCATCAATACCAACAGCATTTGAAGAGATGGCTAAGATGGATTTTTTGACATCTTCCTCCGTTACAAGGGAAAGATGAAAAGGGCAAACGTGCGGTTTCGGTATACCCGCCAATGCGAGTAGTGTGTTGGATTTGATGTAAGGATCTAAAGTCATAGGAGGAGTAGCAAAGTGATTGTTTAGACCCTTTACTTTAACGTCATTGTATTCTAGGATCGGAGACCTGCCCACACCAACAGAACGAAGGAACTTCCACATCTCAGTAGAATTTTTATTGTCTAGAGAGTTGTAAAAGTAGCGTCTTTTAGCATACCGACACAAGCGACTGCAGCGGTTGCGAAAAAATTTAAAACGATTTAAGTTATTTTCAGATGGGAGACGTTTAAACCTTTGCTTAGCTTTGTCCCTCTGGCCCATAAGTTCTCTTATATCTTGTGTAATCCAAGGTGCAGGATTACGCTTTATTTTTACGCGTTTGAGCGGGGCATGGTTATTGTATACCTTCAAAAATTATATCATTAAAGTTACAAACCTTCTCATTAATATTAGTATTGTCAACAATAGGTGTCCAATCAACATTACTTATATCATGCTGCAATGACTCCAGATCTATTGCCTTATAATTACGAAGGAACAAGGATTGGGATTTCTTTTTAGGTGGACAGAGACGATAAGAGAGGTAGATTAAATCATGATATGAAAAAGAGGCAGTTATTTGTCCATGAGACATGACACTATCAGTAGAAGAAACGATCATAATATCAAGCAAAGAAGGGTTACAGTTAGGGAAGTGGTGAGTTGCCTGAAGGGGGAGAGTGAGAAGATTGAAGGAAGATACCAAATCCAGAAGTTTTTGGGAACGAGAATCATTTTTGATAAGACAGGTGTTGAAATCTCCCATTAGAATAATATGATCGTAAGTAGTACTAAAATCAGCAAGGATTTTTTCAAGCGTATCAAAGTAATCTATGTGCATGTTAGGACTGTAAAATACCGCCAGCAACATTTTTACATGATTGAGAGTAACTTCTATGAAGAGATATTCAGCAGATTGAGAGTAAATAGAAGGAGAGGCACATATGGTCTTATAAAATATATCCGAACGCAGGTATATAACTACCCCACCACAACCTTTTCCTATACGATCATTACGAATAAGGACAAAACCAGGTAAGGCAAACTGTGTGGAGGGGAGTGATGGCTTGAGAAATGACTCAGAAATTAGTAAAGCATCGAGATGTGCACTGTTAATTGATGCTAGAAGATCAGGATAATGGCGAGGAACACTCTGGATGTTAATGTGTGCAACATTAAAGTTGTTAGGAAATTTAGAGCGCAGGGATGAAATCTGGTCATACAAAGTTAAAGGTAACTCACTATCCGCACTTGTAAAACTACATGAAGATGAAGAGCATGAGAAGAAACTGTCATCAAAAACATCAAGATTATCCATTTAGCAAATAAATTAAGATAATATAATAATGTATAGTAATATAACAATAATATAATATAAAATGTAAATATAATAATACAGTTTAAAAAATATGTATAAATATGATATGTAAATACAATATATATGTATATATTTATAAATATCAATTTAGCAATTATTTAATTTAAAATAAAACAAAACTTAGGTATAATCTAATACAAACGGAACAGAAAAAAAATTAAAAAACATCCAAAATCACCAATCACAGAACTGTCATGAAATACTGAAGAAAAAAAATCTTATGAGAGTATAATTTATACATAAGATTCGATAAAAAAAAAGAAGTTTAAAATGTTATGATATGAACCTATCTTATAATTATATACATATTAAACTTCCTTAAGAGATTAATAAAAATATTGAATAACACTATTACATATTACTGCAAAGCAGAATAAATAATACATTTTCCCAAGCTACAACTTGACAGTATCACAGTGGCCAAAGGGCCGTGGGTCACAACTAAGAGAAAAAGTAAATAAATAAAAAAATGCATAATAGTCATCTCAAAACTGACGAGTGTCAATTCCACAGAACACTATTACTCCTATCGGAGGTCAATTTAATGTGAATCACAGACTAGTATGATGCTTACGCAAATGTGAATGATAAAATAGACATTTTGATAATTACTGTGTGTAATTAAATGCTTATCTTATTATAAAAGTACCAGCTGGAAAAATGTATCATTATTACAGAAATACAAAGTAATTATAAAACAGTATTACAAAGTGGTTGTAAAGCGGCTAACAAAAACAAACAAAAAAAATAATTATTCTATGTACCTATATTTTCTGAAAGAAAACAACGAAACTAGGGATTAGTTGCGGCGACGAGCCTTCCATGGAGCATTAGTAGTCAATCTGGACGCAACTTCCTTTGGAGAAGTGAGTTCCTTAGACTGACCAGGGTCTTTGACCGTACTACACTTGTCGGGATATCTGCAAATAAGGGGTTTTAGTTCTGCCATAGACTCAATCCTCTGACGTGATTTGTCCGGCAAAATAATAACTATTTTTCCTTCTACGGACCAGCAGTTCTTAATCCCGAAATATTTACGAGCTGTCATAAATACTTTGTGCCTTGTCTTAGTCAAAAACTCGGAAATCGTGATGCCTGAACCTTTTAGTGAAGTTTTGTTATCCCAGACAAGACGACGACTCTCCGGACTACCAAATTTAACAAGCACTGGACGTGTTGAGGCTTGAGAAGATCCAAGACGATGGCATACTTGTATATCCTCGACTTTCAAATCGGTCACCTTCATTTGGTCGGAAAACAGCTTATATACCGATTCATGCAACTTCTCATTCTGTCTTTCAGAAAAACCATGGATAAGCAGTATTTTTCTTCTCATTGCTGATTGCTGCATTGCTGTTTGTCAATATTGTATGTAACTAAGTCCAATTGTTTTCTGATCAGCGATAGCGATTGACAAACAAAGGATTTGAAATCGTTGAAGTCCTTGGACAGTGAAGAAATGTCTGGGTGAACTGGCGAGGAAACAGCTGAGGCTTTTAAAAGCTTATCTTCATACTCACGCATGCGAGAAGCAAATAATTTTTCCAGTTCATCAAGATTATTTACAAGCTGTGGGTCCATATTTGACGGTTATGCAAAACTGTGCTTTAGCAATAAAAAGATAGAAGTTGTTAAGAACAGCACGTGTTGGTAGACTTTAGCAGTGTTTTAACACATTTATTTAGAAAGAACAAATACTTTAAATAATTTAACAACAATAAATATAATTAGCACACTGAGTTTGCGTGTTTACTTTGCGACTACCCGCAAAAAAATTAGTTTTATTGTATGCAAGTTCAATTTATATATTAATTTATTAAAGTGCCATGACATATAATATTACATGATAAGAATTTCTGAAAAGCTTCAAATTATACGTTGAATAGCAATATAGGACTATATAACTGAATCCTTAAAAACTATTACTGCATTTTTAAGTCAAAGTTTTACACACAAACAGAGGCAAAAATGGTATCTCTTTACTGTTACTATACACTACCACTATTCTTTACTCGTACTTTGCAATAGTACGGCATAATTTTAATATCATCTTTATCTTCACTAACAGCCCATACCCCCCGAACATGGATCTTTCTCGTTATAAGAAAGATTACCTTAATCGCCACCCCCGACAGGTGAGTTGTGGTGGTTAGAGTCCTCCAGACTTAAGTTTGGTCTCAGCGGCCAGTCTCAATGGAGACTAGTCATCTGCGCAGGATAATAATATTATTCGAAATTATTTACGTAAAAAAAAATTATATTCACACAAAAACTTTTATAATAATTTTATAATAAAACACTATACTAAACACTATTAACATACTAGAAAAATCCAAAAATCAACACAATGATACGCCACACTTAAAAGGCGTACGACATAAACGTAGATTACAATTTTACATTATAAATACCTAGACTAATTGAGTTTTTATTGCTTAAGAGGATAGAAAATTTCACATGGAGTCTATAATACCACACTTCTTCATAGACAAGTGGTCTCTAAATATAAGTTTTTTTGGTTTAAAGTGCTGTGGGTGGGTGTGGTCGGATCCGACCGCTTGGAATTTGACGGTGTGGATATTGAAGGGTTAATGTGTTCATTTTTTAAAAGACGCGTGTTATCAAATCAATCGCAGAGGAGCCACCAAGCGATGGGATAATTTATGGTAGAAACTGTGACTAAACTTATGACTGCCTTAGCGGAACCCTCTAAATATGACAATAAATAATGGAATTTGCTTATATCATCTATAGCATCATTTTTTAGAATTAAATATAAGTACATGTCCCTGAACTCTAACCATATATTTGGATCACCACTAAAAGAAGAAAATTTTATTGGCGGCAATTTTAAATAATTATGCTTAGTAGAAACGGAGTTGTTAATGGACGCACAATCATCTTTTGAAGTATTTTCAACACTTTGTAACAGCTCTTGCGCGCGAGCAATTAAACTATAAAATCTATTTTCAATTTCCTCTCTATCTAACATTTAAAAGTCTTCATATTTATCTTATGATTCAATTTTTGATAGTAATCCTTCAAAAGTATATGAAAAATCTTGTAATTTACTTGATCTCAAATTTAATTCGTTACATTGGCTTTTATTTAATTTATCATCTAATACGTGATATAATTTTCGAAAATTGTAATGCGAGTTTTAACACGCCCTCTTTGTGCAATAAGTTCCTTTAAGTCACTCATATTGGGAGCGCTAACAATGTTATAAAAATATGAAAATAATTTAATTTGTAATATTAAACAAGAATTTTGTATATTAAAAAAATGAATATAACCTCGTGCGCCGGTACCAACTGGCTACAATGGAACAGCTGATGCGACAGCAAGCCGGCCGAAGCGTCGAGTCGGTGCTCTGGTACACCGCATGTGCGTACAATTCTCGCCGGTTCAATCCCGGAAAATCCTGGAATAGTCGGCCGATATGTTTAAGTTTACTACTGTATATACTACTGAATTTACTTTTATGAGTGACCTTTAAGCAAAACTGAAATCCTAAAGTAAAAATAATTTTTAAGCAGATAATATGTACTTGTTATAAATATAATTATGATTAAGTTTACAAATGGGATATTAAGATCATTAGCATTGATTTTTTTGCGAAATTTAGAAACGGACAATTCTAATTTAAATAACAAAGGAGGAAAATCAAGAAAATAATTAAATAAGTTGAGGGTAACTTTGAAGAGACGCATCATACGAGTACACAATCGACTAGTATTTGAACAAAAAAAAAAAGGAAAAAATATTTAAAAGAAGTAAGAATTAGCTGAAATGGGCTTATTTCCCTCGGTTATGGATTATTTTATCTCGTCCTATGGGATATATCGCCTTCCACAGTCGATTTTGATTACGCCGGGGGTCACCAAAAATGTTTCTTAATTTCTCTTCCTTGTTTATTTTCTTTGTATTTAATGAAGTTAATGAAGAATACACGATACTATGTAGTAACTTTATATTTAAAAGAAGACAAAAATAAAGTATGAAAAATGGTGTATTATATAACTTATGTAATGGTCTTCAATCTAATGTCCGTAATTGTAGCTCGGTAAAATGTTCGTTCGGTAATCTTCGTGTCACATCGCCGCGGTTCGCTCCCTTCTCTCGTTGAGCTCCTCTCACTCTTGCAAACTGATGCTATTATATGTTATCTAGACGCGAACAATATTTATACCGCAAATCTGCAGTAAATTCGGAGTGAAACTCGTCACACCATCTAACAGAACAAAAGTCTGTCGTCTAGGTAGTAATATCTAACACATAAAAATTGACGTTTGTTTTTTTTTCATATTATATGAGCTACCACATACTATACCGTTCATCAGATTGCGGTAAAACTTTGTCAAATTATTTCTTGCACTTGCGCGAAGGTTATAGGCACAGTAGAATTAACTTACAGTAGGTAGCGTACATATCGTAGCGACAAATTAATTTGAAAGTAATATATCAGTCAATTTTAATACTTGTGTTATCATTGCTAATTAAACAAATAACTCTTCTAAATTTAAAACGATATTTCCACAACTATTTCATCTGCGGTAGCAAGACGCCGGGTACAAACTAGTCTATATATACAAATAAATAAAATTCGAGTATCTGTTTGTAATGTTAAAATAACAGCTTTTTACTAAATGCATGTGAAAATATATACGGTACTTACTACAAAAATCAATTTTTAAAACATTTGTCCGTCTGTCTGTACATTTGTTCCAGCTAATCTCTGAGACGCCTGGACAGATTTTGACCGGATTTTCACTAACAGATAGTTGATGTTATAAGGTGTGACTAAGACCACTTAACTACTTTTATTTTAGAAAAATAATAAGGATTCTGCGCAAATAATTTAAAACGCAAGAAATGCAATCAAATTACACGGACAAAATAGCGGGAACAGCTAGTTGTATAATAAAATCATTAATGTAAAGATTGTCTCATCGATTATTTGGAACGAATGTTGTAGATCATAATCGATAATGTGTTTTCCTTTAACAAATATATAACTTAGATTTATATGTACGAAAACCTACTTGGGTCCTTCTGATGGTACAGCCCAGCGCACATATATTACACACAAGGGACGGTTTTGCCCAGATCGCTATCATCGTTAACAGGACACTAGTCTCATGGGACTTCTATAAGTGTCTGCCCGTCTTTAGCTAAACTATGTTGATAAAATGAATTAAGTATCCTCACCCTACGAGAAAATGTCAGTAAGCACAATGTACTATATAAATTAATTGTTATAATTTCTTACCAAAATAAAAATAAAATTATATAAAAAGGTAACGCGCACTGATGTCTACTTGTATTAATGTTATGTAACTTTTACTGTATTTTTTATTTTTATTTATTAAATTATCATAATAGTATTAGAATAATATTTTAATATAATATTTAATTTAATTATTATAAGCGTTAAACATTATAAAAATATAACAGAAATACATTTAAGTACGACTATTCTTCTCGTCACAACGTCTAGAACCAAGAAAAAAATACATTCAGAGCGTGTTGCTTGTGATGACAAAAGGATCTGAGACGTGTCCTTCACTGCTGTATGAGGAAGCTCAAGGTCGCCCAGCGAACGATGAAAAAGGCTGGATGTGAGTCTGCGATTAGGAAGAGATCTGCTGCAGAACCTGAGTAATCGATATAGCGCAGCCTTGTACCGGTAAACGAAATTTGCGGCAGCCCAACAATAGATGGAGTGACGATCTGGAAAGGGAGGCAGGGAATCGACGGATGCAAATGGATTAGGACCTGTTTTGTGGCATTCTTACGGGGAGACCTCTGTTCAGCAGTGCACTTTTGGAAGTTTGTAATGATAACAAAAGGATAAATCTGTTAATTGAAACATAACGTAATACAAATTCTTACGCCCGTCATACAGAGGAGTAGATTGAGTTATGAATTTAGTTGTATATGTTTTTTTATAGAATAAAGGTGACAACTAGATTCTGTGGCCCATAGACATTTACATCTATCCTAGACTAAGATGAAGTGCTTCGATTCCAGGGATGAGGTTCTCCGGTTCTCTAAATACGAAACACAGCAGCATTAAGCAGCTATTTTACGCTATTGTTCTGTGAGGGCGTGGTTCTTGGAGTTAACCGTCGTGCTACAGCTAAGCTACAGCTAATTATAATATAGCTGCAGCGTAGCTCAGCACATATAAAATAGTAACGTCATATCAGTTACTATGTGCCCGTTTGTAACCCTTATTTCCATAAAAGTGGATGCTTACAGGTTATTCAGGACCGTTTCTTGTGATATTACTTAAACGACAGCTATGTTCATCAGTGGGCTTTTAAAGTGATAAAATCATGATAGTGACAATGATGATGAAAAAATGAGAAGATTAAAAGAAACTAGTTTAAAAGGATAAGAAGAGAAAATGTCTGAGATCTTTTCTTGAGCGAATGTATTTCAAAAAAACATTAAATGGCAAAGTAATTATACGTATGTATTTAATGACTATAAGGGAAATATAAATAAATTCGCGAAATGTCAACTATATAATAAAATTCCTTACCGGCCATAGAAAAGAAAGTGAGCTGCAAGTTTTCGGATCCCACGTAAAAGAGATGTAAAAGTAAGTTTACGATAAGACCGCAGTATAATTATAGTCGTACGTTATTTATATGGACACCCTTAATGTAATGTAACTCTAAAAGCAGATCATCATTCAGGACGTGCGTCGTTTGCTTGATAATACTTCGTTTGCGTTGTTTGAGTGTTGCCATAAGGTTATTTGGTTAATTGGACCTTTTCATGCTTTTAAATTTGAGCCGTGGTAGCTCAGATGGTTAGCGCTCGCTGTAAATTTCACAGTACGTGAGCAAACCGGGTTCGATCCCCGCCGTCACCAATGAAATTGTTAATTGCAATTTTAAGTGCTGATTTACCACGTGCTCGGCAGTGAAGGAAAACATCGTGAGGAAACCTACATGTCAGAGAAATAAGAAAAGAATATTTTGAAGACATGTGAAGTTCGCCAATACGCATTGGGGCAGCGCGGCTGACAATACCTAGCCCTAAAACCCTCTCAGAAATGAGCGGTGGCCTGTGCCCAGCAGTGGGACGTATATAGGCTGTAACTTTTACGCTTTTAAATTTAATAATAGCTGAACTTCTATTTTTTTAAAAAACACCGACTTTAAAAGGTAACAACTAGAATGTCTTTAGAATGGTTCTCTAAAAACTCAGCATATTTTGAGTTTTAGTTATTGTGATTTATAATCGAGAATTTTGAGATAATTTTTTATGTTTCCGTATAATTTTGGCGAAAATGTCTCAGAACATAATTTTATATTTTACTTACTTATTTTTCTTTTTTGCTTTCCTTATCATTTTATTATCATTACTTTTTCGTTCAAATTAATGATTATCATTATTATACTATTTACATTGTCTAAATATTAAAACTTATATTTTCATCTCCTTTTTACCTCTACATGTAGATTCAAAAAAAATAATGAAACGTCTCCAGAAGCAAAATCTAATAGAAATCATCTAATAGAAATTTATCGTTTTTATATTCGATCATTTTGCCTACTTTTGTGGAAAATGTAGAGCCGTATTACGGCTGAAGCAAATATGGATCAGCTAGACGGGGAACGACTATTCACGCACAGAATACTAGCTTCAAATAGCGCAATGCTTTAGACTTTCGTTTGGTGAATGTAAAAACCGCGGGTCTCCCTTTGACGGAAAAGAGAATTCCATCTTAGTCTTTACACTCGAAAACGAATCTACAAGTTTACAATATCTTTAGTAATTTGACAGGAATTTCACTAAGATTAACTCCATTGAAGAATGACAAATCTAATAAAGCGGCACTCCCGCTTTATTAGATTTTAGAGCTGGCAGTCTTCGTCCATCACAACCTCACTTACAATCACTTAGCTCTCAAACTTTTTGACAGGTGATATTGTAATATTTAGACAATGAGTAATGACTAGCATGTAACATTTGACTAGAAAATATCTCCTTTTTGATATTATTTAATACAAAATGGGGTGCTTAATGATCACACAGTCCATCTGATGGTGACTGGACGCTGTGATCCATAGCTGCCTATACGATCCCCGATAAAGTATCAACAAAATAATGATAATGTCCTCCAGAGCGAATTTTATTCACGGTGACCACTCAGTACCGAGATCATCCATCTACGCAGGACAGGATTGTAGTGCCCGAGTGTATGCGCAAGCACTCATGCCCTCTTTATAATCTCACTCTCATAGTTTGAAGGGCCGTTAATTTGACACTACCGGAGAGAGATAAGGCGCAGGTTCAACGGCTTTCCGTGATTTGCGAGGCATAAGTGTGAAACATCACTAATTTCCTGACTCCGGGCTACTGAGCTGAGAATTTCTCAATAGAAAAACCTAATAAATGACCAAGATTAATTGTTTCATTATCAGTGAAGTAAAAAAGGGGACCCTTTACGTTCTACAATATCTAATATAAGTGGATGGTGTGGTCCTTAAACAAATACGTCAGTCTATTTTCGATTAAGAATCAAATTGCAGATACGTCCTCACCCTAAGGACTTAAATGGAATGATTTATAGTTAAAAGGATTTTCGGATCTGGTATTCTGTGGAGGTGTGATCCCTCCACTGTCAAGCCAATCCAATTGTGTTTCAGTCATAATATAGCTAAAGCATGGCTCTACAATGTGGTAAAACGGCTACGGTATCATGCGGGGTCGGTTCGCTTTTTCTTACAAGCCAATATTATGTGAAAATACTGTGTTTTTCGTTATTGTCTAACTTCTATTGCACTTTGTTGTGAATAATAAACATAACATTAATTCGTTTATTTACTACAATATTGAAATAATTCAAATGCTCTTAACCCTGTACTTCGTTTTCTGCATTTAATGTCTCACGAACTTGATGGCTTGTTGTGAACTAGATGATCTTTTAATCACATTCATACAACAGTCTGAGAGGATGTCATTTATAGAAAGTTCACGGGAAATGTTAATAAATGGAGATAAATTTAGTTTTAGATTTCGTAAGCACTTCATTTGGTATTAAGTTTGTCATGGTCTCAACATTCAACAGCATCCCAGCAAGCTGAGCTTAAATTCTTGATGGTAACAATGCTACTGTAATTTGCAATTTTAAGTTCTGATTTACCACATTCTCAGCAGTAAAGCAAACGCCACAGAAAAGCTGTATATTTGAGGAATAAAATAGTTCGAGTACATGTTCACATGTACTCGAACTATTTTACACACTGGTGCATCGCAATGGACTAAGTGCTTTATAAAACTCCAAAAATGTAGGAAGACATGTATTCAGAAATGGAACGCTTAGAGCCGATCCTCATTTGCCGTTCACAATTTGTTCTCGGTCCGATCTCGGATTATAATGGAAAGGGATTCGACCGAACCTTGACTGTTACCAGATAGTATGAATGCACACACATATATTTTACTTAAAACTTACAAAAACGAACTATAAACGGCATTATAATGAGGATCGGTCCTTTAAGGTTTTAATTGAAAATATTTTTTTAATAAAACTGAAATAACAAACGTACTTAAAGTCCACCAGATGTTAAGTGGCTATTGTAGCCCATGGGCAACCAGCAGCTAACTTCAAGCAAAGAAAACTACAGAGCCATATCAACTATAAGGATTAAGATTGAATGCCTTAAAGCCTGTTATAGTACTGGCTCTCTATACCTTTCAAACCGGAACACGGCACGCACTGCCGCTTTGTGGTAGAAATAGGTAAGAGGATGGAACCTCTACAGGCGGACTCCTTGTCTAGTCTAGTCTAGTACTACCACCAAGTTTCGTTGATTTTAATTTTACGTTTGAGTAATCAGTGAACAAATAAAAAACACCGAAGCTATTTAAATCCTTTTGTACACGTACCAGATTTTTTATTTGGTAGAGCCACGCCGCAGATATACATTATCGATGCTGTACGAATAGAGCGACTAAACCGGGGTGGAACTATGCTCTCACAGAATTCCAGCTTTGAAGAGATAAATAATGCTATTCAGTATGGTGAGTGTAGAGAGCCCAATACTCCCGTTACTGGTAATAGACCTTTCGATATTGGTTATTAGGGGTGATAACGCATTTCTGTATTTTGTTCGAGAGAGAGATAGATGCCTAAAAGCCGCAGCACCCTCTTACCATCCTGTGAATTGTATGCTCATGTGACAATCTAATTCTATAAAAAAATACAAATGATTTCTGATATTTACGCGAACACTACACATTGATTAAAACTACTTTTACGGATTTTATCGCGTTTTATTTATTTTATTTTTAATACCCGACGTTTCGGGTGGTTTCCAGCACCCATGGTCACGGGAGACTGAGGTGACTGACGTCCCTATGTCAAAGTTAACACGGAGTACCTTCATCTTTTTTAATTATTGTCTTTGGTCCGATCTACGCAGAATGAACTAACTGTGTTTTAATTTTATTAATTATAGGGTCCCAAGCAGGTGGTAGTACCCAGCCTACTTCTCTATTGAAATTAGGATGTTTTTTAATTTCAATAGCCTCACCTATCATCCTTGGTAGGAATCGATGTTTTTTCGCGAGGATTTGTGCTCTGCATCTAGGATATGATCGCAAATCGCAGACTTCCCGGAACGTTGATGCTTCACGTCAGCTATGTGTTCTTTTACACGGGTTCTAATTGATCTCTTTCTTTGCCCTATATATGAGAGACCACAATCACAATCAAGCTTGTACACTCCTGCATCTTGTAGAGGAATATGATACTTGACGGGTGGTAAGAACTGACTAATCTTCTTCGGCGGCTTGTAGAATGTTCTAATAGAAGCTCGCTTCAAGATGTAGCCAATCTTGTCTGTGACACCTCTGACATATGGTAGTACAGCAGGCACACGCTCGACTGTGGCCGGCTTCACTCGGTCACTGTGACGTAGGCGCGGGACCCAAAGCTTGTTGTCGTGCAGAACCTGCTTGACGTGCTGAAGCTCGGTGGCCAGGTGTTTGCTGTCACGGATCCCTCTTGCTCTCTGTAACAAAGATTTGCCCACGGTAGCTAACTGTGAAGGATGATGGTGAGATTCTCCATTTATTTATCGGTTTGTATGGGTCTTTTTTCTATACACAGTATGACCTATGCTGTTGTTAGGATTTCGGATGACTAACACATCTAGAAAAACTAAGGAATTATTTGCCCTCTCCATAGTAAATTGAATTTTAGAGTTTATGGAATTAAGATGTTCTAAAAATGCAGTTACTTTGTCTGATAGTAAAATTGTGAAAGTATCGCCTACGTACTGCTTGTAGAACCTCGGAGTAACAGTTGCAGTAAGGAGGGCTTTCTCCTCAAAGTCTTTTATGAATATATCGGCGACAATGGGAGATACAGGTGAGCCCATCGCAACACCATCTACTTGCTTGTAAAACTCTTCCTTCCACAGTAGACAGCCAGATGAAAGGCAATGTCTTAGTAGTACTGCATATTCTGGTGGCATGTTATTTTCATCTAGTTTCCTAGTTATAATTGAGATGCAGTCTTCAACAGGTAGGCACGTAAATAGAGACTGAACATCAAAACTGATCATGGTTTCATTGTCAGTAAGACGTAGTTCTTTTATCTCACTGACAAAATGGTATGAATCCTTAGTATGTGCTCTTGTGTGTCCTCTGAGTGGTGATAATATTTTGGCTAAGTGTTGAGCCAATCTGTAAGTTGGCGAATCGATCTGACTCACTATTGGACGTAATGGAGCGTTAGGTTAACCCATATACAAAAGGTAACCCATACAACTTATAAAGTTTTGCATACGAAGGTATCATCGAATTGACGTCTAGATTCAATTTCTCGGAGTATTTCTTAATTAGATCGCTAGTTGTTTTAAGCGTATTAGTTGTAGGGTCTGTTTTGAAGTTACGGTATGTACTTTCATCCGACAAAATTTGTTGTATTTTAAAATTGTAATCCGACGTATCCATTACAACCGTACAAACACAGTTCATTCTGCGTAGATCGGACCAAAGACAACAAGGCGCTAGCGCCGGGTACATGACATCAACTTAGGCGCGCAACATTATGTAGAAACGTTAATGTAACCATCGCTTTCCTTATGATCCTTTTCCTTTATGCCGCAAAACTTTTTTTCGTTTATTTTATTGACACTTGAAATAAATTTAACTAAGTAGTAATTAAAAGTAGAAATATTCATCCAATAACTAAAATAATGAAATAGTTTTCATAATAAAGATTCTTAACTAGACGATTTAATTCTTTAATATTACATGTCTCAGCACAGACTTCAAAAAGATTATTGTAATAGAATAACGGTGAAAAACGAGCACACAGTCCACCTGATGGTAAGTGGATGGATACTCTTCGATTAAGAATCAAAATGCAGATGCGTTGTCACCACTGAGGACTAAGGTGGAAGGCCTCGTTTCCAGTAAAAAAAGGGCCTCCGTATTTCTGCACTCACCATACGAAACACAGCATCATAAAGCTGCTATTTTACGCCGGTTATTCTGTGAGAGCGTGGTCTCTCCCCCGGTCGAGCCGACCCATTCGTGCTACCATTATAATATAGCTGCAGCGTGGCTCTACTGCGTATAAATAATAAACATACTATTCCTCGCTAGTATTCTGTGAGTGCCGTCAGCCTTCCTCGGTCGAAACGACACATTTGAGTGACGTTATACTCTACTACGGTAAATATACGTTTATTATAAATTTAGATCTAGTTCTGAAATATGACCAAAATGTACACAAATATTATTGTGAAAAAAGCAACTAAGTTAGGAAAAATTAATGGTTCCATATTAGATGGAAGTCCTCGCGGTTGAAAACGCATCTGCATTTTGATTCGCAAACGAGAATAGATATAGATGTCTATACGCTACTGCAACCAGTGACTATCAGGTGGACTGTGCGCCCGCTTGTCATCCTTATTCTATTATAAAAAATTTAATTATATATGAGAACTGGATTACCCCCAATTTAACAAAATTACCCGCAATATAAAAACGCTATCAGGATGATGCTGCTACCAAAGAGCTACTCATCTCCAGTTTCAGTCCCATCTGTCGCCTCCACCACCGCTCCATACATACTGGATGATGTGGGGTAGTGAATTCTCTTATAGCGTCGTTAAATGTAAAATTTGTACGGCTGTGAAGGGACCTCAGACTCGTACTAGACGTGCATTGACGACTTGCGGAACAAAATGAAATGAAAACATTTATCAGCGCGTCGTTCACTCGGGCCAGCACATGTCTGAAAATACGAAAACCCGATATGACCGCTAAATGAACAACAATGGGTTGGATGAAGGTTCACTAGTGTGGTTACACGATCCACTTTGTACGTATGGATCGATTGGCGCGTTATTACGGGACTGGATGATATGAGGTAGTGAATTCTCTTATAGCGTCACAACATGGCAATAACCACATTAAATAAAACCAAATTAATTGATGTTGTTGCGAATACCCATCTGCATAGAATCCATTGATCATTTTGTAAAAACCTTAAGATACTTTAAGCTCGTATTGTGTTAAAGTTGACGGTAGTCCGAAACAACTAAGATGCCTTTAGATTTTAGCCCAGATCGACTTTAATCTAAGGCGTCTAAAACCCCAGTCCCACTCTGACCATGGATGTTGTTAGCCTGTACCAAAAGCGTCTAGAATCAAAAAGTAACTAAACGCGAATATATCTTTAAATTTAGTTTCACTAAAAAGGTCGTTTAAATTCTGAAGAAATGAAAAATAAATTATTATTAAAACGAATCCTGATCTTCATATAATTTAGTTACGACGCTAAGAAAAAGAAAATCATTCATTTCAATTGTCTTCCAAGTTAATTGCTTTGTCCAACTTTCAATTAATTGAAATGTTGGTCTTATTTATAAACGGATTCGAACTTTTTTAAACATTATCATTTCAGTATAGTCTTGATTTTGTGTCATGGAAATCTTCTACATTCATAAATTGAAGGATCCGTTCCACAACAGCCTATAAAAGTTTACTGCTGAACAAAGACCTCCCTCATAGTTTGCTTCATAGGGGGTATTTTGCGAGTTGCTTCCAATAGCAAACAGAGACGGAGTGGCTAGCAGAGTTTTTGTTATTTTGAGTTGTTATGAGGAATATGCTGCTGTCCATTAACTGTTTTACTCTCCCTCTGTTACTTACGACTGTCTAACGACACCCACGGGACGATGGGGAATGGATATACTTACATCGCTACTTCACTGTCCAGAAACATCCAGGATTTGATCAATTGTTTGTATTTACATTTATACAAATATTTCTTCCATGCGAGATCCAAACCAAACTGTGGCTTCGAAGCGGAACGCACAGCCACATTGCTAACGAATCTACAAAATTATTTCTGCAGGGAAAATTATTCTAACGGTGGAAAATATAGGGAATGAAGTTTTTACCCTAAATCTAGTATATTTTTTATCAGCATATTTTTCTCCAGCCAAATTTTATAAGTAAGAAGCACTACATAGAATAGTGAGAAAAAATCTATATGTAAATCAGCGAAGACCTGTGTTTAGTAGTAGGACGTCAAAATACCATGTAATAGCTTTTTTAAAACAAAGCCTATGTAATTCGGGAACAATTTGTGTCCAAATCTATCAAGAGTTCTTCTATCTTACAAATTTATATAGTATCAAGCACTGATGTAAAACATACACACGTGAATTTGCGTGCAATTTTTGAATATTGGATATTTCTAGATTGGGTAAAATTACTTCATTTACGTTAATATTGTTACGAACTTGGGTACGTGATAATAAAAACCGACGATTGAATTACCAAAATTGACATTTTAATTACCACTTACTTACTTACTTATCTTCATGCACAATCCCTAACGGGGTAGCCAGAGAGAACAGATTGCCAAGTGTCACGATCCTTACATACCTCTTTCGCTTCTTTCAGGTTCATTAACTTCTTCATACATGCACGTCTAGGTATCCGAGTACTCTTAACCCTCCCCTCTTCGAGCAATTTGCTCACATGGTCTTCGAAAGTTAGTCTCGGTCTACCTCGACACCTTTTAATATTTACTTTCGCTCTATATATTTTCTTCACCATTCGGTCTTCACTCATTCGTTTAACGTGCCCAAACCATTGGAGTACGCCCCTATCAATTTTTGTGATAAGGTCTTCTTTCAATCCTGTCATGTTGCGAATCTCTTCGTTTCGCTTTCGGTCGGCTATGGTAACGCCACACATTTTACGAAGAGATCGCATCTCCACTGCATTCAACTTGCTTTTATGCTTCTTCTGGCATACCCAGGTTTCGCTGCCATATAACAAAGTCGGTACCAACACTGCGTTATGTATTGCAAGGCGTGCACTCTTCACCACGCCTTGCCTTTTTACTAATGCATTCAGGGCACCATTGACTTTGTTTCCGGCAGCGACACGCCTATCCACATCTAAATCACATCTTCCATCCCGGCTGAAAGCCCTCCCCAAGTATACAATTTCATTTACCTGTTCTAGACATTTCTGATTTACCCATATTTCACATTTCGTCCTCTATTCGTCCTTTTCAAATACCAGAACCTTAGTTTTATTAGCATTCAAACGGAGACCTTTAATTTCACATTCCTCTTTCATACACGTGACTAATGCCTGCAGTTCTGCTTCTGATGGTGCAATAAGCACTGCATCATCAGCATACAGCAGACAATTAACTTTTATGTCACCCAATTTCACACCCAAACAGCTATTTTTCAGCTTCTGTAAACAGCTGTCGAGAAACAGTATGAACAGCCAGGAAGACATGACACAACCCTGTTTTACGCCCGCTTGGACGCTAAACATGGGTGACAGGTCATGCTCTACCCGCACACAGGCTTTACAGTCATAGTAAAGTGACTGCACAGCCCTTAACAATCGACCATCCACACCATATCCCGGCAACAGTTCCCAAATTTTCTTCCTTATAACCTTATCAAATGCTTTCTCCAGATCCACAAAAGCACAGAAAATCCTCTGGTTAACACTCAGAAGCTTCCCCGTGATCATGCAGAGTGAAAACATTTGATCCGTGCATCCTCTTCCAGGTCTAAATCCGCATTGTGCCTCCCATAAGAATCTTTCCGATTTCTCTTGCATCCTACGTGTCAAAACCTTCGAGTAAACTTTACTTGCTAAACTGGTCAAGCTGATCGCCCGATAGCAGCCGCAGTCAAGTCAATTTTAATTACCAAATACCAGTTATAACAATACACACATATAAACGAACTGCACAGTTACCGATCACTTTAGTTCGCATTTATATCGCTTCAAATTATTCGTTTGAATCGCCAATTTTATACTGACTCGGTCACTTTTTTTTTGCGCCCGAAGCAAATATGGGCAACCCTCCGGAAAGCGGGGGAGGGAGGTTGGGAATGCTCATAGCATACCACGCAGCCGGCTGCGTGGTTATGTGGTGACTTTTACCCACTAAACCCAACCTTTTTAGGAATTGGCTTAACGATCTGACTAGAGATCTCTAAGCCGTATACGAACGCGACCCTCCTTGGCAGAAAGGAGGGCGCAAGACTCGGTCACGGATCTTACCGACCTTATATAGGGCCTCTTCTACTGAAACAACTAGTATGTTCGAGTACATTAAGGTGCCGACTGACTAGGTGTAGAAAGTTCTAGTATGTAATTTTATAGAAAGCTCTCCTACTTGATACTAGATAGCGCTGGTGGAAACTTGTCATGTACCAGGCATTAATTATGGTGCGCAACAGTATTTGTCACCCACGTTCGCAAAGTAAACATCAATAAAGTGCATGATGATGCTTTCTTAATTTATTTAACTACATTACATGAGGAGAGTAATAGAATGATTTTGTTTCTCCATTAACAATTTTGTCATTGATCATCTAGAGATTTTGTTTCTACATTAACAATTTTGTCAGAGTTCATCTAATAGCTAAGTAACTATGTTATTTTCTGCCAAAAAAAATAATTTGATTTCAAATGGCCAATACTGCATACCGACAATATCATAAGTTATCACAAGTTCAAGGTAACGACTAGATTTAAGGTAAGAACTTCATTCCCTATATTTTCCACACTTAGAATAATTTTCCCTGCAGAAATAATTTTGCAGATTCGTTATCGCTGTGGCTGTGCGTTCTGCTGCGGAGCTACAATTTCATTTGGATCTCGCATGGACGAAATA
This sequence comes from Parnassius apollo, assembly GCA_907164705.1. Classification (NCBI taxonomy): domain Eukaryota; kingdom Metazoa; phylum Arthropoda; class Insecta; order Lepidoptera; family Papilionidae; genus Parnassius; species Parnassius apollo. The sequence goes on along the minus strand of CAJQZP010001616.1, from coordinate 1,452,624 downwards.
TTTGTATAAATGTAAATACAAACAATTGATCAAATCCTGGATGTTTCTGGACAGTGAAGTAGCGATGTAAGTATATCCATTCCCCATCGTCCCGTGGGTGTCGTTAGACAGTCGTAAGTAACAGAGGGAGAGTAAAACAGTTAATGGACAGCAGCATATTCCTCATAACAACTCAAAATAACAAAAACTCTGGTAGCCACTCCGTCTCTGTTTGCTATTGGAAGCAACTCGCAAAATACCCCTTATGAAGCAAACTATGAGGGAGGTCTTTTTTCAGCAGTGAACTTTTATAGGCTGTTATGGAACGAATCCTTCAATTTATGAATTCAAGAATTGTTTGTGGTTTGCCCTTTCTAAAATGGTAGAAGATCTCCATGATACAAAATCAAGACTATTCTGTAGTGATAATGTTTAAAAAAGTTCGAATCCGTTTATAAGTGTTATGTCGGTACTTCGATAATAAATGTGATGTAAGTTAATTTAAGTTTTCAATAAACAGTCGTTATCAGATCTCTGCCTTTTACTGACGTGTACATTACATTGGCGCAGTCGGTCTAGAAGTTCGGTACTTACGTGGAATTTTGTATGACAGCGTCGGCTTTGTGCGCGTTGCGGTAAGACCGGTCACATAGCCGGTAAGTGTCGTTTTAAAAATTATACATGTGATGCGTGCGGCCAGAAGGGCCATTTAAAAGTAATGTGTCAAGGTAAAAGTGAACTTAAGAGCGCAAAGGAGAACAAAGGTCAGTACTTTTTAAAATGATTCGGACTCAGATGATGATGTAATTTTTTTAACTTGATTACAAGTAATGACGGTGACGGACCGTACTATGCGAATTTAGTAGTAGAAAAGGTGCCATGTAAATTTGAAATTGACACGGGCAGTAAAATATCGACTATTTCGAAACATTTTTATGATAAACATTTTAAACATGTACCTATTCAAACTAAGTTGTTATGTCTGAGATCATATACTGGCGACGTTATCGAGACCATCGGTTATATTGTGGTAATGGTTATCTGTGGTTCAAAGTCGGCGATGCTTAAGTTATTTATTATTGAAAACGGCGGTCCACCTTTAATGGGCCGTACGTGGATTAAGAAATTGAAACTAGAAATTGTTGAATGTCACAATATTAGCGACTCGGAGTCAGTAGCAAAAGCTTTGAGAGACGAATTCCCTGAAGTGTTTGCAGAAGGTTTAGGTACATTCAAGTCACCTGTATCGCTGCACCTCAAGGTTGTAACTCCTGTGTTTGTGAAGGCTCGGCCGCTGCCATTGGCACTGCGCTCGCGAGTCGAAAGCGAACTCAAACGGTTAGAACACGAAGGGGTAATTTACAAAGTCGAAAGGTCAGAATACGGTACACCTATTGTCCCTGTTATTAAATCGAATGGCTCAATCAGAATATGTGGGGATTATAAAATAACTATAAATCCGATTTTAAAAGATTTTCATTATCCTTTATCGCGGATTGAAGAACTTTTTGCGATCTTGGGGGGCGGCGAACAGTACACAAAACTTGATTTATCAAATGCGTTCCAACAATATTTATTAGATAAAAAATCACAGCCGCTGACAGCAATTACCACTCATATCAGGACGTTCATTTACAAAAGAGTACCTTTTGGAATAAAATGTATTCCCGAAAACTTTCAAAAGATTATGGAGGAAACATTGAGTGGCTTGCCTTCAACGCCTGTATTTGCAGATGACATATGTTGGCGACGCGCCTTTATAGGCTTCAATTGAATATTTCAATTTATTAGTTAACCGATTACGAATAGCTTCTAAAAAGCAAATTATCAAGCAACAATATTCCGATAAGAAAATGCTTAATTGAATCTTAAAGAAATATCGAATTAATGATATGAAGGTCTTGGGTTCGACTCCCAGGCCGGAATAGTTTATCATTTTCTTAGTAATATCTCTTAATAGATTCGTATAGGGAATTTTTTAAGATATAAATTATGTTACCGGATTTGTTCCCCGGTTGAAATCATCTTTCCAATAATGTTAATTTAAAGAGTTATTAAAATAAAGTTAGAGACTAGGATTTGTTCCAAGGTCGAGATGATCGCTGTGCATAAGTAGAATTAATGGAAATTAATTGCATAAGTATTGTCTTATATGAGTTTGATATGCTTTGTATGAAAACAAATGCCTATTTTCTATGATTGATTTATGAAAACATTCACTCATATTGTTTGATAAGAAACATGATAACTGATAAGAATATGATTAGAAATAGTTTTCAACGTTTGAGAATTGTGTAGAATCATTTATTCACCTAGTATTGTTGATATTGTAAGTGTATACTAAACTTTCCATTTTTACTGATAGTCGATAGCCGTGCAAAGGTTGGTTGTTCAAATAGTGTGAGTTCATAGACGCACGCTAGCCACGTACTTAGGAGGCCAAATATGTAGAAATTTAAATATTTGCACATTTCAGCAATTTATGTAAAATGACTTGTAAAACATTTCAGATTGATTGTACGTGTAAAAGAGGTGAATTCTGTGTTATTTTATGTGAAAATTCCTGTGAATAAGTGAAATAATGATAGTTTTGTATAAGAAATTTAAAAGTGTTTTAATTGTGAAATGTATAGAGAAAATGTAAATTAAACTGTTGTATTATTTAAGATATGTATAATTTCAAGTGGAAAACATTGTTTTTAACTTTCTATGTTAAATATTTAAGAAATTCCAACTTTGAACATGTGAGTAAAATAAGCATATTTTGTTAAATAAATAAAGGGTCTTTTTGTGATATGAAAATATAATGTATATCGTAGTATAGATATTTCTTTGTGCTATCTTTATAAGTAAATTGTATAAATGTATGTCTTATACAAATAAAGTTATTGAGCAAACCGTGAGAGAGTGATAGTACAAATTGATGTAATTGAGTTGCGCAAGCGCACAAATGGCGCGGCTCACTTTCGCGTTTAGCTTCGAGGTAGTTCAGTAAATTGATTTTTCTTGCAAATCGTTGGAACGTCAACTACCCGGTAGTGGTAGAGGTGCTATACGACCTGAGTTCACAGCACCTCCCGATTCTGATAACCCTTGGCACTAAGGCGGTGACTACGCCGCCCAGAGTATTTAAGACACGTATTGACTGGAGGCGCTATGCACAACACCTGCAAGCGAGACCTCCAGCTCACCAACTTATCAACACAGCGGACGACGTAGAGGCCGCTGCAACCAGAATTACCAAAAACATCCAGGAGGCCCTCCACGCGGCTTCTACGATCGTCCCGATCACAGGAAGGCGAGACGATCTGCCGCGGGATATAAGTGTCATGATTAAACGCAAAAGAGCACTCAGGAGACTCTGGGCGCGTATTCGCTGCCCAAGACTAAAAGCACAACTCAACACCTTATCGGAGGAGCTGTCGGTGGCAGTCAGGGCACACAGAGGAGAGGCCTGGGAGCGGCGCATTTGGAAGGCGGAAGAACAAAATGCGTCGCTCTATAGACTGAACCGACAGCTAACCAAAACCAGACCTCCCGTTTGCCCGCTTACTAACAATGCGGGTGAACGTTGCTATGATGCCAAGGGCAGAGCGGATATCCTAGGAGAGCACTTCGAGGAGCAATTTATGCCGAATCCTGCAAGTGCGGAGTTCATGGAGCTTCATGCCATAAAGGAGAGTCGCGTAAAGGAGTTCCTGTCGTCGCCCGCGCCGCCTCTTGCAGGAGAGTGGTTCATCTCCCCCCGCTGAACTGCGGAGGACAGTAACCCGCCTGCAACCGAGGAAGGCGCCTGGGCACGACGGGATTACCAACGCTGCACTCCGACAGCTGCCCTATAAAGTCCTAGTAGAGATTGGTCGACTCTACAATGGGATATTGCGGACATCCCACATCCCGGAGGAATGGAAAAAAGGCAAAATAATCGTCTTGCCGAAACCCGGGAAGGACAGGCGTAGAGCTGCCAGCTACAGGCCGATTACGCTATTACCGCACATAGCTAAACTGTTTGAAAGATTGCTGCTAAGACGTCTCCGTCCGTGCATCCAACTTCGGGCGGAACAGCACGGATTCAGGAGGGGTCACTCTACAGTCACACAGTTGACTCGAGTGCTGCACCTGCTTGCGGCAGAGTACAATCGTGGCCGCATATCGTTGGGCGTCTTCCTCGATATCGAGAAGGCGTTCGACCGGGTGTGGCACTCAGGATTACTATACAAACTGCACGAACAGACCAGTGTCCCCCCTGCTATGTTGCGGTTAATGGCGTCTTTCCTGGAAGACAGGAAGTTCTACGTCTGCGTAGAGGACGCCGAGTCCGCAACAAGAACCATCAGTGCCGGCGTCCCACAGGGCAGTTGTCTGTCTCCAGTCCTGTACGCGGCTTACACGAATGATATACCAACATTGGCAGACAGGCTGCAAGAATGGGAGGACGACATTGAGCTGGCGCTATATGCGGACGATAGCGCCTATTTCACCTCGTCCAGAAGAGCCCATATAGCCACTGCCAAAATGCAGCGTCTGCTGGACCTGTTGCCACCATGGCTGAACGAGTGGAGGATGGTCGTCAACGTTGGTAAGACGACCGCCTCTGCTCACCCGCCGCCTCAGAAACTTACCACCACCACTAACTCTCGACGGCCAGAAGATCGCGTACGAGAAGGCCGTGACATACCTCGGGTGCCGGATCGACCGGGCGCTGCGCATGACTGCGCACGTCGACTTCGTCGTCCGCAAAGCCAGATGTGTGCGGGTGATGCTTCGTCCGGTCCTGGCATCCAAGCTGCCCATAAAGACCAAGCACCGGATATACAAGATGTATATCCGGACTATTACCACCTACGCTGCTCCGGCCTGGTACGCGCTTCTGAGTGACACCCAGAGGCGGCGATTACAGGCTCAGCAGAACCTGTCATTAAGGACGATTGTCGGAGCAGGTCGTGACGTCATAGCGGCCGATCTGAAAGTCGAGACCATCACCGACTTCGTGGCCCGGTTAGCGCGCGCGGCATGTTTGACCGTGCCGATAACGGGCCACATGAACACCTGAACGGCTTTGCGCCGTTACACACCCGGCCACCGGACGGGCGACCTCTTCCAAGAGAACTCCTCTCTATATGTGATTAGAGAGTTGAGTAACAACCCACAATGCCGCAGAAAGGCCAACTTGGACTTTGATAACCTCTATAGATTACCTCCCTTTCCGTAGTCGGTGAACTACGGAAAGCAAAATTTTCTTATCCGGCTACATAATATATGCAGCATAACCACGCCAAGATAGGCAATAAGTGACTGCCGCATAGTTATGGGGTATGAGGATATCCGGGTAATGGGGTATACCCCGAGGCCCGATACCTGCACGTACTTAGGTACGTACAGAAGACATCAACGTTGCAAATCGTTCGGGAAAAGTGCAAGACCAGCAGTCAGTAAGAAGAAAGAAAGAAAAAAGTATAGGGAAGTGATAGGGAAAAGTAATTACTCTCTCACGGAACGGTTTGAAGATAATTGCTGTTTTATTCCCAAGGAATTCTCCCCTTAAAGTGATACAGTGCATATCGAAGAATTAAGGCGTTGGGACCGGGACGACTTCGGAAGACCCGTAATCCCTGCCTGAACCTATTTTCTGAAAAGGAAGAGGTTATCGCCCTTGTGTGTTACTCCGTTGCGGAGATCACATACGTTGTTCCCGAACCCAACGTAGGCGTTATAGGAGGCCGGATCGAGAGAAGCCTCGATTTCCCCTTCTGTTTCTTAGTTTAACGTTTGTCTTGTTCCTTTTCAAGTGGTCCTTCGAGCCGAATCAAGGAACCAGCTGTGGACTGCTGGTTATAGAAAAGAAGACCTTCGGAGCCGAGTGAAGATCAGCAACCGAAGGAAGCCGGAGGTTTGAGCTGAAGCAACAGGACCAAAGGCCAGAAGACCAGGTCAGCGCAGTGGACCGGACCTAGAACTACCAGAAGAAAGAAAATCGGGATTGCGGCTTGGGGCGTGTGCTCGCATGGGGCACGTATCGCAGCCAGGCACGGGTGCCTTGTGAAGGCGCTCATCGTGGCCAAGCAAGGCTTGGCATTTTTCCTGTCGGGCAAGCGTGCTCGGCATTTTCCTGTCGGACGATCGTGTCCGGCATTTCCTGTTGGACGACCGTGTCCGGCATTTCCTGTCGGGTCATCAGAGGGTGCAAGTAGAAGAAGTATCCACCGCTGCTGCTGCCAGGCGAGGGTGCTCGTGGGCACCTGACTGCATCGCGGCCGGGAGAGGGCGCCTGGACGAGGCGTCACCGGCGACTGGGCGACGAAGCGCAGCATACATCCCGACCACCTAACGGTGCCAAACGGTCGGGCTCTGGCACAACACCTTCGGGTGGAGCAGTTCTCTCGAGCGAGACTGCGCGTGCACTACCGCTCGACTGTTTCGTCATATTCCTTGGCGGGACAGTTCCTAAACCTTTCCTCCATTCCATTCCTGCACGACTCCATCCCTGGACGGCTCACCTCGGTAGGCCCCGTTCAGTATTGATAGGGCTGATAGGGCTGTTAGGGTGGTAGTAAGGTTGTAGGGTTGGGAGATAAAGGGGAGGGAGGGGTAGTGGGGTTAGGTTGGGGTGTAGAAGGGATTGTAGGGACCGTAGGGACAGTTAGGGACCGTAGGTCAACAATCACCTTCCTGCAAGATGAAGAAGGTACAAGACCAGACAGGGAGAAGCGAAGGAACCAAGACAAGGACAGGGCCCTCAAGAAAAGCTAAAGAGGCGGAACCATCTGGAGCGACCACAGCTACTGCTTCGAGTGGAACAACTCCTTCAAGTTGAGCCACCACCGATACGTCCACATGCATGTGGGACTCAGGGGCGTCCATGGCAACGACAAGCAACAGGACGGACACCAGTGGTATGCAGGCCAGCACCGTACAACAATCCGTTATATCCAGGAGTGAAACAGTAGTCGAAAAAGTAGGTCAAAGGACCGAAGAAGCGGCATCGTCAAGGACAGCAATTGGGCACACTAGTGACAAAGGGTCACAGAGAGGTAGTAGGTCATCGCGATCGGCGAGTCTGAAAGCCGAATTAGAGGCGCGGATTAAATTCAAACGCTCAGAGCTCGAACAAGCACAGGCAGCTGCTGCCTTAGCCAAGTCTCAATTGGAGTTGGCACGTCTCAACCGAGAAGAGGAGATCGACTTGAGTGAGGATGATGAAGAGCGGAATACTCAGGTGGAACCTATCGTAAGGAGTTGGGTTCAACAGACCATAATGAACGCGCCGGTTAGTGTAACGCAACCCGATATTACTGATAAGGAAGCGTGTAAAGGATCACGCCGCAAAGGGGCGGAGATCGAGCGCAACCAAGGAAATGCACAGAAAACACACGCGAGTGAGGTGTCAGAATTGACCGAAGTGATTGTGAGTGCAATAAAGATAGCGGATAAAGATAAGTCTTCCCGGCTTCATTTCCTCCAGGAATTACCAGTGTTCGATGGAGACCCGGGTGAATGGATAGTTTTCAAAACGGTGTTTGAAGACACGAGAAGCCAATTTTCAGGGGTGCAAAATGTAGCACCCCTTAGGAGGGCATTAAAGGGCACCGCTATGGAAGCGGTTAATTCGTTGTTGTTTACATTGTTTGAACCTGAATAAATAATGAACGCTCTCGAAAGAAGATTCGGTAGGGTTGAGATGCTCATATTAGCCGAAATCGAGAATCTAAGACCTATGCAAAGATTGGCAGAAGATTGACGGAATATAGGATCTTTTGCAAGTCGTATTACGAACGTGGTTGCCACAATACAAGCATTGAATCAACCACAGTATTTATACTCACCGGAGTTAGTAAACCGTATAGTGGAGAAACTTGGAACTATGATTAAATTTAAATAGTTTGAATATCGAGCTCAGCATCCTTTGGAGCCAGAGTTACAGAAGATGGCCAAGTTTTTAAATTTATTGAGTGAACAATTTGGAACGTCTTAAGCAATGAAAATGTGCCTGAAAAACGGAAGCGTCCTGAATTCAGGAAGCAAACTGTACACACCGCAAAGGGGTCTCTAGGCAACCGTTTCAAGAGCGAGCGCTATGAGCGCCGAAGTAATACGAGCGAGCGTCTAGAACGCCGAAATAATAAAGGGCACAACCGACAAGTGGTTATGATAACCCAGGATAAGCCTGTAAGTCGGGTAACACATAAGTGTGTTATATGTAACAAGGAGCACTCTATAGTGAGTTGTTACAAGTTTAAGGACATGAATAATCGCGAGAAATGGGATGCGGTTAAAAAAGCGAAAGTATGTTTTCAATGTTTGTCACCTAACCATATGAGGTTAGAGTGCAAAGGGAAAAATGTGATGTAAAGGGATGTAGAATGGCACATAATCGAATGCTACATCGATACCCCAATAAAAATATCTCGCCGCAAGGGGACGAGGGAGGTAAAGAGGCTCAAATTACAACTGTTAGTACAGTGAATGCACTGGCATGTGCATACTTAAAGATTATACCGGTCGAGTTGTATGGACCTAAAGGAAAGGTCAAGACCACAGCTCTTCTGGATGAATAATCAACCATGACGCTCATAGAGGAGTGGATGGCTCAGAAGTTAGCGCCTCGCGGACGTAAAGAAGAATTACGTATTGAAGCCGTGGGAGGTAAGCGAATTAACGACGACAGTTCGTATCGCTTAAACGTTAAGATAAAAGGCATTTACTCGAACGACTTAGAAGAGATAAGTGTACAAACAATTAAGTCACTTAACCTTTCTCCGCAGTCAGTGAGTCGAGAATTATTGCAACGGTGTTCTCATTTGACCCCGATTAAGTGGAGTTAAGGACGAGTTGATTTATGAGAGGTCCAGACCTACCATATTAATTGGCCAGAACAATTGGCATCTCATAGTTATTCGTGAATTAATTTCAGGAAGTAAGAACCTACCTGTAGCATCGCTCACTAAACTTGGATGGGTTTTACATGGTCACACATCGGGTGGTATTAAACCAGTCAAGATTGTTAACCATATTTCCACGAAGAAGGAGGAAGACATGGATAAGTTGAACAAAGATTATTTTAGTTTGGAATCTTTGGGAGTGTCTGCGCGAAAGCCCACGAACGACCCAGAAGAACGAGCTTTAAATATTTTGAGCAAAACGGTACGTCGTATACCTAATAATGGGTACGAGACTGCTTTGTCATGGCGCACAGATAATGAGTGCATGCCGTCGAATAGAGCGCAGGTTGAAAGTCGCCTGTTTAATATCGAAAAGAAGCTCGACAAAAATAGCGAGTTGAAAAAAGATTATGAGAAGCAAATTGAAAATCTTATCGTTAACGGTTACGCAGAGAAAGCGAACCATATTTCCATTTCCCCACGCACGTGGTATCTTCCCTCACTTCGCAGTGACTCATCCACAAAAAAGGAAAATAAGAATAGTTTTCGACGCCGCCGCAAGGACGGGCGGACGTTGTCTTAATGATGCATTGTTAACCGGACCGGACTTATTGAAGTCGTTATTTGGCGTTATGCTACGATTCAGAGAAGTAAGCGTGGCAGTGATGGCAGACATTAAAGAAATGTTCCTGCAAGTGAAAATCCGGGAAGAAGACAGGGATAGCCTTCGATTCTTATGGCGACACAAGCGTGACGCGCCACCGGAAGAGTATAGAATGACGTCACTCATATTTGGAGCGGCATTATCACCATGCATCGCTATGTATGTGAAGAATAGGAATGCGCAGGATAACGCACATATCTATCCAGAAGCAGCTTCCGCTACGGAAAGCAATTTTTGTATGGATGACTGTCTACAGGCATTTCCCGACGGGACGACGGCCGAAAGGATAGTAAACTATATGTATGAATTACATAAACGTGCTTCTTTCCAACTGAGGGGATGGGCTAGCAACCGACCCGAAGTTTTATGTAAAATGGAAAATAAATATAAGAGCGACAGTGCTTCACTGGGAGATAAGGAGCACACAGAACGCACTTTAGGTTTGATCTGGAATATCAAACGGGACATAATAAGTTTCTCCATAAGTCTTCGTAACACACCGGAAGAGGTGATGGAAGGTTTACGACCGCCTACGAAGAGGGAGATAACTAGTGCTGTGATGTTGGTCTTCGATCCTTTGGGACTCGCATCACCCATAACGATTCAAGGGAAGTCGCTGATCCAGCAAGTATGGAGGACAGGCATCTCTTGGGATGAAGAAGTTACACACGAATTACACGTGTTATTTTGTAAATGGATATCGGAAGTGAAGAAATTAGGTCATTTAGACACCTAGACCCGTTACTGAAGGCGTCGGCAAGGGAGAATTACACACCTTCACGGATGCTAGTGAAAAAGCATACGCTGCCGTGGTGTATTACGTCACCACGGACGAGCTAGGGAGAAAAGCGGATTACGCTGATCGCCGCAAAGGCAAGAGTAGCGCCGCTGAGACCAATTTCTATTCCAAGGCTTGAATTGCAAGCAGCTCTTATGGGCAGCAGATTAGCTGCATCAGTTATTGAAGAGAGCAAGTACGAGATATCCGAGAGAGTATTTTGGACGGACTCACGTACAGTGTTAGCGTGGATTAAGTCAGATCCTCGCGCTTTTAAACCATTCGTTGCTCATCGATTGGCTGAGATCAAAGATCACAGTAAACCAAGTGAATGGCGATGGGTTCCAACGTCACAAAACGTGACAGACGACGCCACTAGAAATTTTCCTTCCACCTTCGATGTAAGTCATCGCTGGTTTCAAGGACCTGAATTCCTCAGGAAAAGTCCTGATTTATGGCCCAAACAAGTGGACACCATAAATAGCTTAGAAACAGGTGAAGAAAAATCGCCAAAAGGCGTAAATGCGCTGAGAAAGCGTTAAGTCTACCCGACTACGGACGATTTAGCAGCTTTAGGAAATTCCTTGGAGCAACTACACGCACCTTACAAGCGGTAGAAAAATTCAACAGTTTAAGAAAGTCGGTTAAAGGATGTCGGGTCCTGTCGCAGCCAAAAAGTCGGTTATGTGTTCCAACGAAGTTTTAGCAAAGTCAGTTAAAGGACCCGATATCGCGTTGGACATAGCGCTCTTGAAAAAAGCTGAATTATTAATTTGGAAGTTCGTTCAAGACGAGTGTTTTCATTTGGAAATAAAATGCTTGAAAGCAAGCAAAAGCGTTGAAAGAAGTTCACGCTTAAGTAAATTATCTATGGAAATAGGAGAAGATAACTTACTCCGTTTAAATGGGCGTTTACTTTTTAAGTCTAATTTGACCGAGGAAATTAGAAAACCTGTCGTATTAGACGGTAAACACGAAATCGTTAAAATGATGATTAGAGAAGTTCATCATCATTTTGGACATGCCAATCACCAGACGGTGATGAATGAGGTGAACCAAAAATTTTATGTCTTGAACCTGCGTAATGTAGTACGAAGTGTGTCACATTATTGTCAGTGGTGCAGGACATACAGGTCAAAACCGCAGAACGTGCCACAAGGAAATATTCCTCTGGAGAGAATAGCTCACAAATAAACCACCTTTTACATGTTCAGTCGTAGATTATTTCGGACCTATGAGTGTGACTATAGGAAGGCGACACGAAAAACGTTGGGGTGTTTTATTTACGTGTCTGAACATTAGAGCAGTACACCTAGAATTAGCAGCCTCATTGAAACCAGCGTCAATGATAATGGAATTGAGGCGATTTATCGCCAGAAGAGGAAAACCAGCCGTTATATACAGCGATAACGGGACAAATTTCAAAGCTGCGAATAAAGAATTATTGAAAGCATGCGAAGAATGCTATGAGAGCATGAAAAATGAGTCATTTAAAAAATATATTAAATGGAAATTTATACCTCCGGGAGCACCGCACATGGGTGGCGCCTGGGAGAGGTTAGTAAGATCAATTAAAATTGCGTTGACCGCTACGCTCAAAGAAAGGAGCCCGCGAGAGGAGGTTCTGCATATGTTGCTTTTGGAAGCAGAGCATACTGTAAATTCCAGACCTCTGGTAACATTCAGTATGGATAGTCCTGAAGAGGATTTGACACCCAATCATTTTCTTCTGGGACGCTCATGTGGTGATCGACCACCTGGATTATTTTTAGAGCAACATCTGACGTCAACTCAATTGGAAATCTGCACAGAGATTAGCCGACCATTTTTGGACAAGATCGCTAAAAGAATACATGCCTGCTTTAATACCTCGAACAGGTAATAACGGAAAGTTTATGGAGCCTAAAGAAGGTGATATTGTCTTGATAATAGATGATTCATTGCCACGAAATACGTGGCCGAAAGGCAAGGTTAGTAGGACGCTACCGGGACCAGACGGTCACACTAGAGTGGTTGACGTCATTACTAGCACAGGTATCTTGAGGAGACCTACATCCAGAATAATAGTCCTGGTACCCGCGACGCCTCCCAAATGATGGTCCTGATGCACGGGCGGGAGATTGTTGGCGACGCGCCTATAAGAATATTTCAATTTATTAGTAAACGAATAGCTTCTAAAAAGCAAATTATCAAGCAACAATATTCCGATAAGAAAATGCTTAGTTGAATCTTAAAGAAATATCGAATTAATGATATGAAGGTCTTGGGTTCGACTCCCAGGCCGGAATAGTTTATCGTTTTCTTAGTAATATCTCTTGATAAATTCATATTGGTAATTTTTAAGATATAATTTATGTTACCGGATTTTTTCCCCGGTTGAAGTCATCTTTCCAATAATGTTAATTTAAAGAAATATTAAAATAAAGTTAGAGACCAGGATTTGTTCCCCGGTCGACATGATCGCTGTGCGTAAGTAGAATTAATGGAAATTAATTGCATAAGTATTGTCTTATATGAGTTTGATATGTTTTGTATGAAAACAAACGCCTATTTTCTATGATTGATTTATGAAAACATTCACTTATATTGTTTGATAAGAAACATGACAACTGATAAGAATCTGATTAGAAATAGTTTTCGACGTTTGAGAATTGTGTAGAATCATTTATTCACCTAGTATTGTTGATATTAGTGTATACTAAACTTTCCATTTTTACTGATAGTCGATAGCCGTGCAAAGGTTAGTTGTTCAAATAGTGTGAGATCATAGACGCACGCTAGCCACGTACTTAGGAGGCCAAATATGTAGAAATTCGAATATTTGCACATTTCAGCAATTTATGTAAAATAACTTGTAAAACATTTCAGATTGATTGTACGTGTAAAAGAGGTGAATTCTGTGTTATTTTATGTGAAAATTCCTATGAATAAGTAAAATAATGATAGTTTTGTATAAGAAATTTAAAAGTGTTTTAATAGTGAAATGTATAGAGAAAATATAAATTAAACTATTGTATTAGTTAAAATATGTATAATTTCAAGTGGAAAACATTGTTTTAACTTTCTATGTTAAATATTTAAGAAATTCCAACTTTGAACATGTGAGTAAAATAAGCATATTTTGTTAAATAAATAAAGGATTTTTTGTGATATGAAAATGTAATGTATATCGTAGTATAGATATTTCTTTGTGCTATCTTTATAAGTAAATTGTATAAATGTTTGTCTTATACAAATAAAGTTATTGAGCAAACCGTGAGAGAGTGATAGTACAAATTGATGTAATTGAGTTGCGCAAGCGCACAAATGGCGTGGCTCACTTTCGCGTTTAGCTTCGAGGTAGTTCAGTAAATTGATTTTTCTTGCAAATCGTTCGGGAAAAGTGCAAGACCAGCAGTCAGTAAGAAGAAGAAAGAAAAAGTATAGGGAAGTGATAGGGAAAAGTAATTACTCTCTCACGGAACGGTTTGAAGATAATTGCTGTTTTATTCCCAAGGAATTCTCCCCTTAAAGTGATACAGTCCATATCGAAGAATTAAGGCGTTGGGACCGGGACGACTTCGGAAGACCCGTAATCCCCGCCTGAACCTATTTTCTGAAAAGGAATAGGTTATCGCCCTTGTGTGTTACTCCGTTGCGGAGATCACATACGTTGTTCCCGAACCCAACGTAGGCTTTATAGGAGGCCGGATCGAGAGAAGCCTCGATTCCCCCCTTCTGTTTCTTAGTTAACGTTTGTCTGGTTCCTTTTCAACATATGTGTAACTGGAAAGGATAAAACTACCCATTTAGCTAATCTGAGAGCAGTGTTAGAAAGGTTAAAACAAAATGGGTTAAGAATCAATTTCAGTAAATGTCAATTCTTTAAGGATTGTGTAACGTATTTAGGTTATAAAATTGATAAGGACGGCTTGCACACGGATTCTAACAAAATTAAAGCCATTATGGCAGCCCCATCTTCAACAAATGTAACTCTATTAAAAAGTTTTATGGGCCTTGTTAATTTTTACTCAAAGTTTTGTTCAAATATAAGTGATATAATGAAACCGTTGTACAACTTATTACAAAAAAATGTTAAATAGCAATGGAATGATTAGTGTGAGGTTGCTTTTTGTCGAATGAAAAAATTATTGAGCAGTGCACCAGTATTGGCACACTATGATCCTACTCCGCCGTTGGTGTTATCAGTGGACAGCAGCGCATACGGACTGGGCGCCGTGCTCGCTCAGCGGTACGCAGACGGCAGTGAGCGACCCGTGTGCTGAGCGTCGCGTACACTTAACGTCGCCGAGCAAAATTACTCGCAGCTGGACAAGGAGGCACTCGCAATTGTGTTCGGTTTGCGCAAGCACCACCAATACTTATACGGGCGACAGTTTATTTTACGTAGTGATCATCGTCCATTGAGTTACATCTTTGGGCCGAATAAAGGAATACCTGTGACAGCCGCAAGTAGACTACAGCGTTATGCCGTTCAGCTATCTGCTTATAATTTTAAAATCGAATTTATTAAATCAGTTCAAAATTGTCACGCCGATGCGCTGTCTCGTCTTCCTTTGAATTCTACTAGAAGCAGAGTCAAATGTGAGGACAGCGACTGTAGTTACCATAATTTTGTGCAAGAAAATTTTCCACTTAGTTTTAAAGACATTAAAATTGAGACGGCTAAAGATTTCTTATTGAGTAAAATATATGGTTACGTAATGTTCGGGTGGACAAAAACTAGTAATATTGAAACTGAAAAAGCATATTTTAATCGTAAGGAAAAGATTTGTGTGGATCAAGCTTGCCTAATTTGGGGTTACCGGGTAATAATTCCCAAATAATTATGATTGTCAATTTTGAAATAAATTCACGACGGCCACCCAGGCATCGTAAAAATGAAGCAAATATCGCGAAATTATGTCTGGTGGGAAACATTGAACGTTGATATCGAGCGAACAGTACAGGAATGCGTCGCATGCCGTTCGCAGCGCTCAGCTCCCGCCCCGGCTCCCCTGCACTCCTGGCCGTGGCCGGAGGAACCATGGGCTCGATTAAATTTAGACTTTTTAGGGCCATTTAATAATAAGTATTATTTGGTTATTGTCGATGCTTATACAAAATGGATCGAGAACCCTTTGTTGTTCATTTAGCGGTCATATCGGGTTTTCGTCTTTCCAGACATTTGCTGGCCCGAGTGAAAGACGTACTGATAAATGTTTTCATTTCATTTTGTTCCGCAAGTCGTTAATGCACGTCTAGTACGAGTCTGAGGTCCCTTCACAGCCGTACAAATTTTACATTTAACGACGCTATAAGAGAATTCACTACCCCACATCATCCAGTAGGTATGTATGGAGCGGTGGTGGAGGCGACAGATGGGACTGAAACTGGAGACAAGTAGCTCTTTGGTAGCAGCATCATTCTGATAGCGTTTTTTTTATTGCGGGTAATTTTGGTAAATTGGGGGTAATCTAGTTCCCATATATAATTAAAGTTTTTATAATAGAATAAGGGTGACAAGCGGGCGTACAGTCCACCTGATAGTCACTGGTTGCAGTAGCGTATAGACATCTACATATATCCACGTTTGCGAATCAAAATGCAGATGCGTTGTCAGTAGCGAGGAGTTCCATCTAAGATGTAACCATTCATTTTTCCTAACTTAGTTTTTTTTTTTCACAATAATATTTGTGTACATTTTGTTCATATTTCAGAACTAGATCTAAATTTATAATAAACGTATATTTACCGTAGTAGAGTATAACGTCACTCAAATGTGTCGTTTCGACCGAGGAAGGCTGACGGCACTCACAGAATACTAGCGAGGAATAGTATGTTTATTATTTATACGCAGTAGAGCCACGCTGCAGCTATATTATAATGGTAGCACGAATGGGTCGGCTCGACCGGGGAGAGACCACGCTCTCACAGAATAACCGGCGTAAAATAGCAGCTTTATGATGCTGTGTTTCGTATGGTGAGTGCAGAAATACGGAGGCCCTTTTTTACTGGAAACGAGGCCTTCCACCTTAGTCCTCAGTGGTGACAACGCATCTGCATTTTGATTTTTAATCGAAGAGCATCCACTTACCATCAGGTGGACTGTGTGCTCGTTTTTCACCGTTATTCTATTACAATAATCTTTTTGAAGTCTGTGCTGAGACATGGAATATTAAAGAATTAAATCCTCTAGTTAAGAATCTTTATTATGAAAACTATTTCATTATTTTAGTTATTGGAATTCTATTTCTACTTTTAATTACTACTTAGTTAAATTTATTCAAATTCAATTCAAAGTCAATAAAATAAACGAAAAAAAGTTTTGCGGCATAAAGGAAAAGGATCATAAAGAAAGCGATGATCAGATTAACGTTTCTACATAAGATTGGAATACATTTATTTAATTCTATTGCATATCGTTTACTTAGGAAAGAAAGATACTTTTGCTACTTTGGATTGTCATTTGCATTTTTTGATTAAAACCACTTTTACGGATTTTATCACGTTTTATTTATTTTATTTTTAATAAGTAACAATATTTATTTAATAAGTAACAATATTAACGTAAATGAAATAATTGTACCCAATCTAGAAATATCCAATATTCAAAAAAAAGCACGCAAATCCACGTGTGTGTATGTTTCACGTCAGTGCTTGATACTATATAAATTTGTAAGATAGAAGAACTCTTTATCAGATTTGGACACAAATTGTTCCCGAATTACATAGGCTTTGAAAAAAGCTATTACATGGCATTTTAACGTCCTACTACTAAACACAGGTCTTCACTGATTTACATATAGATTTTTTCTCACGATGCTATGTAGTGCTTATTACTTATAAAATTTGGCTGGAGAAAAATATGCTGATAAAAATATTGCTATTTTCTATTTTACAATATAATAGTACACTATATATATATATATATATATATATATATAATACCTAGTCAGGTCATAAGTATTGTCACACAGTACTCACTTAAGTAAACTTTTCTTTTAGAATGCTGGCCACAAAAAAGTTTATTGAATTCGAATTTCGAATTGTTCATGAAAATAAAACTGTATACTTTTTAGAATTTTACTCATTTTTAAATATGGAGTGGACGCTTAAAGAAGACCGTGTTGCAGTTTTTGCGTTGCATCGTTGCGGTTACGCACCAATTCAAATTTTTGACATACTGAAAAATTTGAATATAACCAAAAGATTCGTTTATCGTACCATCAAACGATACAATGAAGACTCTAGTGTCGATGACAGGTCAAGAAGTGGTCCCCCCTCGGTCTGTTAGGACTCCAGCAGTGATAAAAGCTGTGAAGGCGCGAATTCAAAGAAATCCCAAACGTAAGCAGAAACTGTTGGCCCTTCATATTGGGTTAAGCAGAACCAAGGTGAAAAGGGTGTTAAATGAAGACTTAGGGCTTCGGGCATATCGAAGAAAAATAGGACATCGTTTGAATGCTCGTCTAATGGACCTGAGACTGAAGAGATGCCGCGCTTTGTTGAAGCGGTACGCGGAAAAAATATCGGGAAATTCTTTTTTCAAAGAGGTCAATTTCCATCCTCGCTCATGGTAAGGTTGGGAGTTTCTTATTGGGGCTTAACAGAGGTACATTTTTATGAGAAAGGTGTAAAAACGAATGCAGTTGTGTATCAAAATACAGTCCTAACGAACCTTGTGGAACCTGTTTCTCATACCATGTTCAATAACAGATACTGGGTATTCCAACAAAATTCGGCGCCAGCTCATAGAGCGAAGAGCACACAAGACTGGCTGGCGGCGCGTGAAATCGACTTCATCCGGCACGAAGACTGGCCCTCCTTCAGTCCAGATTTGAATCCGTTAGATTACAAGATATGGCAACACTTGGAGGAAAAGGCGTGCTCAAAGCCTCATCCCAATTTGGAGTCACTCGAGACATCCTTGATTAAGGCAGCCGCCGATATTGACATGGACCTCGTTCTTGCTGCGATAGACGACTGGCCGCGCAGTTTGAAGACCTGTGTTCAAAATCACGGAGGTCATTTTGAATAAACTTTAGTGTCATAAGAATCTATGTTTTGTTAAGTTCATTTGGTATATAAATGGATCCATAATGAATAAATTTGTTTCAATTATTTTATATTAAACATGTGACAGAATTTATGACCTGACTAGGTATATATATATATATATATATATATGTAGGTTTGACTTGAGTCAAACCAACGCAGCGCACGCGCCGGCATCGTGATATCGGAGGGGAGCGGGAAGACAGTGCGAGCGGCGCTGCCGAGCCGACAGTACGCACGATATGTACTATAAGATTATAACCTCATAGCTCGCGCCTTTGACACTGTGTAAACAAATAGTGATTGTACTTGTTGTTGATTCAGGTATTTAGCATTACATCGTCTTTGTAAACATATGTCTCCTGTATGTAACGTGTATTTTTCATAAGTACTAATGTGTTTTGTGATTAAACTTACAGTTATTACTCGCATCAACAGCCGTACTTATTGCCATATCCCACCTAAAGGAAAAAAAGTCGTGATTTCCGACTTACAAATCAACAACAAAATCATGACGTCACTACGGGCGAAATTTCACTTCGTTTCGGATTCCCTGGACGCAAAAACTACGATCGTGAAAGTGCTTACCATACAATTAGAAGGTGAGGATACTATATTTTAATTCCCTAAGGAGTATCAGCGTAAGGATATGTTGTAAAGAATGTAGTCAAGAGCATGAAGACCCGTGGTATATTCCGGAATATATGGGTATCGCTGGCGGATGAGCTGAAGGATCAGTACCTAGACGAGGAGGGCAACGTATGCTTCGACGGGATATATCTGGACGAGGCCCCTGTCAATCCTAACCCCGCATTACCAAAATTTTCCCAATCCGAACCGGTCGAAAACAAATCCATACATTCAGTGGTAAGAGATATGATTCTAGATAAGTTTTCAGGAAAAAATCAAAACGCGAAGGTATTTCTAAACCTTTTTGTACAAGAATGCAACCGTTTAAAAATTGAAAACACACGTTTTCCAGAAGTGTTAAGACTTTTTTAGAAGGACCGGCCCTTGATTGGTTTCTTGCCTTTCTAAAGACACATACAATCTCACGACCGTGGGAATTATGGCAAAACTCTTTTCTTGATACCTTTGCAGAGCTGAGTTGGGCCGAAATAAATTACGCCTACACTTTTCGTTATGTCATCGGGCCAATGTTAGATTACGCGCACAAAAAAATAAACTTACTCTTGGACGCGGATCCGGAATTAACCACAAATAGCCAAATAAATTTTATTGTATTGGGTTTACCATATCAAATAAGGACACGAATCAATAAAAGGGATTTAAATTCAATTGATCAATTGATGTCGTGTATTCGACAATTAGAAAATTCATCTACGAGTAATAATAACAAAAATAAAAATTCGTTCGTAATTGAAAATTAATCGCAAAATAAATTTCCAAATAGATCAGAGTACAAACCTTGCTCGTACTGCAAAGATAAAGGTTTTCCAGATTCCATCCTGAAAATCTTTGTCGCAATAAACAACCAAGCCATAAAGAAAACTTCAAAAATGACAAAATCAAAATGGTAAATAACTTAGAAGTACAAGATAGTATTTCATCAAGTGACGACTCAAAAAACGAATAACTACCCCACTTATCAAATTAAAAATCCTGGTAAACAATAAGCCCGTTATTGCGCTTTATGATTCTGGAGCCAATATCTCAGTAATTAATTATTCCACTGTTAAAAGATTAAAACTAAATGAAAATATAAGTGGAGCTAAAAAAATAAATACTGTTTCAGGTGTGACAGAAACGTTGGGTTTAATTATAATACCCCTAAAAATTTTTGCTATCTCTAAAAATTGGCCTTTTTTGTAATAAAAAGCGAATCATTTCAGGATGATATCCTTTTAGGGTTAGACGCCATTAAAGAATTTATGCTATGTCAAGATGAGAACCTAAAAATTTCTCAAAAACATGACGAACATTTTGAATTACGCAACCAAAATAAAATAAATACTACAACTATAAATGTAAAACTAATAGCAAAACTTCTTTGGATTGCCTATTAGACAACCATAAAACAGTTTTTGCCGAACATAAGTACGATATCGGCACGGTGAAAAACTATGAAGCAACGGTAAAACTTACCAAAAATAAATACATCGCTAGAAAACCCTACAAGTGCTCGTTGCAGGATAAAGAGGAAATAGATACACAAATAAAATCTTTACTAAAAGCTGGTCTTATAGAACATTCCACCAGTCCATACACTTCTCCAATAACTCTTGTTTTTAAGAAGGAAGAAGGAAAAAAATCGCGGTTGTGTATTGACTACAGTGAACTCAACAAAATAGTTGTTCCTGAATGCTATCCTTTTCCTATAATAGATGACTTAGTACTATTAGCACGCGATTGCTCGCTTTTCACGAAACTCGACATAAACTCGCCGTTTTGGTGGATCCCGATTAGAGAAAAGGATAAACAAAAGACGGCATTTATTACACATAATGGCCACTGGCAATGATCATGTTTACCTTTCGGTCTTAAATCAGCTCCGGCAATATTCCAGAGAATACTGAGTGACGTAATCTCTAAAAGTGATCTGAATGCATTCGCCATAAATTATATAGATGACATCTTGATTTTTTCGAAAAACATTACGGACCACCTAAGTCATATTGATAAAACCCTTACAGCCCTCAAAAATCCGGGTTTCAAATTAAACTTAAAAAATGTTCTTTTGCAAAGGAATCAGTTGTGTATCTCGGTCATGAAATAGGAGAAAATTTAATAAGATCCCTAAATGACAATTTAGTTGCAATAAAAAAAATTTCCAATACCACAGAATCAAAAAAATATTAGACAGCTTCTAGGCAAGATAAACTTTTATTTAAAATACATTCCCAACGCATCAATAATATTAGAACCTTTTCATAACATACTTAGGAAAAATGTTCAGTTTGAATGGTCTCAGAAGTGCGAAGATAGCTTCAATAAAATAAAACAATATCTAAGTTCAGAGCCTATACTAGCGATCTTCGACCCGACACTTCCAATATATATTTTTACAGACGCATCTAAAGAAGGAGTCGGAGCAATCTTAAAACAACCGCAAAAAGATAATTCTCTCAAACCTGTATTTTACTTTTCAAAAAAGCTGACTCAGTCACAAAAAAATAAACGTGCTATTTTTCTAGAATGTCTGGCCATAAAAGAGTCAATACTATATTGGCAATACTACTTGATGGGTCATAAATTTACCATTTTCTCAGACCATAAACCTCTTGAAAATTTCAATGTAAAAAAAAGCCAGGACCCAGATTTGTTACCTATACTAAACTTTATATCAAACTTCGATTTTAACATAATATACAACCACGGAAAGAATAATATAGAAGCAGATAGCCTTTCACGAAATCCGGTTTTAGAAAATAACAATAATAATGAATCTACTATTAAAACAGTAAACTTTGTATCGTTGGATGATGTAAAGAACAACCAAAAACAATTACACACTGAAAATGAAACGTTTCAAACTGAAAATAACATTTATTATAAAACTATGAGTAATAAAAAAGAAAATCTGGATTGCAGAGGATTTCGGTATAAACCTGATAAAAAAATCCACAGTAATAGCCACATAGGTGTGAAACAATTAACCCTAACTTTGACACCGACATATTATTTTAAAACCATGCACAAACATATAAAACTCGTATGTCGAACATGCGACACATGTATAAAAAATAAGTCAAGATTCGGAAATTTTATTCAACCCCTGTCTCAACTAGGTCCAGCTACGGAACCGTTTCAGATAGTATCTTTGGATACAATAGGAGGGTTCGGAGGTAATAGATCACCAAAAAGATACTTGCATTTAGTATTAGATCATTTCACTAAGTTTGCTTTCGCGCTAACATCAAAAACTCAAACGGCAAAAGATTTTATTAATTTAGTAAAAAAAAATACAAAAAAAATACAAAATTAAATTACTTTTAACAGACCAATATTCCGGTATAAACTCCAATCAATTCAAAAACTTTCTGAAATTCGAAAACATAAAATACATATTTACAGCTGTGGATTGCCCTTTCTCAAACGGGCAAAACGAACGTACAAATCAGACTTTAGTTAACTCAATAAGGTGTAAAATTTCAGAAAATAGACACAGACCGTGGAGTATTATAACCGAGCAATGTATTGAAAATTATAATAACACTGTACATAGCACAACAAAATTTACACCTAGTTATCTTTTAAATGGTATTGATAATTCTTTTCTACCTCCTGAATTGAACAAAAACAACTTAGAAAACTTGACAGAAAACGGAGAAATAGCATTCTTAAATTCTAAGAAAATTCATGATCAAAACAAAATTTTGTATGACAAGAATAAAAGGCCTTTAATATATCAAGAGGGAGATTTGGTATACATTCAAAACACGAGTCGCTTAAATCGAAACAAGCTGGATCCAATTAGAGTGGGCCCTTTTAAAATAAAAAGAAAATTTCAAATCTATTATATATCGTAGATTCAGGTTTCAAAAAGAAGGAATCAAATATTTTCCACGCAAATAAAATGATCCCTTACTGTCCTACTCCTGAATACTATCTTTCCTAAGAGGGGGCGGAATAGGGGGGATGTAGGTTTGACTTGAGTCAAACCAACGCAGCGCACGCGCCGGCATCGTGATATCGGAGGGAAGCGGGAAGACAGTGCGAGCGGCGCTGCCGAGCCGACAGTACGCACGATATGTACTATAAGGTTATAACCTCATAGCTCGCGCCTTTGACACTGTGTAAACAAATAGTGATTGTACTTGTTGTTGATTCAGGTATTTAGCATTACATCGTCTTTGTAAACATATGTCTCCTGTATGTAACGTGTATTATTCATAAGTAATAATGTGTTTTGTGATTAAACTTACAGTTATTACTCGCATCAACAGCCGTACTTATTGCCATATCCCACCTAAAGGAAAAAAAAAATATATATATATATATATATATATATATATATATATATATATATATATATATATAATAGTACAATATATATATATAATAGTAGTACAATATAGAGTATGTTAGGGCTGAATCCGAATGACAGGGTAAGAAATTGTGTAATAAGAGAAGAGTGTGGTTTGCAAGATGATGTTGTGACCAGGATTAAGAAAGGAATGCTTCGGGGGTTGGTCATGTGGAAAGAATGAATTAGGATAGAGTGACAAAGAAAATTTATGTTGCAGAAGTAAATGGCAGAGTCGGAAAGGGCGAAAATTTATCGACCAAATTAGCAATTTATTGTAAACGGGCCAAATTAGGAGTACCCTTAACCGACGAGCATGTATGCGTAGGTGTACGGATGTGAGGGAGGCGAGAGAGGTGTGTCGGGATCATGCCAAATGGAAGTATGTAGTCTCTCCCTATCCCTTTGGGTGACAGGCGTGAGTGTTTATGTTATGTATGTATGTATGTACAATATAATACTATATAATAAATAATACATTAGAAATTATTATAAAAAATTAATATATTGTGAGAGCGGATGTTCAAATTTCTTTCTTTTTCGGGGACAAACGAACATGTGTCTCTCCGGAAAAAAGGATATGAGAATTAGCTAAAGCAATTACTCATTATCAGAAATAAAGAAGTGTACCGCGTCCCACTGCTGGGCACTGTTCGTCTCTCATTTCTAAGATGCATGTTGCAATGCATGTTGACGACCTTCACATCTCTTTATAAATATTTGCCGCGTACCACATTTCACATTAAATGTAGAGCTCTCGACATTACCGCAATACCCCACAAGTATGACGATTAAATCAAAACCTTCATACAACAGAATAGGCGCATGATGAGCTGTGTACTCTTAAGAGTTGATGATGGAAGCGAATAAGTCCTTTGTTTTATTGTAAGCCTTTATTAAATACCAGTGCTTGCGCTTGCATTTGTGTGAAATCTGATGGGTATAGAGAGCCAGTACAATTACAGAATGTGAAACATTCCATCTGAGCCCCAAGAGATGACAACGCGTGTGTAGGTTACAGGTTTTGTCTGAATTTGGTTGCAGGCGTCTTCGGGCTACATCAGCCACTTACCATCTGGTGAACAGTTAATCCGTTCTTTACTTCAGCTTTATAAAAAAAAAAGTGTGCGTGTAATTGTGTACACATGTACAAAGTGAAACTTTTTTAAGACATATTCTTTTTCCTTTTATTTTATAGGTTACATTAGTATTTTAAACAATATATAAACAATCTATACATATACGCTGCTGCAGCGTTGAAACTTTACAAGAAAACATTAAAAAATACACGACGTTTTGTTTTTTAACTCCACTATGTCGATATAGATGTTTCACTTCAAAAATATATTATTTGTTGCAAATAATGACAAATATTGGGTATTTTTAATTGGCAGTCACGCGAGTGCACTGATAATTTATATAATATGTGATACACTTTAATTATATTCATTACGTAATCTTTACTAATAGCCGGTCATTTAGATCTGATATATTATATATGTAATGATATATTACGTTTATTAAAGCGACTTCCCTTTCATCGGTGCTTTGTATTAACGACGTCATATATTTGTTTATTTAACAATATATTATGTACACGCAAACAATGGATAGTACACATCATGGCATTGAGCTATTATGTACTACGTACTAGAGACGACACTGCACTCAGTTACTCTGTTCCATTCAACTGCGGTGCTTACACCGCACTTTAATCAGTCACTCGCTAGGCGCTTGTAAAGTTTTTACGTGTTGTGTTGATATAAAAATTTCTCTCGATAAAAATATGCCGTCGTGTGTACTTAGATATTGCACAAATAATTCAAGAAATGTCAGTAAAAACACAGGAATTACTTTTCATCGGTTAATAAGATACTTAATAAATAAAAAATATTATATATTTATAATAAAACAAATTATTCCTAAGACGCCATCTCGCGTCATGGAAAATAGATTATAAAATTAATTTGTTCAGATGCGACATTTCTGTGTTTTTTTTTAGAAACATATATAAGTAATCGTAATTAGGCTAAATTTTTCATTCTTCTTTTCAAAGTGGAATAAATTCGTCCATTTTTAACTCTCGCGTGTCCAACATTTATGAACGACTCTTATTCTAATTTAAATAATAATATTTGTAACTTAAATGTTATATTAATAAGTTTTGTTATACATACATTTAGTATGTTTTATTATATTTGACATAGATACCTTTTATAATATTGAGATAAAAATATCATTAAAATTTAATTGTAATATAATATTATGTAATATTATATTAAATAAGCAAATATAATAAACAAAATAAATGAATCATTTAAAAAAAATCTCGATATAATTTACCTATTCAACAATACAATCTACTATTACCTACTTATCATTCTACCTATGTTTATTCTGTGATAAAAAACCAATCGCCCGAACACAGAGTAGCGCACATATTTGTTTGAAATAGCTGTTCTAGTACGTAAGTAAGCTTACATATTTCTTCAATGCATCATGGTTAAGAATTTGTACAAGTGCTATTAGATAACGATTTAAAGTATACAATAAAAAGGTTTATCTAATAAGAACTAATAGAATCATAGTAAAATAAATATAGGAGAATGAAACAAAACTAGAAAAACGCAAAATATGACGTAGCCGCATTTCAATTTTCCTTTACCTATTAATTAACAATCATAAATACAAAACATTATTACTCTTCACACAGGAGAGATCATACTCGTAATAAAAACAAAACAGACACCACGTACGTCATCAAAGGCACTCTGTGACACGTCATCAGTATGTGGCCGTGGTAGGAAAAGGGGAGATCTCTCGCCGGGCAAGGTGTTCTGCCCGGGGAGCGGCCAGCACTCCGAGTGATAGTTCGGAGAAGTTCTATATATACTGTCTATGATTCGGAATGTTGATAGCGTGATTTAAGCTTCGGTGTATTTCGCTTGTGGCGCGACGACAGCGCCGCTACATCACCCCCCTGCTCAGACCGGAGGTCTGCCTCGGAGGAGTGTAGCCTCGTTGCCGACGAATGTGCAAGTGCCAGGAGATTGCCTTGTAGTCTGCGGTGAGTCGAGAAGAAGGCAAGTAATCTGCGAGAGTGCCGTGAAGCAGAGGCGAGCAGTAAGGCTCAGAGCCGTGCCGAACACTGTATAGCGCAGAGAGTAGCTTGAAGGAACAGGAAGCATTATTATTCCAGTGCTGCGATGAACCTTGTGAAGCTAGATGGCTTGCAGGATATGAAGACTGCAGTTTATATCTGCTCGGGAGCGAATGGGTGGGGTATTCTATGACGATGATGAAGCTTGAAGTCTCCGAAGGTTGTTTGGTTGTGTGTTCAAATCACGTCGGGGTCACCACCGTGGCCGTGGTAGGAAAAGAGGAGATCTCCCGCCGGGCAAGGTGTTCTGCCCGGGGAGCGGCCAGCACTCCGAGTGATAGTTCGGAGAAGTTCTATATATACTGTCTATAATTCGGAATGTTGATAGCGTGATTTAAGCTTCGGTGTATTTCGCTTGTGGCGCGACGACAGCGCCGCTACAAGTACATATATCTACATTATGCCAATTTTCCTAATAAAAAATAGGAAGGGCCACCCCACCCACACCTTAACATACTGACGAGTAAGTATCGGACTACATAGTATAATCTGCTGTACAGTGTAGTGGTGGTTAAGAATATCCATTACACCATATGTTGCTGTGGGTATCGTAAGAGGCGACAGAGGGAAACTAAGGCAGAAGATGGGCAGCAGCATCTTTCTGATAGGTAACAGAAGAATTAGAATAGAATAGAATAGAATAATATTATATTCAATATAGATTACAAGTAATTGTTATAAAAAGTCGCTTTTCACGTTTACCACTAGTTCGTAAAAAACTTGTCATGGGAAGAAACAGCAAGAAAAGCAGCGAAACCTTTTCCATCCACAGTAACATTATACATTAAAAAAACGACTTGTACACACTACTTACAAAACTTATTAAGAAATAACTTGGAAGCGACCACCTCATTCCCAGGGGTTATTATCAACCATGTATTAATCTATATAATAATAAGCTTGGTAATAGATAGACAGTAATATCTGATTTATATAGTGAGATTTATATAGTAGATAGTAATTTCTGATTTATATTTTGTATATTATTTATATTATATTATGATCGAGAATCAAATACTGTCTCTTTGGAATTGAGAATCTGTTATGACTTGCTTGTTTTTATTTCTGGTGTTTACAGAACGAATTAGCATCTTTTTTTATTAAAACTAGTTTTGTTTTTGTGCACGTACATACACTTTGGTCAGAAGATATAAACCAATAAGAGTTATTCAATTTGGGCTGTATTAATATCTCAAAAAGGAACCCCTAACAAGGTACACTTGGGTATTCACGTACCTTTATAATTATTCTGTCCGTGTGTATGTGACTGAACTCTTCTTAAATGGCTGGACCAATTTTGATGAAATTTAGTAAGTGTGACTAAGTTGATTCGAGAAGGGATTGAAGGGATGAAGAATTCACAATTAAAGACGGGGCGGATTTCTAGTTTTATATTTAACTTTAAGGCGACACCGTGAAAAAATGCACCTCCTTTCATCGAATCGAAAGTATAGGACTATGACACCACTAACGAAAGTGGGATTTTGATATAGGTAAATTCATGACTATCTTGAATTTGATTGCTCAAAAACACGATTGTATAATTTTGACTCGATCATAATTATTTGCAAAAACACCTCTAAAAAATCACTATATTTGAAATTACAACGAAATCATTTGATCTATATGCTTGGGAATCACTCAAATACATTCATAAAACCAATATTCATAATTTACTTGCTCATTATTTTGATAACTTAAATCAATAATTTTTAAAAAAAATATTTTAAGATTCTGACAATTTCTAAGTTCTTTTAATCGTTGCGGGCGCCACGCAATTTTAGACCTTATGACGGCGTTTCTTCAAGTTTTTATAGAAATTATGTATTCACTCGGATCATAACGGCGATAGCGTTTTCGATGTGTTGTCTTAAGTCTATAAAAGCAATCACACACAATATCCAAAACACAGCTAAGGTTGACACTTTAGCTGACCGACTGAAATTTCACAGTACGTACGTACGCAGTACCCGGGTTTAATCCCCGCCGGCACCACTGATATTGTTAAATGTAATTTAATGTACTGAACACCACGTCTTCCACGGTGAAGGAATAAAATGTCACCATTATAGGAGTCCGCACACTAATGGGAACGGAAAGGGATCGTAACCGTATCGCCTTTCACCTCGCTGTCAACCAGGCGTCAACCTACCGTATGCACGTAACGAAAGCGTATCAGCAGCGCCTGTACGTCAACTCGGCTACGGCTAGGCGACACCGCGCTTACGCCTCGCCGCCCGCTGGCTGACCTGGTTGGCACCAGATCAGTTTGAATCCAAACGTTAAGTGTAGCGCACGGTTATGTCTTGGTTTACAATACGTGAGTTGGCTATCATAGCCATGGTACTTGATGAAGAGGAAAAAGAAAATAGCAAGAAAAAAAGGAAAAGATATTGGGTACACAATATGAATAAAGCAAGGAGTACTGAAGGGGAATTTCGGACTATAAAATAACATTTGATGGATGATGAACAGAAATTTTATATTTATTTTCATATGCCGAAATTTCTCTTTTATAACATATTGCAGTCTATAGATGAATGTATAAGGAAGAAGAATACAACATTCAGAGAAACAATATCGCCCGAAGAAAAACTAGCTGTAACGTTAAGGTGAGAAATTGCATTTGTTTTTGGAATTTTTAATCTGGTCTACAAAAATATTTGTACAGACGCCAGCTTTTCCCAATCAACCTTGAACCTAATGCTTTAGCGATAAAGTTGAAAATCTATTAAAGAATTTTGACAGATTGTAGTAGGTTGATGTGCTGGCGTCTGTAGTGTACAAAATAAAACTCGGTTCCGAAACTTCGAGATGGATTAATTTTTACCCTCTGTCGATAAAATTATTTGTTTTGGAACGCAACCCTCATTAGCGATCAGGTGTGTACGGAGGGTGTACGTGTTATGTCTGATGTGTGTGTGTGTATATTTTGTGTGTGTGCATAAGAATAGAATAGAATAGAATAGAATATACTTTATTGTACACCAAAATTATGTCAACTATTTTACAATATTCAAAACGTATGGGTTAGTAACTGCAACTTTTTTTTAGTTTAGGTAAAAAAAATACTCATAAATTACATATTTTTTTATCATTCTAAACGATATCATAAAATCAAAAAATTATGGCAATTTAACAAAAATAGCGCTACAACAAAAATACAATCATTGTATAAATTAAAGAATGTTTGAAGTATTAAGATCGTCAGCATTTGACGTGCCATTTTCTTCTAAGTTTGACATATTAAAATCATCAATGTTTGAAGCGCCAGATGTTGATTGTATCTCGTGGCTAATGTTATTTAGAGTGGTATAACCTCGAGGCATGTCATCTTCTCTTTGGGGAATGTAAGGGTTGCGATAACTGTAATAGCTTTGTTTCTCTGCGATTTCTTTTAACTCCATTTCCGAAACTGCGTTATATATTTTACTTTTTATAACCGCTTGGTTATATTCAGAAAATTTTTTAACCGTTGCCGCAATGCTGTTAAAAAATGTTTCTATCATCTTCTTTTTTGGTTTCGTTGCGATTTAATAAATTTTCATTAAAGTTTGTGACGCTGAATTGCTTTCAACTTTTTTTTGAAGTTTTGGATGTAACTGAAGATGCAGAAGACTTAGGACGCAGCGAAAGTGCAGAAGTTTCCGGTTGTGAGTTTTCTGGAGACTGAATTATGTTTATTGAGTTCTGTGAATCATCATTACCCAAGCTAACATCTGAATCGTCATCATAATCAACCGAAGAGATCGTATTTCTTTCTTTGTAATGAGGTACTAAAAAACTCATTTCATCTTCAAAGGTCCACTTTTTCGTCGTCGGGGCTGCCTGACCACTCTTAGTTTTACGCTTCTTCATAGCTCGTCGGTGAGATTCTCTAAGATTTAACCAAGTTTTCTTGCATTCAGATTCTGAAATAAAATAAATCATGGTTAATTATGTCAAGCGCATGTAGTTACATAATGTAGGTATGTGTGAAAGGGAGTACGTACACACACACATTCACATAAACATATACACGTATTATATAAATATACATTTATTGTTGCAGGTACTTCATAACTGGATCTACATTTACTAATTTATCATCGAGCTTCCGTTTAGGAGACTCAACTATTCGTTTGATAGTAATAGATGTGTGCAATGCAATAATAAATAAATTAATGCCAATTCATATACCTCAACCAACTACAGCCGCATGGCAAGGAATCGAAGAAGGATTTAAAAATAAATGGAACTTTCCGAATTGCATAGGCGCCATTGACGGCAAACATGTAAATATAATTGCACCTCCCAATAGTGGATCGTTGTTTTTTAACTATAAAAAAACCTTTTCTATTGTTTTGTTAGCTATAGTTGATCCTGAATACAGATTCATAGCGGTTGATGTCGGAGCCTATGGAAAAAACAGCGATGGCGGAATCTATTCGTCATCTAAATTTGGAAAGGCACTTGAAAGAAACACATTAAATATTCCATGTGACAAACCATTACCAGGTACTAATCATGCAATGCCACATGTATTTGTGGGAGACGAGGCATTTCCATTGAAGACATATTTATTAAGACCATATCCTCGCTCAAATACACGGAGACTATCAGATCCTGAACGGCAATATAATTACCGCTTATCACGAGCTAGAAGGGTTGTTGAAAACGCTTTTGGAATTTTATATCAAAAATTTGCGACTTACAACAAAAATATTAAATTGCATCCAAAGTTTGTAGATAAAGTGGTATTAACAACTTGCATTTTACACAACATGATGAGGACATATAACATTGAGATGAATTTACAGGAACTGAACAGAACAGAACATGAAATTACAGTTGAATTCGGCGACGACCGATTGTTAAGTCAATTACCAAATATTAGTGGTGCCCATATGGCTACAGCTTTTAATGTACGTGAAATGTTCAAAACATATTTTCAAACTTCTACCGGACGAGTACCATGGCAGAATTGTAGCTTTTAGCTTTAAATATTAATGTTAATTCTTAATGGATATTACAGTTAAATTTTACATTATAATAATCACATAAATTATATTAATCACAACTGTTTTATTTCCCATACATACCTACATACGCGAAAAACATTAGATAAAAAATTAAATAGGAGTAGGTACTTACCAGATTGCTTTAAAGTAATACTTATTTGTTTCCAAGCCTCGTCCTTTTTTATACTATTACTGTATTTAGCGTCACTTAAGTCATATAAATATGGATATTTTCTCACTTCTTCAATAAGTTTCTCCCTTTGCATCGTTATTTTGTGTTTAAATCTAACTTAAAATTTTAATTTATTTAAAATTTTAAGTTAGATTCGAACATACGCGCAACACAAATGAAATACGCCTTGCGAATGGCAGGATGGCGGCGTCTTTCTCTTTAGCACGCAAGTCGCAGGAGGCGACAGGGGACGGAGAGACGTAAGCGCGGGGACGGAGAGACGTAAGGAGCCGTAAGCGCGGGAATTGCAAGTTCGGAGCCTGTTCTGAGGGGAGGCGATCACGGTACGATTCCGATTAGTGTGCGTTGCAGTAGGGAGTTAAATACAAACCATTCTGAACGACTCGAGGCGATACGGTTACGATCCCTTTCCGTTCCCAATAGTGTGCGGACTCCTTTAATTTAAGGTCCGCAAAGACGCACTAGAGCAGTGCGGTGGACTTAGTGCTCAAAACCTCTTTTATAAATAAGAATAGACATACAATGGAACGTATAAATATCTTACTTTAAGCGTAAGCCAGAAAGAGCATTAGAAAATATTAAAAATACAATACTAAAAGCCAAATATTCAAACGCTACTCAATTTTAATATGCCGTTAAGTCTCCTGCTGTCTCTATCACTTTAACGGCATCCTAAAATTGCGCAGCGTTCGAGTATTTGGTCATAAGTGAAGTAATTCTTCGTTCATTTTATTGACACATGAACTTATTTCACATAAGTACGTGTTTCAATCCATAATATAATTCCGTAGAACTCCGTTTTGTCAAGGAGTCGCTCTGGGTAGGTACCACCCTCTTACCAATATTTGCCGCCAAATAGCAGCAGTACACTGCTTGTCTCACTCTGAAGGTTATAGAGAGCCAATGAGCCAATATAATTACAGACATTCCGTCTTAGTCCTCGGAGGTGACAACACCTCTGTAGCATTATTTATTTGAAGTTGGTTCCTGCAGCTATTCATGGACTACCTAACGCAATTACCATCAGATGAACTATTACTGCGTTCGTGTCCTCATTTAATTATTAAAAAAAAACGTATGAACTTATTATAATTACTTCTGACAGTAAAAAAAGTTAAGGAGAATTTAATAATTTTTTTTCTTTTCTTCGACATTTTTTGTGGGGGGGCCTGTTGTTTTGTTTTTTTACTTGAAAAATGTCAAATATAACAAAGCCGTATCACTAGTGGCCTTTTGAAACAAAAAACAGTTGTTTTCAATTGTAAAGCTCTAAAGTGTCAATTATTTCGCCAGTTGTACCAATGCAAATTAAAGTTAAAAAACGTCAGATAAGACACTTTATTCCAATTTACAGTCATTTATAATATATAAAACAAACTGTATTACTAAAAATCTCCATAGAATAATTAAAATCATATAAAATGATTTATTTTTAATTGTCATAAATTTTTAGTGCTTTTTACAAAAACACGGAAATGAAGAAACATTCGAAAGTTTTTTTAGGGTACAGGGTTATAAGGTTCACTAGGACTTCCCTTTAGCCTAGGTGTCCTTCTGTGTAGGTCCTACCCTCTTATTTATATCTGCCGTCAAATAGCAGTACCTGCACTGCTGTGTTCCAGTCTGTAGGGTGCACAGGGCCAGTATAATTATAGGCTGTGAGGTTTTACTCGTACATTTTAGACGTCAGAGCTGACAACGTGTCCGTAACCTTCTTTATTTGACGTTGGCTGCAGCTGTTCATTTAGTTCATGTTGAGAACCCATTTTTTATTTTTTTAAATCATTTTTTTAATCGAACATTTCAAGCATTCGCGCCCGGCAATGCTAGTGCCCGCAAGGCCAAAACATCTTCGAGGCTGGAGTTACCTTGGTGTCCTAAAACACTCCTCGCTTTAGTTTTCTTCACCCGAAAATTACGGGGAATGAGGTACCGTTTTCATAACTACACACAGTCCTACAAGACGGCCTTAAACACGAGACTGTCTCGCCGATTATGTGATTATTTTTTCGAAAAGGAGGTGTTTCCAAACTTTTTTAATTCGTGGTAGAGCCACGCCGCAGCTATATTATGGATGTAGCACGAATGGATCGGCTCTAGCGGGGAAGGACCACGCTCTCACATAATACCAGCATAGAATACTGTTGTATTTCGTATGGTGAGTGTAGAAATCTGGAGACCCTTTTTTACTGCAAAAGAGGTATTCCATCTTAGTTCTCAAGGGTGACAATGCATCTGCGTTTTGATTCTTAATCGATGATAAATGTCATCCCATCCACAGCATCCACTTATCACCAGGTGAGCTATGTGCTCATTTGTCACACTTATTCTACAAAAAAAGAACTTTAAAATCGATAATTTTTTTAATTCTATTCTATAACTGATATTATTTTTAACGAAAATTATAATTTTATCATTGAATATAATATTTTCTCAGAAAATAAAGTAATTAAAGTGAATATGAACAGTAACCTTATATACAGAGATTTTACGACTGCAAAAAGCTCTAAAGATTCTCGAACTATTTGATAAAATTTTCTATACGAGTGTGCGTAGAAATGACATTATTTTAATCCTTCCGTTTTCGACTATCGGATATCCGGACGGTCTATAGATCTCCCTTTGTTTTCGATAAAGAAATTCATTCAACCAAACGGTTGGTTTGACTTTCATAATGATTTCAGCGATGGAGTGTTATTATTTACCGGCGTCTGTTTTCCAGTCCGATAGCAGTCTGGGTGTCTTCAAGGCAACAGTGAATAGGCTTTGGTTACGCTAAGACGTTATGTACCATCTAGGGCTTCATCGTCACCTACAACCAGGTGGGTTTTTAGTCAAGAACTGACTTATATAAAAAACTGCATTATTTTTTAAATCTGTACGATTGCTATAATGGAACAAATAACTTTTACGAATATTACTTTAATGCGTTTGATAAAACAATTCTACGCAACTGGCCTACGCCTTCAAGCACTTCGAAATTTTCAACTTAATTTTGAAAGTTCATTATGACACTGAGGCCAAGTTAGAAACTTCCGTAAATGAGGATTATAGACCTTAATAATATTGTTATTAGGTTCTAGCGGGTTGTTTTTTTTACAAAATTTTGAGATTAAACCTTTCCGAATTTAATTAGGGTCGTTAGAAGAATTATGGTACTTCTGTTCCGGACAAACACTAACAAAGAAAGAATAATAATTAAAAACCTAACAACTATTTTTACCAACTGCTATATTATTTTTTTTTGTCTTTTATCGTCGTCATAATGATTAAGGGTGTTATAATTAAAAAGTACACATTTAATATTTTTGGACTTTTGGTGAGAACTTGATGATTTAAATCATGGTTTATGTAGATTTTGATACGTAAAAGTTATGCAATTTTGTGTATTAAATGTCTGCGATTGTCAATTATTATTGAAAATAATGAAGCAAGTGCTTAAATGGTATATTACTTCCGCCCTTACACAAGTCCTGACACGGGGTCACCGAAGTTGTGCATGTTTGGTGGCTAGTGTATCTTAAGGGCTTGTGTAGGGAGAAAAATGAAGTAATTGTTAACACACTTATTAGTTTATTTATTTTTACATCAGAGGCAAGAAGAAAGACACTCTCGCTAACAGATATACCGACTGTCGTTCCGCTGGCGTTGGTCGTTATCGTATTTCATGCGAATTACATATACATTGACATAATACAGTGTCGGCAGCACCCACATACTTTTTTTAAGGGCGCTAGTATTTGCATCCCGTGACGTCAATGTGTGACCCCAGGCCTGGTAGCACTCCGGCATATGGCCTAATGCATTTTTGAAGGAACGACCAAACCGTGACTGGATTCTGCCTCCGACAGAGAGAAAATAAAAAGTTCCATTCCACGTGGTGCTCATCAGCAATAAAAAAAAAGATCATCCGGCGAGAAGCAACCTCGTCTCCAAGGGTAAGATGCAAAAAAAGATCACATCCCGTCCCAATCGGCTGACCTATAATGCCAAACACGGCGGCAACCTGCAGAATGCAACCGCGATGGGAGCGTGAGTGGCACCGTACTCCGGATCAGAATTATAACTAAACGAAACAAAATTATACAGCATATTTTGATAATGAAGAATTAAGATGTTTCGAAAATTTATATTGCGTTGATTAAATTCAAAGTAATGCTGTAGCTGTACTGTAAGCGTTTTATATAATTTTTATAGTTTACATAACCACATTGTAAATGTAGCTTCATCCCGCAGAACGTGTGTTCGAGGCGCGTTGGGTAGTGAGAACTGGCAGTTAACTGCTAATTGGAAAGATCTGGAGTACTGTTGCACCCCGTTTATGCTACATTTATTCAGCAACATTTTGTCACTCAGTCAGGGATTCTTTTTTAATAGGAAAGCGAAGTGTTGGGCGAAAATATGTAGGAAGTCGATGGATGCAGTTGGCTTTGTGGCATAACTTGGGAGAAGCCTATTTTCAGCACTGGACTTGTGGACGGCTTTTACGATGATGATGATGATGAATAGAAAGATGGAAGGACGTTAATTCAGCATGATATTTGAAGGGATCATGGTAGTTGAAGTGGAATTCATTAAGTGAATCAACTTTTTACGACCGGTGTTCGTCGTAAAAAGTTAAATGAATTCAGTATAGTCTTGTCCCACCTTTTACTTATCTCATATAGAGAATAGTCATACAGTCATTAGTAAATGTAGATAGTTCACTTAACGCAGTCCACTTCAACTACCATGATCGCTTCAACTACCATGCCGAATTATATTACATTACCTTTTCGTACACTTTTCGGTAAATAATTCCTATTGGATATCATTTGTACATATCTATATTTATTTTTGTATTTACATCTTTTTTTGTACAATCCCCTCTAGGCATAGGTTGTCAAGAAGAGATCACTTTCAGAGTCCACCCGATAGTAAGTGGATACTGCGATCTACAAATATCCTAGATTAAGATAGAATTCCTCATTTCCAGTAAAAAGTGTCTCCAATTCTCAACACTCACCGTATGAAACATAGCAGCAATTATTTATTATAAGCTTGCTCTAAAATCTGGTACGACACGGTATATTATTAAACGATTATATTCAAATATAATGATAAAATAATATTATAATAATAATCTTATATATTAAAAATGTTTTTGCTAAAATATAATATATCTAGGTAATAATTCTTTACATACAGATAAACTAGCTAGAATATTTAGAACTTAGTGAAATTTATTTCGTTCAGACATTCCGACGTTAGGGTTACATCTTTATTTAACAATGAACCAAATATTTTGTATAAGGTACCTACCAAATAGTATTTAATATTAAAAGGCTGTCCACGCATCTGCAATTCCCCTAGTGTTCCAGTTGTTAATGGACTGCGGTCAACACTTACCATCAGGTGAGCCGCATGCTCGTTTGCTCCCTCTACAATAAAAATATATAGCCAAATAATGCCTTATAGGTACTAAAATCTGGTATCGCTAAAACATATAATTTCTTACATAGTTCAGCGGTTCAGACACTCATTCATCTATTTCTTTTGAGAGGGTGTTCGTAACATACAAACAGGCTGGGAAGAAACTGTACGAAAATACGTAAAACAAGAAAAGAATGATTTCTTATATTTACGCGAACACTATACATTGATTAAAACTACTTTTACGGATTAACCCGGAGTACCTTCAGCTTTTTAATTATTGTCTTTGGTATAATTAAAAAGCTGAAGGTACTCCGGGTTAACTTTGACATCGGGACGTCAGTCACCTCAGTCCCCGTGACCATGAGTGCTGGAAAGCACCCGAAACGTCGGGTATTAAAATTAATATAAATAAAACGCGATAAAATCCGTAAAAGTAGTTTTAAACAAGAAAAGAAGAAAAACTTTGTGATTATACTTTTTGAAGAGAAGACTTAAAGGAACGACTTGAGAATGACGGATGACATCGGTATTATATTCTTAAGATTTAAATTAATTTATTTGAGTAATTGAGTGCTCATTATATGATAAAAAAACTTTTTGAAGTCTTTTTTTCTGTTTAGTTAGTGATGAATATATATAAATACGCCCGAACAAATTATGGTGTGTTGGCAATATAATGATTTATATCGTATATACAGAAGTTATATATGATGTTGGATTCCGTTCAAGGTTGAGTTATAGCCTAGATTGCTCTTAGATAAGATTACAAGAAAAGATGAATATTTTGACGGTCTTTTTAAAATTGTGATCGGATGACATTCAATCTTCATTTACTTCATAGTTGGAGCCAAACAAATTGTTTGTGCACATTATAGCTAGAAGCCCACTTTCCATTGGTAATGTAAACTGGTTTTGACAGCGCTTTCTTTATAGTTCCTCGAACTGGGCCAAGCAAAGATTGCGCACGTGCTCAGCATAAATATACGGACACCTTGAATGAATTAACCACTGGACCAGACATATAAGCGGAATTACCTATACCGGTCTTGTCAGTAACCAGGAAATACTAGCCTTGGTCGTTTGTTTTTGCGTCAGTCTCAAGCACTTAATTGTCAACAAAACTTCTCCCAAAAATTACTAAATGTTCAGTTAAATGGTGTAAAAACTATAGCGGCGGAAGCAGCACTATTTCTTTTCACTTGTAATTACATTATTTTATTACATTTATTGTTATTTATCACAAAATGTAATCAAATGTAAAATAAAATGTACTATCCAACTATGTTAAATATAGTCGATATTCTATGTATTGTTGACAACTGACAACCATCACAAAATGGGTGGATTATACCATTCAGAACGAATGACTAAAACTGTGGAGTGAGTCAATTTGACATCGACTAGTGCTTGACAATGTCGAAAAATATATCCATATTTGACGATATGACCGAATGAATGATGATGTTATTTGTACAACACAATAACACTTAAAATACTTATATAATAGTATCCTACAATCTGATGTCATTAAATTTATAATAGTAATTTTATAATTAAATAAAATTATTATAAATGCAAATATAATTAGTATCTTTGCTTAAAATATTTAAACACATAAATTATACGAATATTCAGATTTCCTAGTGACCCTTCTCGGAAAAGAAAGTGGGTAGAAGCAGTTCGTAGAGATGAAACCTGGATTCCGACCAAACACAGCGCCATATGCAGTGTACATTTCGATACTGTCTGTTTTAATACTAATGCAAAGAAAAACAAAATGACACCAATAAAGGCAGTCTCATTGCCCATAAAGACAAGGGAAAACTGATACTTCCCTCAAGTGACACCATAGCTATTTATCAGCACTGCGAATTCGAACTTACGAAGGGTGTTCAGAATAAAAGACTAAAAATAGTTTATACAACAAACTTTCTCTGCCGAAAGTAACAGAAACATTGCTGCAACTTCCGTTGTACGAAAACATTCATTTCCATAAATTTGAAAACGATGACGCGAATCACATTGAAGAATTAACGAAAGCCGTTGCTGAAAAGTATATAAATATTATGATTGCTTATATAAGAAAAAAAGCGAACAAAACAAATTCTATGAAACACATTTTAAGAAAGATGATACATAATAAAAGTCAGTGAAACTATTTAAATAATTTAAACTTAACAAAAATTTGAAGTTTATCATAACTAATTGAATAAAAAGTCCATAATAATGTCCTGCTTTTTTTATTTTAATTAAAATTTAAATACCGGAAGCTTACCTCACCTTCATTATCCTTTATTTCCTTTGTCTTACAGCTTATTTACGATTCGCCTTTTCTTTCTCAGTCGTTCATCGATATATTTTATCGACTACGTTTAGGCACTAGAAATAGAGTGAACTTCTACTAATTTCGTATCTGTGTTTATATTAACGTAATAAAATCTTTGTTTGCATTATTCTCCACTTAGTTGAACGAGTCTTCATACATTTGTGTTTTATATTGGATCCAGTGGTTAATTCGTTCAAGACGGACACCTTCTTTTCTTATGTATATGTTACGTTACGACTTACGACATATCTTCCTCAGTTTTGAACTGATTGTAAAAATTTCCATTTTATTAAAGAGGTGGTGTGGTAATGGTTTCATTTCAATTTGAAAGTAATATCCACCCCTTTAGGGTAAAATGTGGGATGAGGTTTTTATGTAACTATTTAGTCGACTATATGTTATAATGAGGTTGTGATATTGTTTTAAAAAAGCTTAGAGTATACATAAGTATAACTTGCTTATGTACACCGTTACCGTTGCAACTTGTTAAAGTCTGAACATAGGTTCTTACTCCACCACTACACCGTAAAATCTGCTCATGTATACTCTAAGAAAAAAACCTACTTCAAAAAACTAAAAGGTATCAAAATAATTTCTACACAATTTTATACCTACTGTTCAAGAAGAAACACTGTATCGAAGAATTAATATCATGAATTCAAAAGCCTAAAATATGTTTTATATAAACCTAATGATGTACTTTCTATATATTATGTGGGAATTATTTTGTACTTTTTAGTTCAATGATATCACATTGGTTTTTTAAAGGTTAGATATCTTAGGCAAAATTCGACGAGAATTTAATAGAGAAATTAAACATATTTGTAATTATTTCTAGTAAATTTCTTTAAACTTACGTGGAATTATTGACAAAAATGTTTTTAGAAGATGATACTGTGAAAGGTATTAAAATAATTTCCACATAATTTTATAGCTACCGTTCAGTAAAGACATACTGTATTCAAGAATTAATATCATGAATTCAAATGCTATTAAAATATGGATTATATTAACTTAACGAAGTACTTTCTATATAATTATTATGTGGAAATTATTTTATAGTTTTTAGTTCATTAAAATCAGATTGATTTTTTTAAAGGTCAGATATCTCAGGCAAAATTCGACGAGATACTGATAAATTAAAACCTTTTTGTAATGATTTCTAGTGAATTTCCGTTAAGTGACGTTAGGTTAAAGGATGATATTCTGAGCAACTGGTGTTTCTTCCCCAGTCGAACCGATCCATTCGTAAACTTGAGGCGTAGCCCTAAAGCGTTTAAATTTCCCACAATATATTTTGTTTTCTTCGATTAAATCTTAAAATCATGATGTAAAAAGTAAACCCAACAGACCGAAGCATCGTGGAGGCCGGAAATTGATCTCAGAAACATTGTAAACATACAAAGCGGATGTTTTTTGTTACAAGTGAATTATTTATGTTGTTTCCTTAGATATATGTTGCTAATGTACTGACACAAAATATTGATATTGCCGTACGGTGGTGACGTAAAAAAATATTAATATATTTCAGCTATACGTGTCATAAGAGGAAACTACGAAATATGTTAGAAAGTTTTAACTGCATCCGAAAGATTGGTTCAGAACGACGAGTATGAGTAGCGTCAAACGTGCGAGTCGTCAAGTACTGTTAATCCCAGCCTGATGACTACGGCAAGTCAACGTACTAAGTTTTTGTGAGAGAGAGCCACGCTGCAGCACTATTGTGGTTGTAGCATGAATGGCGGGCGGTTCGACCGAGAATAGCCTACGCTCTCACAGAATACCAGAGTAAAAGAGCAGCCTAATGCTGCTGTGCCTCGTGTAGATAACGAGGCACTCTATCTCAGTTCTCAGACGTGACAACGCATCTACATTTTCTTAATTAACGATAAATGTAGATGTCTATGAGTCACGGCATCCCCTTGCCATCAGTTGGACTGTGTACTTGTTAGTCACCCTTACGATTTAAAAAAATATGTTCACTTTTATTTATGTTTCCCTTACCTAGTATTTCGGTCTGCTTCTAAATGTACACCATGTGAGTATTATGGGCAATAAGATGAATTGTCTATACTTCGTCTATATGAAGTTATTGCTTAATGTCATTGCAGTCCATTTTGTCACAGAACTAAACGGCTCTCGGTAGTGCAGTAGCTTAGGGCGGGCAATACACAACTCCTAGAAGTATCCTTGTGCCTTTGACATCTAGTTCCAAAAACAAAAACTCCGCTGACGCTGAGTGGCAAGATGGAGAGGCTAACACTATTTTATACAGAACCGAAGCAAGCAAATAGATAGCTCCCTACCGCCTCCTTTATCAGTGCGATCATTTCTTACGAGCACATAACCTGGCAAGGGATATAAAGATGAATGCAAAGATGGCTTTAGCCAGGTCTCCAACACTAGAATTGCATGAACCAAAAGAATTGCAAAATACCAAAGTATAACGTTAATATAATGCATGTGAACTGATATTATAACCAAATTTATGTACACAAAAACATTTAATCTATGCAGGTACTCAAGCAAAATTTTATTTAATAATAATAAACTAATCTATACTAGCACAAAGAGCTAAAAAGTATAACCATAGATCACTACGTTTATTTAAACAAAAACAGAAATTAATATTAAATTTAAATTGGAAAAGAGTATACAAAAACAAAAACAAGTTTTAATCAAACCACACCACCTAATGGAAAATTTTTGGTCCATTTATTATAATAATGTATTTAGCAGGTTATTTTTTACATTGAAGCGACGAGATCTCTTAAAATCAACATTTTGCGCTGATGCCCCTGCCTGCTTCCGCAGAGCAGCTTCTCCTTGACGATGCATTACAGAAGAGCTATGTGGGGTCTGTTTGGAAGCCAAGCCCAAAGTAGCCGGAGAACTGAATTGCAGGAAAATTTTCAATATGAATATCCAACTCTTCCTCCAAGGAGATCTTCGCCCTTTCATTATTAGGCAGTTTGACATAAATTATCCCTGTATTAAAAGTGCTTGCGGGCTTTCTTATGTATGGATTGATTTCCTTAGAGTATACATAAGCAAGAATTTACTGCGTAGTGGCGTGTAAGAATATCCACTATCCCATATCATTCCGTGGGTGTCATAAGAATTGACAGAGGGAAACAAATCTGGAGATGGTCAGCAGCATCTTCCTAATAACATACATACATAATACATAAAACACTCACGCCTGTCACCCAGATGGGTAGGCAGAGACTTCCATTTGGCACGATCCTGACACACCTCTCTCGCCTCCTTCACATCCATACACCTACGCATACATGCTCGTCGGTTAAGGGTACTCCTAATTTGGCCCGTTTTCAATAAATCGCCAATTTGGTCGATACATTTTCGCCTAGGACGTCCCTATCCGACTCTGCCATTCACTTCTGCAACATAAATTTTCTTTGTCACTCTTTCCTCATTCATTCTTTCCACATGACCAAACCACCGAAGCATTGCCTTTCTTAATCCTGGTCACAACATCATCTTGCAAACCACACTCTTCTCTTATTACACAATTTCTTACCCTGTCATTCAGATTCAGCCCTAACATACTCCTTAACGACCGCATTTCTACTGCGTTCATTCTACTCTCGTGTTTCTTCTGCCGCACCCAAATTTCACTACCATACGTTAAAGTAGGGACCAACACAGCATTGTGAATTGCCATACGTGCCTTTTTCGACACATTTTGACTCTTCATAATAGAGTGTAGGACCCCATTTATTCTATTTCCTGCATCTTCCTAATAACTACTAAAAAAGCTGTGGTTGCCAAACAGCTTGTCATGCGTGTCAACTATGGCAAATATCCCCCCTACGAAACAATTTATGGGGGAAGTCTATGTTCAGTATAGTAACGGTATACATAAGCAAGTTATACTTATTTATACTCTAAGGTTTTTGCTTTATAAGTTTATTTATTTGTCACTCTTTTGGGAAGACTAAAGCAATATCACAACCTCACTATAAATGTAGAATATCGACTAAATAGTTACATTGAAACCTCATCCCATATTTTACCCTAAAGGTTGGAATATTACTTTCAAATTTAAATGAAACTAATCCCAAATCATCTCTTTAATAAAATGGAAATCATTAAAAGCTGTTCAAAATTGAGAAAGATGCTGACTGCGTGAGCAAAATTTCGCTTGAGTATGAGGAACTATAAAGAAGGTGGTGTCAAAGCCAGTTTACATTACCAATGTCGGCTTCGAGTTATAATGTGCACAAACAATTTGTTTGGTGTCAATTATGACGTAAATGAGGACTGAATGTCATTCGATTACAATTTTGAAAACTATTTTTAAAAGACTCAAAATTTTATCTTTCTAAGTAAACTCAAACTTAAACGGAACTCAACATCATATATAACTTTTTTATATATGATATAACTCCTTTTGTTGTCATCATAACATAATCTGTTCGTACATGTCCATTTAAACTAAACGTACATTTAAACTAAATATCAATATTATCAGCACTACTAACTAAACAAAAAACAAAACAGACTTCGAAGATTTCTTTACCATGTAATGAGTACACGAATATCCTAATAAGCTTATTTAAAACTTATAAGTCATTCCCAAGTTGTTCATTTCATTTTTCTTTTTAAAGATCACAATACAAAAATCACAAAGTATACTTCTTTTCGTTTTTTTACATATTTTTTTCTTCGGCATACAGTTTCTTTCCGGCCAGTATGTTTTATGTTGCCAACACCCTCTGCAAAGAAATAGATTAATGGGTGTCTGAACCTCTGAACCACATAAGAAATAATTATACGTTTGGGCGATACCAAATTTTAGTGCGTTTTAGGTATTATTTTGGTGATATATATTTTATAGAAGAGAGAGCAAACGAACATGCGTTTCACCTGATCGTAAGTGTCGACCGCTGCCCATGAACAACTGGAACACCAGGGGATTTACATAATATGCGTGGCCAGCCTTTCAATATTAGGTACTATTTGATACCTAATATAAAATATTTGGTGCCTTGTTTAAAAGTGATATAATCCTGACGGCGGGACGTCTGAATCGAATGTATTTCACCTAATTTTAAGTATTCTAGCTAGTTTATCTCTTTGATAAGAATTAGTATCTAAATATATTATTTGTTATCAAACAAATTTTTAAATTTTAAGTATTTAAAACTTAACTCTTTACACTAAAATAGCTAAAAATCTATTAGATTTTTTTAAACTTTTGTTTATTCTGTGTAACATTATGTAAGTTAATTATT
The DNA here is from genome assembly GCA_907164705.1 of Parnassius apollo. NCBI lineage: Eukaryota > Metazoa > Arthropoda > Insecta > Lepidoptera > Papilionidae > Parnassius > Parnassius apollo. Next base: position 1,407,948 of record CAJQZP010001616.1, on the reverse strand, counting down.
ATAATATAATCTTATCATTACATTTGATTATAATTTAGAAATGAGGTATACCATCATAATCTAGGGTATATGTGGGCCGCAGTGTTCACTTATCGATCACCACCATCGGGTGGAATCTGAAAGTAATCCCTTGTTGACAACCGATATATAGAGGGGGTTGTACAAAAAAAAAGAGATGTAAATACAAAGAAAAATATATAAGAATGATATCGAATATAATAACAATTTTAAATTAAAACTGTACAAGAAGGAATTATAATAGAGTTAGACATAAAAATTTGAATGAATTCAGTATATTCTTGCCCCATCAATGGAATAGTTATACAGTCCTAAATAAATGCAGTTATTCACCTAATAAAGTTACCATAATCCCTTTTAATATCATGCTGAATTAACGTCCTTCTATTTTCATATTCACCATCATCATCGTTATAGCCCTTCCCAAGTCCACGGCTGAACATAGGCATCCCCCTAGTAATGCCACAAAGCACGTTCCTGAGCCACCTGCATCCATCGACTTTCTGCATATCTTCGCCCAGAACACTTCGTTCCTTACTAAACTTTTATAATCGCTTTATTAAAAAAAAAAAGAATCCATGACAGAATGACAAAAAGTTCATCTGAATACGCGTAACATAAAAAGGGTGCAACACTTACCCTAGATCTTTCCAATTAGCAGTTAACTGCTAGCTCTCAAAGACGCAACGTGCCTCGAATACACATTCTGCGGGATAAAGCTACACGTACAATATAGGTTACGTAAACGGTAAAAATGATTGTCTTTGTTGGTATACAACAGATACATAAAGATTTCAGTACAGCTACAGCATAACTATGAGCTTAATCAACAGAAACAGGATTCAGTATTCCCCATTTTTTCTAGCATATTTAATAAGGGGACGATTTTGTATTATTATTAATTTTAAAAACGCAATTTTAATTTACATCCACTCCTCATATTGCCACCTAGGCCAGGCAGGCCATGAAGTGGTGGTGTAAGAAAATCCAATACCCCATATTATCCAGTCAGTGTTTTAAGGGGAAACAGAGGGAAGTTAAACAAGTGATATGTGGTCGTATCTTACTGATTACAAAATAATTAAAAAACGAAACTTCTGCGTATGTACATAGTCTAAAACTCTACGGATGCCCCATTTTCCGATGCGCGAAAGCCATGGGGCCAGGAAAATCGAGCACTCAGAATCACAAGCCTACTTGGCTGCAGCGGCGGATCTGGTCTGGTCTATGACTCCGCCGCCAACCAAAATTCGGCTGCGAAGGATAGGGAGAGTGGTGCCTCAAAATAGCCACACTCCTCACTCACCGCAGCCCAACCATGACAGCATCAACTGTGCGGCCCCGTCAATATCGCGGAGAACATTTGAACTTTAACTTATATAGGAATTAATACGGCATGCAAGCAAAAGTAGTTCATAAGGTAAATCGATAAAACTCCCCGAGGAACACACAATATCATTTACTAAGTTATTTATTATTCTATAATGAACATAACTTATGGATATTGGCATAGATAACTAAATTATTGATTTTCTGAATTTAGCTGAACTAATTTAAAGTCTATTTGAAACAAACAGCAAGATTTAGAACTTTAGAATTTAGTATGTAGAAGTGACAGGTGAAATTAAACTAACACCGTGGTTCGATATCTGTTCGACATTTACAATTGGACTTTTAATGAGATTTACCTGAATAGAAAATTTACGGGTTAAATTGTTAAGATTTGTCAAGTTCAGTTTAGCCCACGGTACTATTTTTATAGTATAAGGTCGACAAGCGAGCACGCAGTATCAGGTATACTATGGTAAGTGTAAGTGTTGTGACCCATACACATCTACATTTGTCCTCGTTTGTGAAACAACATGCAGATGCTTTGATAGCTATGAGGACTAAGATAGAATGCATCTTTTCCAGTAAAAAAAAGGTCTTCGGTTCATAACACTGACCATAGGTAACACAGCAGCATTAAGCTGCTATTTTATACTGGTATTCTGTAAGAGCGTGGTCCGTCCACGGTCGAGCCGACAAATTTATGTTACAACTATATAACCACGTTAAAAATTACATTGTCTGCATAAATACAACATTGCCAGACATTAGCACTGTGTAGTGGATTGTACCGTGGATGTTGGTAGAGACGAAAGAGGGAAATCAAATAATATAAGCAGCATCTGCCCGCCTGCCAATCGGAAATTATGGCAATCATCACCCGCATGAGACAACCTATACAGTAAGCCTATGTTCAGCAGTGGACTTTTGGTAGGAAACAATGATGATAAAGTTCGTGATGACAATTATGATGATGGTGATGATGATGAAAATTAGCTTAAGAGTGATAAAAGAGCTCATAACGATTTTGAAAAAATAATCTAAAATTTTGAAATAAAGAAAGGTCTCGACTTGATGGAGTGACAACCTGGTAAGACATGATGGAAGTTGATTGGTGCAGACGGCTCAGGTCCGTGCTTTAAAGATAGTTCTGTGTAGTACAAAACTTGATTGCGTGAAAGCTTTGCGGCTCTCTAATGTGTAATGAACAAATGTTAGTAAATTTTAATTAGTTATAAAAATCTGACGTAATTTTGTATTTATCATATTATAATAAAGGCTAGGCTAGTGAGTTCCTTTATGCGGGCTCAACAAAACTCAACTCTTCCCCACTCCACTCCACTTTCACTATTGATAGCTTTAGATTGTTATCACGACTCTTTTACCCTTTTTTTCAAATAAAAATAATTGATGAAAGTAAAAGTACACGGCAAGCATAACTTCCCGAATAACTAATGGTGTATGTCGATTTTGAACAACACTTGATTGATGGGCGTCAACGATTGCACACTCTGTTTGATTTTAAAACTGAAGCTCGCATTAGAGTACTTACATACTTTCAAATTTTCGGAAAACCCTTATTTGAATCAATTGGGATATTATGCTCATTGGTTATATTGTATATATTTTCAATTTATATATTTCTTTACTAAAGTGCTAAGATATATAATATAACATTATGAGAATTTCTAAAAGGTTTCAAATTGGTCGTTACACAGCAATATAGGAAATTAATTGGCTTTTTAAAAACGATTACTGCGTTTTTAAGTCTATTTTACACAAGAACGGACAAAATGGTATCTCTTTACTTTTACTGCAATACAATTAGCGTGCATTCTTAGAATTTCATTCGTACTTTGAAATATTACGGTACCATTTCAATATTATCTTCTTCTTCATTAACAGTATAGGCTCACTGCCGAACATGGAACTTACCTAGAAAGATTACCTTAATCGCCACGCTGGGTAGGTGTGCTGTGGTGATTATAGTCCTCCAGACAAAATTTCAGTCTCGGCGGCCAGTCTCATCTGCGCAGTACAGGATTATAGTGCCCCAATGTATGCGCAAGCACAAGTGCACTTACTTGGTGTGAGCATATATATTTATAGTTGGGGCACTATCAGATTCCCATAGATCGATAATCCGACACGAACGGAGAGAGATTAGATGCAGGAACCACGGCTTTACATGCTTTCCGAGGCATTCGTAGGCAGTGTAACACCGCAAACAAAAAGATTCCTGGGTATGGCCCAAAAAAAATCAAATAAACTGATAATATAGACAAATTTAAGAAATTGCTTTCGAGTTTTTTTAATATATAAAGCATACTACTCTATCAACGAATATTTTGAAGATAAAATGAATGGTTTTTAGTACCTACAATAATTAATGGACGATTTATTTATTATCTTTTTATATTTCTATAATTGATAATTAAGATAATAATTAATGTTATTTCTAAACATACCAATTATAATTGAAATTGTTATTTTATTAATAATTAATTTTCATATTGCCACGTGATAGTGATAAACAATTATTTGTATACCTTTTTAGGCGAAACATGGTGTTCCTTATCATACCTTTTCCACCAAGTGTGTAACTTTTTACCTATGTTTTACAAATAAATTATTTGATCTGAAAACTTGCTGACTCCGTGGTGTAACTTATGAGAATTTCTTGTCAGCAAAATCGAGTAAGTAATTGATTAACACCCTACCCGGGATTAGAACCCGGGATTGCAAGAACATCAGTCACATTTACGAACACTGGACCAAATAGTTAATTCATTCATTCATTAACTCATTCGTTCATTCACCAGCGTACAATAGGAGCTTAGTTATATTGTTTTGTATGGAGAGTGTAGTGAACTGGAGATCCTTTTACTGGAAACAAGGTATTTCATCTAAGTCTGTAGGGGTGACAACACATCTGCATTTTGATTCTCAATCGGGAGTAATGTAGATGACAATGAGTAATAGCATTCACTACTATCGGGTGGGCTGCGTGCTCGTTTGTCACACTTCTTTGTCACGATTATTCTATTTAAAAAAAAAACATATTATAATATTCTTTTAATTCCAGAAAGTAAATGAAATCGCTTTGCTCATTAACGTATAACATATAAACTTTAAAAACTTATTGTTGAGACTAATAATACACTGAATGTATAGCTGTATTATCATACTTTTAGTCATAACTCGAAAGAATTAATAGTCGAAGTTCAGAGAGTATTTATGTTGGGCGCAGAACTTACGCCTTTACGTGTGCCTGAGCCTTGATGTTTAATTTTCAATTTTGTTCATTGTTTCGCGCTGTGATTCTAAGAATTTAATGCAACGTTCACAAATAAACGAATGCTTCTCTTTTCTATTTAATTAAAGAGACAAATGAACTTAGTTCTGAATAGAACCTGGTGGTAAGTGGTTAATGCAGCCCATGGACACCTGCAATTGGTTTCAAAAAAACTACAGATGCGCTTTCACCTGTATAAAAGTATTTAAATTCGGAACGAATGAACGAAAACGATAGGAGAGGAGTCCTACCACAGAGTTAGTTCAAGGGGTTAGACTTCGTTTCTGCTTAGGAAAGGCTGCTTTTCAGCTAAGGAGGTTGTCTGGTGGAATTTTATCTAAACAAATTCAAATATATTTGTTCGTTTGCATATACAACAATAACTAATAATAAAAAAATCATGTTTTGAAGTCGAGATTTCTATCCTTCTTTACAATATCTTAGCACATTCATCATCATTATCATCATCATCATTACAGCCCTTCACAAGTCCACTGCTGAACATAGGCCTGCCCCAAGGTGTCAAGGACAAAGCACGGTCCTGAGCCACCTGCATCAATCGACTTCCTGCATGTCTTACTTAGCACATTATACAACAAATTATATTATTTTGGTTTCTTGGCGTCACACAATCTGAACAAAATAGATGGTGCTGCGGTAAAGTTATTAGTAATAATGTTTTTATTCTATCATAAACTCGTAGGGAATTAGTAAGTAAGCTAATCGCGCCACTTACCGGAAAGGCAGAACAACGTCTGTTGGATCAGCTAGTAAGCCTATAAATTTTCAATACATTCTCATACAGTTTTCCCAAAAGTTCTGCTTAGTAAACCAAATATTTATAGCTTAAGTGGCTATCCCTATCCACTGCTGTAACGTCTTTATTTAATTGCATTACAAAATGGCCGACTTTCGACGTAAAATACGATTAAGATGGCGGCTGGAAACGGGTTGGGGAAAAGTTGACGTGAGCTAAAAGAGACGTAAGCTATATGTTTTCCATCTAGAGAAGTTATTGTTAAATATCAGATTAATTATTACCTGATTTAATTGCATATCCAGCGGAGCTTTAAGTTAACTATATTAGTAATAACGTTTTGGTTGTATTTTCTTTTTAATAAATAATCATTATCATTTATGGTACGGCTTTTCACAAGTCTACTGCTGATCAGAGACCTCCCCCAATATATGCCAAATTGCATGGTACTGAGATACTTGCATCCATCGGTTTCCTGCATTCGTCGTAACTTCTTACCAGATCGTCACTCACTTCGCTTACCGTGACCAGACTGCCACTCGAGAAACTTTCTTCCCTATCGGTTGTCGGTTCTTCGAGCTATATGGCCGGTCCATTGTCATTTCAGCTTACTTAAAAATTACGTTGTTAACTAAAATACTTGTAATATTTTTTTCATAAATAGGAGAAAACGGCAACAATAAATAAACAGATAAGAAAACGAAACATCTCGACCTGCCTCATGTGGTGACCGATATAGATAGTCTGTCGACCGACGTAATTCCTGTAGTTGTCATTGGAAACGGGTTAAATTTGGATGTCAGTGCTCCTCGATACTTCCCACAACGTCTGGTGGTTTTTTCTCTTTACCCTAACTTTAGGCCTTTTGGTGTAGGGACCAAATGCTCTAAGGTAAGAGGTAAAGGGAAACGCCGAGTGATTCTGTCTGTTGAGGTTTTATTAATATATATTTATTATATAGTGTATTAACTATTAACACGACTTGATCATTTATTTTATTTCTCCTGTTCTGTTACCTATCACCCAGAGGGGTAGGCAGAGACTACAGAATTCCATTTGGCACGATCCTGACACCTCCCTCGCCTCCTCCACATCCATATACCTACGCATACACGCTCATGTGCTCATGCGCATGTGAGAACCCTTCATTTGGCCCATTTTCAATATATCGCAAATTTGTTCGATAAACTTTCGCCGAGGACGCCCCTTTCCAACTCTGCCTTTCACTTCTGCAACATAAATTTGCTTTGTCACTTATTCCTCATTCATTCTTTCTGCATCACAAAACCACCAAAGCATTATTTTCTTAATCGTAATTACATCATTTTCCAAACCACACGCTTCTCTTATCACACAAATTCTCAACCTGTTACGTCCAGAGTGAAACTCATCACGCCATCTACCGGAAAGGCCATCGTCTGTCGGCTAGCTAGTAATAGCTAATACATAAAAATTAATTATTGTGTGCGCTGCCACCTGCTATACCGTTAATCAGAATGTGGTAAAACTTTGTTAACTTACTTCTTGCACTTGCGCGAAGTTTATAGGCATAGTACAATTCACTTACAGTAGGTAGCGCATGTATCGTACTGACAAATTTATTTGAAAGTAATGAATCAGTCAATTTTAATAATTGTATTATCATTCCGAATGAAACCATATAACACTTCTAAATTTAATTCATCTGCGGCAGCATCACGCCAGGTACGAGCGCACGCTATAGATTAGCTCGTAACCGGACATACAAAAAAAATTGAAGTGTCTGTTTGTAATTTTAAAATAAAAGCCTTTTACTAAATGTATGTGAAAATATATACGGTACTTACTACCCAAAACATTTTTTCAAATTTTTGTCTGTCTGTCTGTTTGTTCCGTCTAATCTCCGAAACGACTGGACCAATTTTGACGGGACTTTCACTCGCAGATAGCTGAGGTCATAAGAAGTAACTAAGACTACTTAACTACTTTTATTTTAGAAAAGTATTTAGGATTCTGTGCAAAAAACTTTAATCCCAAGAAATACAATCGTAATAACGTGAACGAAATAGCGGGGAACAGCTAGTTGTATAAAAATTCAATTCATCAATTATTTTGAACGAACGTTATAGATAATAAACTGCAATGTGTTTTTCCTTCATCAAATATATAACTTAGATTTATATGTATGAGAACCAACTTGGATCCATCTGATGGTACAGCCCAGCGCGCATATATTACACACAAGGGACGGTTTTGCCCCGATCGCTATCATCGTTAACAGGACACTAGTCTCATGGGACTTCTATCAGTGTCTGCCCGTCGTTAGCTAAACTATTTCGATAAAATGAAATATGTTACTAAGGTTGCGCGTAAATGTAAGTAAACACAGTGTACTATATAAATTCATTGTTATAATTTCTTACCAAAAATATTATGTTATGTTTATTTATGTTATATAATTTTTATGTATATTAAATTATCATAAAAAGTATATAGTATAAGAATAATATTTTTCTTATTAATAAAATATTTGCTGATAAAATTTTATTCAATTATTATTAGCTTTAAACTGTATAAAAATATGACAGAAATAAATTTAAATACAATGAATATTCTTCTCGTCACGTATACCTCAAAATCTAAAAACAATTAGATAAGTAGTACATACAGAGCGTGTTCCATGTGATGACACTGCCGGCCAACGAGGAAGCTCAAGGTCACTTAGCGAGCAATGAAGAAGCCTATGTTTGGATTTTATCTGCGTGATAGACTTAGGTATGAGGATATCCGCTGTAGAACCAGAGTAATGGACATAGCGCAGCCTTGTACCGGTAAGCGAAGTTTGGGGCAGGCCAACACTAGATGGAGTGACGATCTGGTAAGAGATGCAGGGAGTCGACGGATGCAGATGGCTTAGGAATATGTTTTGTGTGATTTTTCGAGGAGGCTTATGCTCAGCAGTGCACTTTTGAAAGGTGTAATGAAAAAAGGATAATTCTGTTAATTGAAACATAACATAATACAAAATCCTACGCTCGTTATCCAGAGAGGTAAACAGAGTTATGAGTTGCATACATAATCATTTTATAGAATAAAGCTAACAAACAAGTACACATTCTATCCGATGGTAACTAGATTTTGTGACCCATAGAAGTTTACATACAAAAAAATTTACACATATATCCTAGATGAAATGCCTTCATTCAGGGAAGAGGTTTTCTGATTATCTTTATAAAAAGTGGCAGATTGTACTCTTCGTATTTCTGTATAATTTGTCGAAAGGTATGTATGTGGTCTATGGTACTAAAGCCTTTTCGGAAATCAGCTTGTTCGGGAGGCTGGAAGTCGTCAAGTCCGCGTGCGAGACAATTCGTAATGTTTAATGTCTATGTCACACCTATGCAGGTAGTTGTTGGGAGCACTATGCTCGAAGTAGTTGACGAGTACGTTTACCTGGGACAAAAGGTCAATCGACGGATTCAACTCGGCTGGGCAGCGTTCGGGAAATTACGACGCATCTTCTCATCAGGTATACCTCAAAACCTGAAAACTAAGTTGTACAACCAGTGCGTGTTGCCAGTGATGACCTACGGAACCGAGACGTGGTCCTTCACTGCTGGCCGTATGAGGACGCTCAAAGTCACTCAGCGAGCTATGGAGAGGGCTATGCTCGGAGTTTCTCTGCGTGATAAACTTAGAAATTAGGATATTCGCAGTAGAACCAGAGTTACCGACATAGCCTAAAGGATTAGTAAGCTGAAGTGGCAATGGGCCGGCCATATAGCTCGAAGAACCGACAACCGTTTGGGAAAAAAGGTTCTCGAGTGGCAGCCTCGTACCGGTAGGCGAAGTGTAGGGCAACCCCCCATTAGTTGGAGTGAAGACCTGGTAAGACATGCAGAAAGTCGATGGCTGCAGGTGGCTCAGGACCGTACTTTGTGGCATACCTTGCGGGAGGTTTATGTTCAGCAGTGGACTTGTGAAGGGCTGTAATGATGATGATGATGATGATGATGATGTTCTGTGAGGGCGCGTTTCTTCCCTGGTCAAAGTTAACCACCGCACTACAAGCCATAATACCTATAGCTGCAGCGTATCTCTAGCACGTATAAAAGAATGACACCATATCAGTGACTCCGAGCTCGTTTGTTCCCCTTATTTCCAGAAAAGTCGACGTGTATAGTTGATTCAGGACCGTGTTTGTGAGATTCCTTGGTTGACAGCTATGTACATCAGTGAGCTTCTAAATGGATAAAATGATGACGATGACAATGGTAATAGTAAAAATTTAAAAGAAACAAGTTTATAGGGATAAGAATAATTAATGACTGCCATTAATTAAATGTTTATTGAAATATTTGAGTGCAAGAAAAGATAAAGAAATTCTCAAAAAGTCAACTATAAAATAAAGTTCTTTACCGGCCATAGGTAAGCTGCAAGTGTTCGGATCCTTCATAAAAGAGGTGTAAAAGAAAGTTTATGATAAGCTCGCAGTATCATTATAGTCGAACGTTATTTACATGGACACTCTAAACGTAATGTGTCTCTAAAAACAGATCATTATTCAGGACGAGCGTCGTTTGCTTAAGAAGACTTCGTTTGTGTTATTTGAGTGTTTCCATAAGGATTAATTATTTGGATATTTTAATGCTTTTCGATTTAATAATAGCCGAACACCTAGTTTTAAAAAAAAACACCGACTTAAAGAGGTAACAACCAGAATGTCTGTAGAATGGTCATCAAAAAACTCTGCATATATTGAGTTTTAAATATTGTGATTTATAGTCTATAACGTTTCCGACACAACCGAAAAAAGATAAGCCGCAAGACCAACGTATTTAGGCGCTTTCCAAAACACGGGGGCAAAGACCGCTGGCTTCCTGATTTCAGGTTGCTACTGAGAATTTCATGACAGAAAAACCAAATAATTGATTTTGACGCGACCCGGTATTCAAACACGAGATCTCATGATCGGTGATGGCGTTCACGAACACTTGACTGACGAGGCAGACTACACGTAAAAGTACCTTTACTGCAAAGTAAAACTACGGAATTGTTCGATCAACAAAACATTGTATTTAGTTACCTATGTCTGCGGTCAAGCAATATATATATATATATATATATATATATATATATATATATATATATATATATATATATATATATATATATTAATAAAATAAGAGTGACAAAGGAGCACACAGTCCTCCTAATGGTAAGGGGTTGCTGTGGCGTATAGACATCTACATCTACCCTTGATAACAAATCAAAATGGAGATGCATTGCAAAAAATGTAATGCCTCGTTTTCAGTAAAAAAGATTTCCGGTTATCTACACTCACCATACGAAACAGCAGTATTGAGCCGCTATTTTACGCTGGTATTCTGTGATTCTGTGAGAGCGTGCCGACCCATTCGTGCTGCAACTATACTCTACGAGCTATAGGGCATTCCATCTTGACCCTCGTAGTAGCCGTTGGTGACGAAGTATCTGTGCATTCTTTTTTCAGTTGGTTTCGAGTATCCATTGACTGCAATAGCTATTTTATAGTATAAGGGTGACATACGAATGCACCGTTTACCTGATAATAAGCGGTTACTGTGGCCCATAGACATCTACATTTATCCTCGATTTAGAATTAAAATGTAGGAGCTTTATCCACCCCTTAAACGTTAACCCTTCAATCTCCATAAAAATCCCATACAGTCGCATGCGTCCGTCAAATCCCGAGCGGTCGCATTCGACCGCACCCACCCACAGCACTTTAAACCACTAAAACTTATATTTAGAGACTACTTTTCTATGAAGTTCTAATCGAAGAAGTTTAGCATTATAAAATCTATACAAAATTCGCTAACCTGTGGTCTAAACAAAAGTCAGGTTTTACTTCATTAAAAAAGATTTTATTGTATTTTGATAACAAAAAAATATACCAAGCAAATGTGGGCAGCGTGAAAATCACAATTATTTCTATATAAGATAAATTATATTCACACAAAAACTTTCATTACAATTTTATAACAAAACACTAGAAAAATCCAAAAATCAACACAATAACATTCACACGAAAATGGCGTACGAAATGAACGTTGATTATAAATAATATTCATTGACTTACTGACTTTTTATTTCACTAGAGGATATAAAATTTTATATTGATTCTATATTGCCAAACTTCTTCTTAGAAAAGTCATCTCTAAACATACGTATTTATGGGTTAAAGTGCTGTGGGTGGGTGTGGTCATATTTAACCTCTTGCATTTTCACAGAATATCGCCGCGGTCAAATTTGGACGCTTGGTAGCTAAGAGGTTAAGATGGAATGCCTCGTATCCAGTAAAAAGGTTCTCCGGTTCTCTACGCTCAGCGTACAAACACAGCAGCATTAAGCTGCTATTTTATGGTGATATACTAAGAGATCATGGTCCTTCCACGGTCGAGTCTATTCGTGCCAAAATCATAATATGGCTTCAGCATAACTCCACCACGTAATAAACTATTGTGTGGATTGTAAGTTCGTTTATCAATTCGATTTCATAAAAAGAGTCAGTTACATATTAATAAATTCAGGTCAGAAGCCAGGCACGTGTAACTGAATTAGCATTTTATGTTTATAGTGTTTATGAATAACATGTTCGACTATTATTAGTTGTTACCATCGCATTGTCAAACAATTATATGCAGCGCGAGGCATGCGTGCTTACACGGTTTATTATATCCAATGGTGGTAGAACGGCCCCTAATGCGTGGTTAAATTCGAGAGAAATAATTTCAATTTTAACAATATGACGTTAAAAGCATAAAAATTGTATTTTAAAATAACATCATATTGTTACAGCCTTTCAAAAGTCCACTGCTGAACATAGGCCTCCCTCATTGGCGGTGTCCCTCAATGCGACAAATCCCGAGCGGTTGCATGCGAACGCATCCACCCACAGCACCTAAAATGAAGAAAGTAGTCTCTAAATATAAGTTTTTATGGGATGGACCGCTTGAATTTTGACGGAATATCGAAGCGGTCAAATTCGGCAGCTTTGCGTTTGAGAGGTTAAATCATAACTTTGAATATTTAACATCACTCTTTGTAGACGCGTTGGAACTTCAGACAATGGTTTTTTAAATAATGTTATCAAAGGACGATCATCAGTTTCAACCTTTACGACTTGTCCATATACGTACCGATGAAAACGAAGACTCTCTCTCTCTAGTCGGTCCCTCATGACTGAGGATCGTGATCACCATCACGGAGAGTAAATTTATTGTTTATAATCTCTCTCCACCGGGTCCTATCGCTGGCCATACGGAAAGCGTCGTAGAAATTTCGCGCACCGACTTCTTTGACTTGGTCGGACCACCGGGTTGGAAATCTACCTCTGGGCCTTCTTCCCTCTACGTTTCCAACAACTATCAATTTTTCGATACTTTCGTCCCCGCGGCGAGAGATATGACCAAAATAGCTGAGGATGCGCTGAAGACATGTGGTGGAAAGACGCGTCTTTATCTTGAGTTGCGATAGGATTGACACGTTTGTGCGCTTCGCAGTCCACGGTATTCGCTGCATTCGCCTCTAGCACCACATTTCGAACGCATCAATTCTCTCCCTTTCTCTGACGCGTATAGTCCATGTTTCCACTGCATAGAGAAAAATTGAAAATATAAGAGTATATACTAGGCGTAATTTAGTATTATTTGTTATGCTTCTGTTTCTCCAGATGTTTGTCAGCCTGGTCATCGCATCCTTAGCTATTGCTACTCTACGCTTAATTTCGGGAACGCAAGTACCCTCATTTGAGATCAGAGATCCCAGGTATATATAACTCTTCACAACGTCGATCCCTTGAATGTTGCAAGTGTTGGAAAGTCTGCTAGCCCGGTCTATAACCATGAGTTTCGTTTTATTCCTGTTGATTGACAGACCTAGCTCTTCGCTTTCTAATTCTAGCTTATGCAGCAGCTCCTCCATGTCCTCATAAGATGTTGCAAAAAGCACAGTGTCGTCCGCATATCGCAAGTTAGCCACCCTTTTACCCCCAATATGAAACCCTTTATCCCATCCTTCCATGGTTTTCCGCATGATGTACTCCCCATATATATTAAAGAGCAACGGAGACAGTATACAACCTTGTCTCACGCCTTTCGTAGTCATAAACTCTTTGGAAAGACTGCCATCGAGTCTCACATAAGATCGGTTGTTATCATACAGGTTGGCAATTAGGCTGACTAGGTGTGTTGGTACTCCCATTTCGACCAATATTGACCATAGTTTATCCCAACGGACGCAGTCAAATGCCTTACTGTAATCGATGAAGCACAGTAACACTGGATTGGCAAACTCGCGACTCTTTTCAATAATCTGCCTGATATTTAAAATTTGTTCTCTTGTGCCCTTGCCCTTTACGAAGCCAGCTTGCTCGTTGGTAATCTGCCTGTTTAGGAAATTCTTAAGACGTTTATTTATTATATACAGCACGACTTTGCTGGCGTGCGAAATTAAGGAGATTGTCCTGTAGTTTAGTTAGTAAAACGAAGACATCCAAATACAATAGCATATAACTCTTTCTCAATTTGAGCCATCCTCTTTTGATTTGTACTTAACGGTTTTGATGCATAACATATAGGTTGATTATTTTGTAATAAGACTGCACAATGTGACTGCTGCATCAACGCACTGTTAGTTTGTTAACATTAAGTGACTTAAGATGGAGCTTGACGTATTAAATCTTTTAAATTCTGAAAGACTTCTTCATGACTAGCATTCTATTGCCAATTACTTGATTTTTTAGCTAAATCTCTTAGAGGCCCTGTTTTCATTGCTAAATCTTTATATATATATATATACACTCCATTTTTTTGTATATGTCCTAAATATTTAATTTGGGTTGCACCAAACTTACCTTTTATTTTAGTAAATTTAATACTTAACTCACCATTTGCATGACATTATTCTTATTCTCTCTATTATTATTATGCTCTTCCTTTGTTGAGCCATAGACCAATAAATCATCAGCATAGACAATGACACCGGGTATATTTCCAAATGTTTGTCATAAGGTAGACGTTTAAACCTATACCTGCCAAAAGGTGTATTGAATGTGCATAGGAATGAGCTCCAATTTGCATATCCAGAACCCACTACTAGCATCTAAGGTAGAGAAAAATGCTGCTCCATGTAATTTAGAACAAACCCAATCTGTTGTAGTTATTGGATAATGAGACCAGTGTATAACTTGGTTAAGTTTTCTTGGATCAAGGCAAATGCGTAACTGACTATTTTTCTTTTCCGCGAGTATCAAGGAACTAACCCACAGTTGGTTCAGTAACTTTAGTAATGACATTTTCCATACAATCTAGTTCTTTTTAAGACGATCATACAGCGCAAATGGTATTTCTCGAGGAGCATCAACTTAAGGTTGTATATCAGGATTAACACTAAGATGACATTCTCCGGGGAGACGGTCAACAAAAACATCTTTAAAATTTGGTAACATGTTTTCTAACTGTTACGTTACATCAATTTTTATTTATTTTTGACATTTGTTGTACACTATATACCCTTTTTACAAGACCTATATCAGTACATGTTATCCTTCCCAATATAGTATGTGAATTAACACCAGCAATTATAATTAAGCCGTATACTTTTTGTAATTTGACAAGTTTTACTATTATATTGGCACTTAATGTACTGCTGACCAAGAATTTCTACATTTCCTGTGTATGAAGTTACGCTAGCATTACAAGACATTAATTTTGTATGTAAAGGATATGGCCAAAAATTTTATGAACCTGTGCCCCAGACAGTACAGAGATGAAGTCTATGTTATTTGAAAGTACAGATCTTCTATATAAAGAATTAAAAAAATTGCATGTAGCTACGCAGTGGTGGACAAAAGTTATGAAGATTTAAAAAAAAAATAATTTTGTCAGTCGGTTTTTATCATAATTACACAATGTAGGTATTAATAAAGTTCCAATTCATGAGTGTTATGTAGGTTAATGTATGAATTTGTCCCATATGTTTAGGATGTATCCTTGTGGCCGTGGGAAGAAAAGGGGAGATCTCCCGCCGGGCAAGGTGTTCTGCCCAGGGAGCGGCCAACACTCCGAGCGATAGTTTTTTTTTTTTTTGCGCCCGAAGCAATTAAAGGGCTACCCTATACGTAGGGAGGCGGAAAATGCATTACGCATACCACGATAGCCGGTCTATCGTGGTTATGAGGGGCTCACTGTCCTACCGGGGACCCTAAGTGATACCCTCTAAAAACCGCCTTTGGGGACAGGCAACCGGCTGATTAAGCTCTATTGTGCCTTATCATGAGCGACCCTCTTTTGGGAAAAGAGGGCGCAGGCGGCTAAGTGCCGCTGAAGGAGTGCCTACGAAGGCAAATAATGTTAGATATTACAATAATTTTATTTAATTAGAGTTGGCCTGAGCCGCCAGGAGACAGTTCAGGTCGTTTGAAAGTTTATTAGGCGGGTCCGAGAGAGAGTTTCTCGGCCTGCGGACACGATAGCGAGAGGGGGTGGGGCTGCATAAGAAGCTGCCTAACGAATTAAATGGTTTGGGTGCGACTCTGAGGCTTTGAAGAAGTTCTCAGAGAGTTTTTTAAGAAATTGTTGAATTGTTGGGAGCTCTAAGTCCCGATGAAGGTCGGCATTGCGGACGTACCACGGTGCGTTCGCAGCTCGACGACAGAAGAGGTTCTGAACTATTTGGAGTTCATTTAAAATGTTAGGGTTTGCGTGGGCAAAGACGGGGCCCGCGTAGGACATGACTGGTCGTATACATACCTTGTAGAGGGTACGCTTGTTTCGAAGGGACATTTTACTGTGTCGGCCCAACATACTGTTGAGCCTACTCAGATAAAACCGTGCGTGACGGGTTACTCTTTTGACGTGGGGCTTGAAAGTGAGCCCTGTGTCTAGAGTGACACCTAAATATTTGGCGGACGTATGCCAGGGGACAGGGGTCCCTAGCATACGTATTGGTGAAGTGTTTTTGAGACGGCGTCGTTTATAATCGAAGTGGACGGCGGAGCTCTTCTCCGGGTTCACATCGATGCGCCATTTTTTGAACCAAGCTCCTAGGTCATCAACTGACTTTTGGATCTTGTTCCGTATAAGGGGTAGTGAGACACCTTTGCAGTAGATGGCAGTGTCATCTGCAAAGAGGCAGAGTTGAACACCTTTCGACGGGATGGGAATGTCGTTGGTGAACAGGATGTACAGCAGAGGAGCAAGTACTGAGCCCTGATGGACACCAGCCTTGATAGTTCGCTGTGAAGAAAGCGTGCCTTCGTGTCTGAAACGAAAGGTACGATGTTTTAAATAGGAGGCCACGAGACGAACTAGACGATCGGGGAGACCTATTTTATAGAGCTTGTAGATGAGGTCTGTGTCTGTGTCCAGACTCTATCGAAAGCTTTGGCTATATCGAAAAAGACCGCGATGGTCTTATGACGACGAGGATAGAAACCGCTGAGGATATATTCCACAATGCGGTGAACTTGTTGGGGACATGAGTGTTTGGCTCGGAAGCCGAATTGGTGGGGAATGATAAGAGGGTCGCCGTCTGTGGGAAACAGATAGCGCCTCATACGAATTTGGATGACTCTTTCGAAGAGCTTGCCCATTGCCTTGAGGAGGCTAATGGGGCGATGGCTGGAGGGGGAGGTTGAGAGGCTTGCCTGGCTTGGGAATTCCAATCACAGTAGCCTCTTTCCACGTAGTGGGAAAATAACTAAGGTTGAAGCAGGCGTTGAAGATAATAGATAAAAAGGTTAACACCTGCTCGGGAAAGTGTTTTAGGGCTTGGTTGGAGATGCCATCCGCGCCCGGATCCTTTTAGGCTTAAGTCCTTTGATGAGGGATGAGATCTCATCATTGGACACAGAGATAGGTTCGGAGGCCGTGGGGGGTGAGTTCCGGCGGCGGACCTCATCCTCCACTGCCTGGACGTGTGAGGGGTCGACGGGTTGAGAACTGGGGGAGCATTGAGCGGCAATGCTATCTGCAAAGCACTCAGCCTTTTCCTCGTCCTCGAAGGCAACCGTGCCGTCGGGACGGGAGAGAGGGGGAGTGTAGGTGATAGCGTCTATGCGGAGGGCTCTAGCCATCTGATAGTACGCTGTGTGAGATGGAGAGATATTCTCCATGAGCTTACTCTTTTCGAGGTCTCGAAATACAGAGAGGCGGAAGCGGAGTTCTCGTTGAAGACGATTGGCCGCGCGCCTATATTCGGGGGTGGGATATTTTGCTGCTCTCCGGAAAGCAGCTTTTTTGGCTTTTAATAGGTTGCTAATATGTAGGGGAAGCCCACTATTGTTAGCAACCGGGACGACCCTTTCGTTCTCCTTAAGGGAGGATTTAATAAGGGTGGAGAGTGAGTCGACCGCGGTGTCGATTTTTTCGGGACTATCTAAGTCCGACGGTAGGGAGATGGTAGAGTCCTGTGAGTCCAAAGCTTTAGCTAGGGACTCCTTGAATCCCTTCCAGTTAGTGAAGGTTTTCGTGTGTATTGGGGGAGGTGGCTGATGGCCAAGAATGAGGGAGACCGGTCGGTGATCTGATCCTAGATCGTCTAGTGTCTCGATTGCTCCGAGGTTGAGAGAAACTCCTTGGAGTAACGCAAAATCTAATACATCGGGGGCGTGATCGGTGTTATCGGGAAAGTAAGTAACACCGAGAGGACTATGGACGGTAATATCAAGAGACTGCGTGATATCGAGCAGTATCTTGCCACTAGGGGACGTAGTGCGGCATGTCCATTCAGTATGCTTGGAGTTAAAATCTCCAAACATAATGACTGAATTGCCTAAAGATAAAATGGCCTCAAAATCCTTTTTGAGGGAATAGGTTCCTGAAGGGATGTAACAGGAGGCTATGAGGATGGACTGATGTCCAGTCATAGCTAGCCTGCATACCGTGGCTTCCATGTTGGTAAGCTGCGGAGTAGAAATGGGCGAGCAATGAAGTGTCTTCTTGTAATAGATGGCCGTTCCGCCGCCTCGGCGGTCGGGTCTGTCGTTACGAAGAAGAGAGAAGTTTTTAATAGAAAGGCCTCTAGTGTCCTTAGCTTTGAGATTAGTTTCCTGTAGGAGGAGGAAATCGACTTCACGATTCCGAAGAAAGAGCTTGAGCTCTGGGAGGTTATTTCGCAAGCCGCGAATATTAAATGATACAAGCGATAAACCCTTAGGTTTGATACGACCGTGAGATCTAGGTAGGTTAATTCGCTCAGTCATTGAAGTTAAGTTAATTAAGTTAACCTAACTTACAACGCTAACAAAAGGTTATTGTGCTCCGCAAGAACGAGGAGACGTTCTTGGGGGGACTTGGCCGCGCGCAGTTTGCGTGATACTACTGTTATTTCCCTAACGTCGATATTCCTAATAGCGGAATATAGCGTGTTGTAGTCGTCGATTGTGGGCTCTGCTTCATGAGCGTACGAGTTTGTCCGCGGTGGGTCTGCCTTTTTGGGCCCCCAGGGAAAGACTGGAGGCTGCATTGGCTTGGAGAAGCCCGGAGGGGTCCGAATTATGCCCTGAGGGGGGCCTAGGGGGGACCCTGAGGGGGGCCTATGGGGACCCTGAGAGGGTCGAGGGAAGCCCTGGATAGGCTGAGAAGGGCCCTGACGGGGCCGTTGTTGGAGGGCCGGAAAAGATCGGTCATTCACCGGCGGTGGAGCTTTCCTACCGGGGCGAGGTTGAGGTGCGCGTGGGCAACCCTTGTAGTTCGCCGGGTGTCCTGTCTGGTTGCACAGGACACAGGCGGGCGGGGATTCGGCGTCTTTGGGCCGGGGACACTCTTTTGTGTTGTGAGGTTCCAGGCACTTCACGCACCTGGGTGGGGCGGAGCAGTTGGCCGCCGCGTGACCATAAAGTTGGCAGCGGTGGCACTGCGCCGGGAAGCCGGGCCTATGTAGTAGGGGCTCTACCTTCACCCTTGACAGGCCGCACACTGTGCGCACCTGCCGGAAGATGGCTTTAGCCTCCGGCACGTTTGACAGGATTACTAGGGCAAGGTTGTATCTCTTGCCCGTTCTATTGTGCATTTTGTGCACTGCTTCTACGGGGAAACCTTGGGACTTAAGGTCCTCGAGGATTTCCTCGTTAGAGAATTCGAATGGGACGCCTCTGATGACGGCCCTAACTTTACGCTCTTCAGGGAGAGCGTACGTGTGGTATGAGACCCTTTCGGCTGTGAATAGCCGGGTGATCTGACGGAAGTCCTCGATCGAGGCAGGGATGATTTTGATCGCCTCCCCGAGGTTGATGGCATGATCATACTTGATACCTGCGTCGTAGCAGGTTTTGGATAATTGAGTGAATTTTGCCTTGTCTCTTAGGAAGACAGGGGGCGGGACTTGCTTCTTCGCTAGTACTGGAGCACAACGAGAGGCTGGTTTGGATGGTGTGGGGATGTCTAGTGACATCAGTGGGACAGGGGCAGCGTCGAGGGCTGCGGAGGTTGAAGGAGCGGCAGGGGCCGCTGAAGTGGGGGGGGGGGTGCGTTTTTATCGCGGCGCGCTTTCCGTTGCGCTTGGAGGTGACTGTGGTGAAGTTGGACTCCCCGGTTCCGTCGGAGTCAGAGGACTCCGATGAACCGGAGCCTGAGGTAGTGGCGCGCCTCTTCCGGGAGGACGGCGCCGAGGACTCGGAGCATGCGTACTCCATTTCTAGGGGGGCAGATTCGAGCGAGGCAAAAGAGTTCCTCGTTTCGAGGTAAGATGCGATTACCGGTGGCGGATGGTGTGCCTGAGGGGCAGGGGAGGGAAGCCTGGGCGGCGATGGTGGCGATGGCGGCGAGGACCGTCTCATTGCCATTTAAACCGAATTGGTTAATGAGGGCGGCGAGGGACTCAGTGAAACTGGGTGTGGCCATTTTGGGTCAGTAAGCAAGCTGAGCTATGTATAAATAAAGATGAGGACGGGTCCCTGCTCTCGGTAGAATAGGGACTAGAACGCGAGACGTACTACGACACACTATACACGTAATACAAGAATAACAAGAACACAGAAAATAAAGGAGAGAGTTAAAAAAAAAAAAATTAAAAATGATAATGAGAATGAAATGAAAATGAAATGACAAGTGAAAATGAAAAATGAAAATGAAAAGCGGAAGTCAGTCAGACCTCCCTGCCCGAAGACAGGGGGGCAAGAGCTGTAGCGAAAAAGTGACTCACCGGCAGCCTCGACGCTGTTCCGCGTGAGCAGGACAGCGGAGGCGCGTGAGAGCGCGACAGCACTACCGTACTGTACGGGAGCGCGGACCACCAGGAGGCGACCGTCCGAGAGCGGTGCCGCCGGCGGACTGAGCACTGCGTCGGCGCTGTACAGCGCGAGCGGGACAGCGGGGGCGCGAGAGCGGGGAGCACTACCGTACAGGAACGAAAGCGCGGACTACCTGGATGCAACCGCTCGGAAGCGATGCCACAGGCGGAATACTGCCGAGTGATAGTTCGGAGAAGTTCTATATATACTGTCTATGATTCGGAATGTTAATAGCGCGATTTAGGTTTCGGTGTGTTTCGGTGTGCTAGTGGCGCGATGACAGCGCCGCTACATCACCCCCCTGCTCAGACTGGAGATCGATAGTGAAGTCTCGTTGTCGACGAATGTGCAAGTGCCATGAGATTGCCTTGTAGTCGGCGGTGAGTCGAGAAAAAAGGCAAGTAATCTGCGAGAGTGCTGTGAAGCAGAGGCGAGCAGTAATACTCAGAGCCGTGCCGAACACTGTAGCGCAGAGATTGAAAGATCATTTAGAAAGATCACAACATATTTTATTAATCCTGGTCATATATATATATATATATATATATATATATATATATATATATATATATATATATATATATATATATATATATAAAAGTTACAGCCTATATACGTCCCACTGCTGGGCTCAGGCCTCCCCTCATTTCTGAGAGGGTTTTTAGGGCAAGGAAGTGTCCGCCGCGCTGCCCCAATGCGTGTTGGCGAACTTCACATGTCTTCGAAATATTTTTTTTTCTTATTCCTCAGACATGCAGGTTTCCTCACGATGTTTTCCTTCACCGCCGAGCACGTGGTAAATCAGCACTTAAAATTGCAAGTAACAATTTCATTGGTGCCGGCGGGGCTCGAACCCGGGTTACTCGCGTTCTGTTATATTTACAGCGAGCGTTAACCATCTGAGCTACCACGGCTATATATATATATATATATATATATATATATATATATATATATATATATATATATATATATATATATATATATATTATTTCATTGAAAAGGGTTAAATTAATTATATTAATTATATTTGATATAATATTATTTTTATATAGAGGGGGGGAGCGTTACACTATCTACACCTTTTTACTTATGATATCATTGCACTTAATGGCAGAATATTAGCATCTGGTAAGGTTTACGATTAGGTCGCCTGAATTACGGGGTGGGGGTGGTGTGGTGGGGGGAGAGGAGGAGTTGTAGAGTCACCCCCTACTTCCCCTTCCTGCCGGACGTACTTAGTTTTTTTTTATAAATTTTTAAAAATCGCATTTTGAGGTTATGTTTCGTAATTTTTATGATAATTTTAACCTGATTTATGGGGAGAGAGATTACGGGCACGGAATTCCCACGCCACTAAACGTGGTACAGTCGAGGGAATCCCGGTCGACGGACGCCGCTTCGAGGGGCTCCTACTTCCGGGTGGTTTACAAAAAAAAAATAACCACGAAGGGTATAGCGGGGTCTATTCACTGGCTTCGCTCACTCACTCGACCCCGTCATCCCCTTCTAAACTAACCTGACTGAGTCGAGATGCCCCACGTCCCAGGCTCGCTTCGCTTGCTATTGCACTCAATATAACACTAAAATATTAACTTTTATAACTACTTTAATTTATAAACACAACTAGCTATTACCCGCGACTTCGCCCGCATGGTCACTGGGAAATGAACTATCCATTGCTTTTTGAATTGAAAGAAAACTGAGTTTTATAGATTTATGAAAGATGCAGCCATTAAAAGGAAACTGAGCAAAATTGATTCGTCAGCCTATTTAAATATTTTGAAACGCAGCGTATAGGAAAGCATGAAAATAGCCTGTTTATTCCAAATGGAAATGGGATATTTTTTAATTAAAGAAGACTGAGCATAATTATCCGTCAGGGATGCAGACTTTTGAAAAGAAACTGAGCTAAATTGATTTGTCAGAGATGCAGTTTTCTGAATTGAAAGGAAACTGAGCCAAATAAAAGATCCGTCAGAGATGCAACCTTTTGAGTTGAAAGGAAACTGAGCTTAATAGGTCCGTCAGAGGTGCAGCATTTGGAATTGAAAATAAACTGAGCTAAATAGGAAATTTTGAATTGAAAGGGAAGATCTGTGGGAATTCTGATTAATTGATTGTGGGAATTTTGAAAAAAAAAACACTAACTGAACACTTTTTTAAGGCGCTACTGTACACAATGTTATATGTTTTTCCATTCGAGGAAAGAATGTAGAGATTCTGGGTATTTGACATACGCGAACATGCATACAGCTGACCATGAGAGAAGCACGGTTTTTCTAAGTTGACCCCCGCTACCTGTAACGTTTGCCCTTGCGCTTTATTAATTGTCATTGCAAAACTGAGATCAATAGGGAACTGCATCCTTTTTGAATTGAAAAGGAAGATCTGTGGGAATTATAGGGATCCGTGGTATAATAACATTTTCACCTTTTCCTATGCCTGTCAAAATTGTAGCACCGATTATGTTCCGTCCAAGATGTGTCACACGCAGCCTTGTCCCGTAACATTACCGAGGAGCATCTAAATTTCGCATTAGCATGACTGGGACGCTTAATTTTAATTGAAGCTTATGTGTTTAATTTAGAGTGTAGGTGTTCTTGAGAATTTAGAAACTCTGCGGGATATGAAGTGTTCTGTTCTGTGTCCATAACTGTGTCTACTGACAAATACTCTGTTATTTCTCCTGCTACTTCGCTTAACATATCTGAATTTATTTTGTTAACGCTCTCATGTTTTGGTGCAAGAATCGCCCTTTCACATAACCTTCATCGTCTTCATGCATGTTGTTCGTTAAATTTGAATAAACGCTCGCAATTAATTCGGAATGACTCTACTAAATTACAAAAATCTCTCATCAATTTAACGCAGCCCTCAGCATCCGTTTTCATCCGCCTATCGCCAATTTTTAAGTATGTCAGGATAGTTACCAGCATTGATATCATTATACAAATGCACTCTCATATTCGTAGTTAAACTGAATTTTGTCACCTTGTTCCATATTATAGACGACTTGAGGCATGCTTAAATTTCATAAGAAACTCCTTTAATTGACTTTAATTGAATTAGAAAAGTGCATGTAACTACGCAGTAGTGGACAAAAGTTATGAAGATTAAAAAAAGTTGATTTTGGCAGCCGGTTTTTATTATTATTACACAATGTGGATATTAATAAAGTTCCAATTCATGAGTGTTATGTAGGTTAATATATTGCATGATGATTAGGATGTATCCTAACTGGTTTAGATAAAAAAAAAACAAGGACAGCAGTTTTTTTTTCAGTGTTTGAATTTATTTTTTGTAATATAATTATATTAGTACTATTATTGATCAAAATATATTAGAAAGAAAATAATTATACTTATGTATTACACCGTTTATAATTAGTGGTGCACTCGTGTGTGGCTACGGCACTTATTAAATAAAAGTAAAATACGACAAAACACTAATACGAAGGAAAAGCGTACATATTTATCGTATACCGAGTGACACTTTGACTGTTTTGATGCTTGACGGACAGATTTAGTGTTGCAAGTACATTCTAAGTTGCATTCTATGGAATCACTGGGACATTTCTTCTCTGGGTGTTAATTTATTATTATTTAGGTATTTTATTAGATATTAGACGAGATAGGTGTTAATTTTTAAATCAATTTTAGAGAATATATCCACACATGTACGTGTTAGAGCCATGCTGCAGCTATATTGTGGTTGTAGCACGAATGGGTCGGCTCAACCGGGTTAGGACCACGCTGTCACAGAATACCAGCGTAAAGTAGCAGCTTTATGCTGCTGTGTTTCATATGGTGAGTGTAGAGAACCGGAGACCCTTTTTACTGGAAACGAGGCATTACATCACAGTCCTCAGGGCTATCGAAGCCTCTGCATTTTGATTATTAATTGAAGATAAATGTAGATGTCTGTGGGTTACAGCATCCACTTAACATGAGGTAGACTGTGTGCTCGTTTGTCACCCTTATTATATAAATTCTATAAATAAAAAAACACATCTCGTATCGTAAGTGCCTCATGGTTTCTTAAAATGGCGTAAAAAATAATAATAAAAATATAAAAGTAAAAATATGGCGGTAGAACCAGACAACTTTAAAGATAAAACCATCGCCAATCCGTCTCTGCGAAGTATGACGATTAAAGTAAATGTTTACTTAATAAAAGGCCCATTGCAGTAGTATTATCTTATTGGATTGGTGAAGAAGGAATTGTACATATTCTCAATGTAATGTATTACATATTTAATTGTTTTAATTATAACAACAAAAGCCTAAGTATGTCAAAAATGAAACTATTCTTATTGAAATTACTAGATGGTAGGACTCCTACTTCACCTATGAATCCATATGAGTACTATCTTCTTACCTACTTTTGCCGCCAAACAACAGTTCCTGCACAACTTTAAGTTTAAAGGGGCACTTTCTAAAAGGCCTCCAATGCATAGCAAAAAGTTAATGCTAACGCCGCATGCTAATTTGCCCCCACTTCTATGGAAAAAAAGTTAATTTTTCACCTCCAATTTACGGGGAAAAATACGGATAGTATAAAACAAGAATTATATTCTAATTACATTTTAAAGCGATTTTAGTAGCCTCTCAAGACGTTTTAGTTCGTTTTGAGGGGCACAATTTACATGTAGACACAATTTCAAGTTTACAGCTCTCGAAAATTGATCTTAGAAAGGTCGCAACAACAAAACAATAAAATTTTAAATGATCCATTAAGACTAAGGTTACTGTCTAAGTTCGTTACGTTCATAGAGAAATAATAGTGGTATTATCATTTCATAAACTGCCATGCTATTTACCAAACCATTCATCGAACATTCCAAACAAGTATCGGCAATAATTTTTAAAAGTACCTACTAGTAATAATTTTTAAAAGTACCTAACTAGTAGTTGCTGTGTAAGAAAATCCACTTTCCCATATCAGGAGACGGGCAGAATCGGCCTCCTAATAAAGACTAAAAAAACTGCGGTTGTCAACCCGCTTGCCAAGCATGGAAACTATGGCAAATATCCCCCCTATTAGGCAATCTATGAGGGAAGTCTATGTAACGGTATCGAAAGTAAAAATGATAGAGTGTAGGGGCGTTAAGCCGCCATAACCTACTTACCAATATTAATATAATTTTGTGCCTTTCGTCAGAGAGGACACAGAAAAACTGAACAAGAGGTTGATAGCTCAATACTAAAAAACTAATACTAATAAAAGAACTGTTTTTATAACTATGGTAAGTATCCTTTTGGAATGGAGCAGTATAACTTAGTCTGAGGATGATGGATTAGTTCTCACCATACAAATTACAGCTGCATAGAGCTGCTATTCCACTCGCTTCCTAGTAATAGATTCGCGCTATTCACTATTACGTATCTAATCTTGGACTCCTCATACAGATCATTTGCTTACTCTGGGCACCACAGTCAGAGATATAAACATAACAAAACCCATGTTTGTATGCAACCGTTAACGCGGCGGCTTGGCTAAGTAATTAGTTTTAATTAGGCGGTGCATATGTTGCTATTTCTAGAAAGCAAAACTATGTTTACCGGATATTCTGTTTATTTAGTACAAAATTTATTAATAATAGGATTAATTAAAAAATAAGTAGTGTAATTCATAATTAAATTACTATTTCCATTCCCGAGCTCCGGGTTCGAATTTGACACGGGACCAACATTTGTAAGAAGAACAAATTATAAGAATGGACATATCTCAAATTCTGTTCATTTATCCCACAGCCCATCTTTTGATGTGCGTGGAAAAAAGGCTTCTCCATAAAAAAGAGATACATGCCATAATTTTAGACTGCAATTTTGTACAATGTCAATTTTAGTTCGTTATTTGCATGCCATTGGCACATGAATTGCCATTTGTAAAAAATTGTATAACTGTCCTAATTATCGGAATAGCAAAACCAATTGTGATAAAACTTAACAAACAGAAAGAATGATCTTAGCATTTATAAACAGATAATACTAAAACCGGTTAAAAGAGAGGAATAAGAAAAATTGTGGGAGAAGAACTGGTCTCCGGGCCCAATATAATGGACGACGGGAGAGGATCCTGGCGTTAGGAATGCGTATTTGAGACGACCGAGAAGATTCCTGATGATCAAGTTCTGAACTTATTGAATTTTTTTCGATTCGATTTCAATGTGATTCACAATCCTGAAACCAAAGCTAACCTACATAAAAACAATGGTTTAAAGGACATTGTTGAACTTCCAAACAAATGCTTGTTGAAATTTTTTTCTTGCGTCTAAACGTGAAAATTTTGAAATCCTGAACAATTTTTCTTCAGTTAAACTTCTGCAGGAAGTCAGATATTCAAGATATTCCAGTTTGATCAAATCTAAGATCAGACGATGCTGCATAATATAAGAAATTAACTTGATTTTATTGGTAAATCGTTACAACAACAACCAGTCTAGATAATTTTCATTTATACTTATATAGAGTATTTTTCTAGCGTAAAGGGAATCCGAAAATAACACATTGGTATTTTGAGAAGAGTTTTGTGAATAAATACACTTCAGACTAGGCCGTATGGTATAAGACCTTTGCCTGCCTTAATTGGGCTATCGTAACAACTATAACGACTAGTTAATTTATAGTTATGGAGTGCAGAAGTAATGAGTACCAACTCCCATAGTAGATAAATATACATATAATAAACACTCACGCCTGTCACCCAGAGGGATAGGCAGAGACTACAGACTTCCATTTGGCACGATCCTGACGTACCTCTCTCGCCTCCTTCACATCTATATACCTACGGATACATGCTCGTCGGTTAAGGGTACTCCTAATTTGGCCCATTTTCAATAAATCGCCAATTTGGTCGATAAATTGGACCTCCTTTTCCGACTCTGCCATTCACTTCTGCAACATAAATTTTCTTTGTCACTCTTTCCTCATTCATTATTTCCACATGACCAAACCACCGAAGCATTCCTTTCTTAATCCTGGTCACAACATCATCTTGCAAATCAAGTCGCTCACGTCCGTAGGCTTTGACCACCTATTCCTAGGCCCACCCTACACGTGTCCCCCGGGTGGTGCTAAATGAGCGACAAGCCGATAGCACAGACTCGGCTCCTCGCCGTGGTAGCGGCGTAAAATATACTACCCATAGTAGAATAGTTGAAAAAGTGGCCATCTGTAAGCAATAAATAACAACTCAAGAAATCTCCACAACAGTAGGACAACAGTGGAGTAGCTACTGGGATGACATGAACTTAGCAGTTGTCAACGGTTTAAAGTGTGCTGCTAAACTGCTCAGTAGCTCTAAAATCTAAAAAAATTTTATTTAGTAAATATAACTTCGAAAAAGTCGTCTATCCCACTTATATTTTTCTGCACGTTCTTTAAAATTTAGCCCGTAGCTATAGTGGCGCCACCCTTATTTAACGGGTTTCTATGGATACTTTTTAATACACAGTCTGTACTCCTTACTTCTACACTCCATATTTATAGTCAACCAAATCTAAGAAATACCTTTTGACCTTTCACATTAATCATTCCGCAATAACTTTGCACAAACGTACTCACACGATTTAAACACCTTTTATGTAAATCTAGTATAGTTTTTTTATCACTAATTTAAATTCGAATCTTTCAAACAAAGCAAAATATTGAAATAATAACCAGTATCAACTTTTTTTACTTGACGTCGTTTCAATGATATGTCGCTATGTACCTTACCGTAGTGTTTGGATTATTAAAATTCGGGTCAAAATAATTGGCTCGACCGGGGAAGGACCACGCTCTAAATATAATATTAGCGTAATACCAGCGTAAAATAGTAGTATATAATGTGGTGAGTGTAGAGAACCGGCGATCCTTTTTACTGGAAAAGGCATTCCATCTTGGTCGTCATAGGTGACAACGCATCTGCATTTTAATTCCTAATCGAGGATAGATCTAGATGTCTATGGGCCACAGCAACCACTTACCATCAGGTGGACTGTGTGCTCGTTTGTCATCCCATCCTATAAAACAAAAAAAAAACAATTCGTTGTTATGCGAATAATCGACAAAAATATTCAAATAAACGGTAAAAATATTCAAATAATCGAATCATTAATATTTTTAATGTATTATTTATTTAATTAAATTTTTATTTTTAATATCATGAATATAAGAAGTTTATTTTTTTTTGTTTTATAAACGTAAATTTGTGTAGGCTAAAAAACTCACAAGACCGTGCTGAAAAGCCACTACGTAATTTCAATCTCCCGCCATTTCGGGTGATTTTGTGTTTGTCTGCTTATTTTGTGACGCAGCATTAACATTTTGAACTGTTTTTGTTATATTCGTTGAAACATGTACCCATGTCACAAAGGATGATTGGGCAAAAGTGGTAGAAAAAACAAAAATATTGATTATGGATGAGTTTGAAAGAGACATTAATTTTTACTACATTATTGAAATTCTATTAGTAATCAATCTAAACAATGACAGCTCAACTAGTTGCATTGAGTGATCGAATTAATTTATTTTTAATCTAGTTTCAATCTCAAATTTTTATAACTGTGCCTCTAGACATAAGCAGTAACAACTAATTCGAAGAAATTGATAAATCTTGTGTTTTAAATTATCCGTTCTTAATTTATTCTCGTATTATTTAAGCCTTCCTCCCGGACCTCCAAAGTAAATGGACGTGTTAAGTGTACGTAATGCATAAAAATTTTGCTATTTTATAACTAAACAAATAAACTTGAAATATTAGGAGCACAGTTTGCTGAGGAAGTTGTGTTAACAAACCGTTCTACGTCTAATCTATGTGTGAGTTAACTATTTATTATTTGATATTGCAATAAGTTGGAAGACGATCACTTCATAATACAACACACGCCAGTCTACTAAAAAAAAAAGGATAAATATACTTTAAGCACTTTGCTTATGAAGAGGTCTTGCATAAGTGGACGGAACATTAATTTGTACGAACTCATCGCTCGACGTCCAGATTACTTGACCCTTAGGAGGTATATTTGAAAAGTGTTACTAATTGTTTAATTCTGCTATCCTAGTACATTCATTTGAACACAATCACAATGCCGTTGAAGCGTACACCCCCTCCCTCGCCACTCACCACACCAGTAGCGCCCACGTTCAGTAGTGCAGAGTACAGTGCTAACACTCTAACAACAAAAGAAATCAGTTCTATGCATCACAGCGATTCTGCGCCTGATTTAACTACTCTTAGGACGACTGTCAGTGAGAGGAAAAAACGAAAGCACCCTGGAGGAGATGACAGCATCACGTCCTTGATAAAAGATATGTTTACCAATTTCTCTAAGGAACAGGAAACGCGTTTTTATAATTTACAAAGTACAATTGTAGACCTCAAAGAGCAAAATTATGAGTTAAAACGAAGTGTGGAGCATATGTCTAACAAATATGACGATTTACTTACAATAATTGCTAATTTGGAAAAAGAAAGGAAAGAGGACAAACGGCGCATGGCTTTAATGGAGGATAGATTGGAAACTATGGAGCGTAAAATGCGTGCATCGGGGATTGAAGTACGAAATATTCCTAAATCAACGGGTGAAACAAAAGATTTTTTGTTTAACATTATTAAAAAGACCGGAAAGGCCGTTAATATTAGTATAGAAGACTCCGAATTGAAAGATATATATAGATTGAACTCCAAGGACAGTTCTGGTCCGATTATAGTGGAACTAAGCTCCGTTATCAGCAAGGAAAAAATACTTAGAGCGGTAAAAAGTTTTAATAAAAACAAACCGAGAGACGAGAAATTAAATACTTCTCACCTACAACTGCAACAACCAAAGAAACCAGTGTTTATATCAGAAACTTTAACTCAAAAGACTCAAAAAATATTTCAACTCGCAAGAGCATTCAAAAAGGCACACAGTTTTATGTACTGCTGGACTCTGAACGGAACTGTTTACCTACGCAAAGATGAAAAAATCCAGCCAGATACGAATTAACAGTGAAGCCGATCTCGAAAATTTAAGGAAGACTCAATGACTAGAATTATCATTTATTTTTATTATTTATTTAAAATTTTACTGTTATTTAATATTTCCTTTATGTTACTTTATCATAGTACTAGCGGTTTACATTACACAAATACACTATAACACTTCATACATATTTTTACACTACAAAAATTATTTTTTTAACAAAAAATCCTCACGGAATTACCGTAAGAATGCTATGTTGTATAAAACAAAATTTGATATTTTGTTAACATTATTGCTTTCTTTTTTTTCTTCTATTTCGTGCCGTATACGGAAATAATTAAGAATAAATTCATTAATTTAATTTTAAACATATATTTTGTTAATAGTTTTAATTTATTTAATAGGTACAATTTATCATGCCTTCTATGCCTTCTAAATTACAAAAAAGTAATAGAACTTATCGGAGTCCATATTAATCACATTATTCTCTATGTTCAGAGCCAGATTAGGATGCAACAACTGTTGCAGAAATATTTTTTTTATTAAGCAAAACCAAATAACTTATATAAAAAGATGGCTATCAACGTAGAAAATTTAACAATCGATATTGATAACATCTCTGTGGCAAAATCATACAACTGTAGCACAGAACACTGTAATAATATTATTCAGAATGTCAGTTTTTCTAAATCTATAAATGTTTTAACTCAGAATATACGAAGCGTTTATAAAAACATAGATGGGTTAATAGCACAATTGGAAAGATTTACTTTTGAATGTGATATTCTAATTCTAACGGAATGCTGGTTAAGTAGTCACAAACCTCCTCCACTTATTGATAATTACACGTGTTATTTTTCTAAAAAAACCTTAAACCAAAATGACGGTATAATTATTTATGTAAAATCTGGAATAGATTGTATTGTGGAGGAGCCAGATTCGATTGGTGGTAACTTCCTTTTGCTAAAGACGGAACCAAATATTGCAATATTAGCCACATACAGATCGCCATCGTTTTATAGTATTGACAGCTTTTTAAACACAGTTGAACATGTTCTTCAACCCATTAAGGCAAAAAATATATATCTTTTAGGTGATGTCAACATTGACATTAAACCTAACAATGCCGATAAAAATAGCTCATCTTATTTAAATCTTATGGCAGAACTAGGTCTTCTACCAGGACATACTTATCCAACGAGAGTCAATAATTGTTTGGATCATGTCATGATTAAAACCTATTTGCCTGCCACAGTAGTTGTTCTGAATTCAACTGTTACTGACCATAGTTCTGTGCTTCTAAACCTTTCTTTTAATAACGACTATACTCATAAAGTATGCTATAATACAAAAATTGATTACAATGAAGTTATTAAAAATCTGTCTACAATTGACTTTTCTTTTATAAACACCAACTGCAATGCAGATAACGCTGCCTCACAATTAGTTGAAAAAATATCTTCGATAGTAAAATTTTGTACTCAAGAAAAAGTGATTACTAGGCGGCAAAGAATTCTTAAGCCATGGGTTACACCCGGAGTTCTACGGTGCATTCGCCATAGAGATAAATTGCATAAAAACCTTAAAAAGGACCCCGATAATAACATTTTGGTAGTTTCGTATAAGCGATATAGAAGTTTTTGTAATTCTCTCCTAAGAAGGCTTAAATTTGAATATGAAAGATCTCTTCTTAAAAAGGCAAAAGATAATAAACAAAAATGGAAAGCTATTAAAATTATTACAAATCAAAATACTATTAATGCACCAGCAAAAGAGTTGCTGAATAATATAGATAATAAGTCTTGTACAATTGAGAGTATAAATGATTTTTTCTCAAACGTTGGTAAAAATTTGGCAAACAAAATAAGTCAAGACAAAACCGAAAACTATCGGTACAACTTCAATTTACCTTGTGTTGTCAATTCTTGCGTTCTCATTCCACCCGACGAAGCGGAAATAGAGTCTATTATTATCAACCTTAAAAATGACTGCGCTGTAGGCTGGGACTCTATCTCTAGCAAACTTTTAAAGCTTGCTAGATATATTCTTGTTCCGCCTTTAACTAAATTATTTAATATCTGTCTAGATCAGGGTATATTTCCAAAAGTTTTTAAAAAAATCCATTATAACTCCAGTACACAAGAGTGGTTCAAAAGATAATATAAATAATTACCGGCCTATATCTGTATTGCCTGCTCTCTCAAAAATTTTGGAAAAAGTTTTAAATACTCGGTTGATGAATTTTTTAGAAAAGAATAATATTCTGTCACGTCATCAATATGGTTTCAGGTCGGGAAAAAGTACAGAAAATGCTGT
This sequence comes from Parnassius apollo, assembly GCA_907164705.1. Lineage (NCBI taxonomy): Eukaryota > Metazoa > Arthropoda > Insecta > Lepidoptera > Papilionidae > Parnassius > Parnassius apollo. The sequence continues at coordinate 1,375,028 of CAJQZP010001616.1, read as the reverse complement.
TAGTGACTTGGTTGATTACGTTACCACTAAGCTAGATAATAAGCAAAAATGTATTGGTGTTTTTCTAGATCTAGCCAAGGCATTTGACACTGTTTCGATTCCCTCTCTCCTTGACAAACTAGAGAGAGTAGGAATTCGTGGTGTAGCGCATTCCATTTTTAAGGACTTTCTTTGTGATCGTGTGCAGTGTGTTAAGATCGATCGAATAGTAAGTTCTTATGACGCAGTTACATATGGTGTTCCACAAGGAAGCATACTTGGCCCAAGTCTCTTCTTGGTTTACATTAATGATCTTTGCCAACAGCCATTATATAATGGACAAATATTTACGTACGCTGATGATACGGCGCTGGTATTTTATGGAGAGACTTGGGATGAGGCTTGTAAAAATGCAGAAGTTGGAATACACAAGGTAAACTGCTGGCTAAGATTGAATTTACTTACTCTAAACCTGTCAAAAACAACTTTTATCCAGTTTAATATCAAGGAAAACCACACTGAAAATATATCAATCAAGCTACATTGCTGTAAATTACTGAAAGATCGACAATGTTCATGCCATATGCTCCATAAATCTGATAATGTCAAATACCTAGGCGTTATTTTAGATTGTAAAATAAACTGGCTTAGTCATATAGATCTACAAACCTCTAGAGTAAGGAAGCTAATTTGGGCGTTTAAACATCTAAGGTATGTGGCTGATTTTGATACACTTCGCGTAGTATATTACGCGCTTGCTCAGTCAGTAATAAACTATTGTATTAGAGTTTGGGGTGGTGCATACAAAACCCACATTTTGCGACTTGAAAGAGCCCAAAGGTCGTTGCTTAAAACGATGACTTTTAAGACGTTTAGATTCCCAACTAGAACACTCTATAGTGATTGTCAAGTTCTTACTGTTCGGCAGTTATACATTTTACAACTTATAAGCAGACAACATCTTGCTACTGCATACGACAAAGACAAAATAAAAGGAAAACGTACAATAGTTAATGTCTTGACTCCAACCGCTTTCCGCACGTCCTTTGCCAGGCGCCAACATGGTTATCTTAGTGTACATTTGTATAACAAAATAAACAAAATACTTGACTTTTATCCACTTCCACTTTACAAATTTAAAAAGAAGGTAGAAAAATGGCTTTTATCATTAAATTATGAAGAAACGGAGGACTTGTTTAATGTTATAATGTAATCCGCTTGATGAATCCCGTTATTTTTCATTTTATTTATAAGTACATATAAAACACATGCATACACAAACGCAAAAATACGCTTGCTGACACACACACGCACACGCACATGTACACACCCACACATACACACACACACACACACACACACACACACACACACACACACACACACACACACACACATACACACACACACACACACACACGTACACATGAACCCTAACACACTCAACACACAGATAGTACGTAAATTAAGTAGTAAATAATTTTTATACCTTTTGAAACATTCTTGTTATTTTGAACCTTTATTGTTAATTTATTAGGTCATAAAATTGGGAGAGGGCGCTGATTGCTGAGATACAGGTATAATTCCTAGTTCAGCAATCAGAGACTTCATATATTCACTGTATAATTATCAATAAAGCTTATTATTATTATTATTATTATTATTATTTAAACCAAACTGTAAATGATTACCAACCCTAAATATTCGATATCGATTTTTTTAAGAATCGAATATTGTATGTTCCCATTTTTGTGGTTGCACCGTTCAAATAAACGTTAAGTGGCTAGAAACGCCTATTGAATATTTGACTCAATTGGATTTTGAAATACACCTTTCAAAATTGGATTGGAAAACTTAGAATCCGTCAGGTATCACTATTCAATTACACTTTAAATCGTATTTAATAAATTTCGGTTTTGGAAAACATAAATAGCTTTCAGTAGTAGGTTTGCACCCACAATAAATGAGCGGCTAGTTTTCACCTGTCAGGTTGAACTCATTACATGATTTCACTTTAAATATATATAATTCATTGGACTTATATTTCTGTATCTATTTATTTTAAATTTAAGGATTTGATTTCCATGTTTTGTGGATACTGTAAACTGAAACCAAAGATCAGAATTAAGAGAAGCTTGTGGAAAATTGGCTGTAGTTAGATGATAATGATAATTCATTTATTTGTTATAATATCGAAAGTTTTTTATAAATATTTTTTATTAAACCACAGTTTTTTTCATATAGCATAAGGATGACAAACTAGCACACAGTTCACCTGATGGCAAGTGGTAGATGTGGCCTATAGACGTTTACATCCTCGAATACAAATTAAAATGCAGGTGCGTTGTCATCCGTGAGGACTAGGATGGAATGCCTACGTTTCCAGTAAAAAGGGTCAACGGTTCTCTACACTCACCATACAAAACACATCAGCATTACGCTGCTATTTTACGCTGGTATTCTGTGAGAACGTGGTCTGCCCTACTTGAGCCGACCCATTCATGCTACAACCATAATATAGATGTAGCGTGGCTCTACCACAGACAATAAGTTATTATAGAAGAAACAGTCCAAAAAGTTAAAGCCGAGTCACAAAATAAGAAGACAAACACAAAATCACACAATTTCGCACAGTAAGCTCTCGAAACAGAAACAGAAACTTTTCTATGCAATATAGATTATGAATAATACTTATTGAAGGTCACTTTTTTAATTTACCACTGGTTCGAAAAAAAACCTTTGTCCTGGGAAGAACCAGCAAGAAACCCAACGAGACTGGTTTAAAAAAATAAGAGCTTACAATGATGCGTGTTACAATTAACAACACAAAACAAATTAGAAATAGCTAAGTAGCGATCACCCTTCCCAGTAATTATTATCATTCATAAATTCCTTAATATTACAATAACCGTTTTTATACAAACTTAGTTTAAAAACGTTTTTGAACTTTGTGTACTTACATCAAATTTTGTATATTTTCTGCCATTTTGTTGCAAAAGCGTATACATCGCCTCAAGAATGAATTACTGATTCTGTGGAGTCGAGTAACTTTTACCGAAATGGCGGGATATTGAAATTATGTAGTGGTTAATTAGCATGGCCTTGTATATGAGTTTTTTGCCTACAAAAATTTACTTTGACAAAGTGAAAAAAAATAAACATGTTTTATTCATGATTCATATAATTTAAGGAATTTTGAAAATAAAAATTTAATAAAATAAATAATACATTAAAGAAATTAATGATTCGATTATTAGAATATTTTTACCGATTATTTGAATATTTTGCCGATTATTCGCATAACAATGAATTTTAATCATCCAAGCACTACGGTAATATACATAGCGACATATCGTTGAAACGACGTCAAGTAAAAAAGTTAATACCGGTTATTTTTTAATACTTTGCTTTCTTTGAAAAATTCAATTTTAAATTAGTGATAAAAACTGTACACGTTGTAACTTCATAATTCTTCGGATTAACGTAAAAGGTTATTTTAGATCGTGTGAGTACGCTTGTGCAAAGTTATTGCGGAATGATTAATGTGAAACGTCAAAAGGTATTTCTTAAATTTGGTTGACTATAATAAATGATTATAAGGTGTTGACGACTCCGTGGCGCAGTGGCTTAGCAATGAGTGGCTGCGATGGGGGGTCGCGGGTTCGAATCCCGCACGCAACAAGTATTTGTATGGCCTACAAATAATTGTTCCGGGTCTGAGTGTTTGTCCTTGTGAAATTTATGTTTGTAAACTGCCCCCACGATACAGGGGAAAATCCTGGTGTAGAGGTAACGTTTTTAAAAATAAAAAAATAAAAATAAGGTGTGCACTTTGTTATTATACAACACATATGGGATACAATAAATACATACTTCAGCCCAAATGCTTATATATATATATATATATATATATATGTATATATATATATATATATATATATATATATATATATATATATACAAATACATAAATATATTCATATTTTAACACACATTAATACATACATAAATACTTAATATAATATAAAGGCATAATTAAATATATAAACTTATATACATACACACATACATACATATATGTACACGCATATATTTGTAACAGTATCGTAAATATTACAATTTGAGACTTACATAGAAGACAGCGATAAATAATGTTCTTTCACTCGTTTTTTGAACAATGTCACTGTTTTGATTTCTCTAATGTGAGTAGGAAGCGAATTCCACAGTCTTACTGCTTGTACGGAGAATGAACTGGAATATGAATGAGTATTAATTGATGGGAATTTTAAGAGGGTTTTAAGGTGAGATCTACAAACTGTATCTGGGGATTTAAGAAACGTAAATCGATTTCGGAGGTATGTAGGGAAATTTGGGCTATGTAGTATGTTAAAAAGGAGACAAAGGATACGAGTGTTCCTGCGAAATCGGATCAGGGGCGACTTGAGTTGCTTTCTATATTTAGATACGTGGTCAAACTTCTTCCGTCCAAAAATATACCGAATGCAAAGGTTTTGCAATCGCTCAAGTTTGCTCCTCTGTGGCATTCAAAAAACAGAAATCAGCGTAATCTAAGATAGGCAAAATAAGAGTTTGAACAATTTTCGTTGATAAGGGTAAAAAACTTTGAAGACGTTTTAGTCAGTGGAAAGCATAGTAAACTTTTCTACTTAAGTCCGTTATGTGAGGACCCCATGACAACCTACTGTCAATAATTAAGCCCAAGTTCTTCACAGATTCAGTATACGCAATTGATGTGCCATTGATAATCACATCTGGCAGGGTTCATTTATCAATTAAGCTACTAGTATACCTGCTACTTGACTGCCTCGTTGGTCTGGTGGTTGTAGTAGTGCGACTGCTGATCATGAGGTCCTGGGTTCGAATCCCGGGTCGGGCCAAAAAATTAATTATTGAGTTTTTCCGTCAAGAAATTCTCAGTAGTTGCCAGGAGTCAGGAAGTTGGCGGCGTCTCACCTCCGTGCCTCGAAAAGCACGTAAAGCCGTTGGTCCTGCGCCTGATCTCTCTCCGGCCGTGTCGGTTTTAACCTCCCATCGGATTATGAGAGCGAGGGAATAGAGAGTGCACCTGTGCTTGCGCATACACTTGGGCACTATAATCCTGTCCTGCGCCGATGGCTAGCTTCCGTTGAGGCAGGCCGCCGTGGCCGAAATTCGGTCTGGAGGACATTATTATTATTATTATATCTGCTACTTACTATTATTGCTTGAGACTTACTTGGATTTATATATATATACCATGTGATCTGTACCAACGACTAATTCTCTTCAAGTCATCATTCAGTGCTTCTATCGCGAATTTAGCTTCAGATGCCAGAAAGTGACGGTAAAACTGCAAATCGTCTGCATAAAGATGGAAGTTGGAGGATATTATTTTTGTTGTGGAATTGATAAAAACGGTGAAGAGCAAAGGAGACAAGACGTTACCCTGGGGTACACCCGTTTTAAGATTACACCAGTTGGAATAAGTGTCATTGGAACGGATACATGTGAGCGTCCCCGAAGATAGGAATCAAACCAGAGAATGGCCGAAGGTGAAACATTAATAGACTGGAGAATTTTAAAAAAATATCAAAGTCAACAGAATTAAAGTGTACTTACGGTTAATGTTTTTACAAATCAGTTACCTGAAAAAGAGCAGTTGTTGTACTATGACCGGGCCGGAATTCAGATTGAAATATACTTAAAATATTGTTGGAATTAAGATAAGAAGACATTTGATTGTGAACAATATGTTCAAGTAGTTTAGAGATAAATGGTAATATAGATATAGGTTGAAATAATATAGGTCGGAGTTATGCTTCTAGAACCAGAGTAACTGACATAACCCAAATGATCAGTCAGCTAAAGTAGCAATGAGCCAGCTATGTGGCCCATTGCTTCGTGACAGCTATGTGTACCTTTCATTTCAGCTTCTTAACAGTAAACGGAGTGTAGGACAGCCCTTTACTAGATTAACTGACAATCTAGTTAAATATTCAGGACGTCAGTAGATGCAAGAAGCTCAGCACTAGGTAACACTAGGTGGTAGGACTTTTTTTCTGTCTAAGCTTTCGTTTGGCTCGGTACCAAACTCCTATTTGTTTCTGCCGTCAAATAGTAGTTGCTCGCACGTTGAGGAATTTCAGCTTAGTACTCAGAGGCAACAACGCATCTGTAGCCTTCTTTTTTTGAAGTTGATAGCAAGAAGCCTGGGTTTCTCGTATGGAGTTGCCAGCGCTCCTATCGGGCAAGTCCCCAGGTGGCGAATAAAGGAACGACACCTGGATATGGGTGGTAGCAGGAAAGCGCAGCTGACCAAAACCTGCAGAGTACGCCCAACTAATGGTTAATTTAGGACCAGAAACACCTGGAACTTAATGCCCTAAGAGATGAGCCTTCACAGGCTTTTCGTTGCTCCTGGTATAGCTCTTTGATTAGAACAAACAGGGGATGCGGCGCATGTGGCTGCCAAGCGCACCAATGCTGGCTAACCCTGAGGGGCAATGTGCCAAGCGCACTGATTCCGGTCGATCTCTGTGCGGCGAAGTGCCAAGCGCACTTTCGCCAGACTACCCGTAACTTGACGAGGGCCTGGGGGCTTCTGCAGGGTCGTGCGGAAGACAACCTCTTTAAAAATAACCCTAGTCCTAAAGTCTAAAGTGCCAATTGCATGAATTGTTTGGGGGGAGCCTAGTCCCGAGCCTTTGGGAGAGGGGACGATGATGCACCAGTGTTAACCACCGGCCCCATAATATCAGAACGCCAAACTCAAAAAGAAGGAGCCGTGTCGTGAAAAGATACAATATCGACACGAGGCAAGCGTGGGCGTTTTAAACGACTTTACACTACAAAGAATTACGCCGTTGAGAGTAATGCTGATGGTGGGGATTGGCTAAGACAGCTATTTACCGGCTGTCTGCAAAGTACCAAGTTTCCCACAGCACGAAAAGAAGCAAGGACGTTCCTCTTGAAAGAGGAAGGTAGGGCCAGTGATTCTTCCTCTGTGTACCGTCCCATACGCCTGTTGGAGGAGATTGGTAAATTGTTTGAAAGGATAGCTGCCACTCGGCTCAACAGACATATGTCTCGCGTTGGTCCCTTTGGTTGATAGCCAATTTAGATACTGACAGGAGCGTTCCACTGTCAATCACTGTCAATGTCATTTCCATTATGCGTGTCCGCCCCTTTGTTGGGACAAGAAGTATCCCAGGGTGGTGTGGCATTGGCAATAAGTCTTGATATTGTCAATGCCCTTAATTTCTTAACCTGAGATACAATCAGGAGAGCATAAGCACATCACCAGGTGCCTGCCTACCTGCAAGGTGCAATCGGGGACTACAACCACGACAGGTACATTCTGTACATGGGGCGAGATGGTAAGAAAATCCAGAGGGAGATCAAACGTGGGGATCCGCAGAGCTCGGTGCTGGGTCCGCTGCTGTGAAACCTCGCGTACGAATTGTTTCTGAGTCTCGACTTTCCTACTGGCGTAAATATGTTGTGCTATGTCGACGACACACTAGTGTTCGCTAGGGTGGTCACCTTCTAGGGGACCAACGAGCTCGCCAAGCTTGGGACGGAATTCATCGTCGCCAAAATCTACGAGTTGTCGTACTGGTACGAGGCAGCCACTCGAGAAACATTCTAATAATTTTTTTTGTTTGTAATTTTATTTGATACAAATAGTCGAGAGGCCTGTATTCAGAACTGCACATTTGGGAGGCTCCAATCAATTAATGCGTAAAATTGATGTATTTAAAACGCGTTCATAATACAGACTTAATCCTAATGTAAAGGTAAGGATATGTCCCCTAAAATATTTTAATTAATTTGTTAGGTGGTAATGCTTCTCTTCTGCTTGTGAGTCCATCTTGGGTCACCCACTCACCTATTTATACCAGCAAATAGCAGCTCTTACTCTCCTATGTTCCGGTTTCATGGGTGTAGAGAGACCAGAGATAAATCGAGAGAGAGAGGGAGCGAGAGAGAGAGAGAGAGAGAGAGATAACAACGCATCTCTTGCCTTCTTTGTTTGAGGTTGAAGTCGTCCATGGACTGCTGTAATGGTGAGTACCATTAGGTGGACTGTAAGTTTGTTTGTCACTTCAGTTTAATAAACAAAACTCTCAGAGAGAACCACGTATGTGTAGCTGCTTGTTTGAAATTCGTTATAGGTGTTCTGTGGTTTTTCTCTAAGCGTTACATTTCTTTACAGCTAGGATTATTCTATTGTAATATATATTAATACTATTAGAATATTTATATTTTTATACATAAATTGTACACGGACAAACTTCCATACCTGGAAAAACACATAATCGACAGTAGCCCTAATGGATAAAACTGCGGACTGCAAACTCGAAGCGAAAGTCGTTGGTTTAAATTCGTCATTCAACTAGTGTCCTGAACCTCTCCTAACATAAGAATTTTGGCTCACTGGAAGTGATTAATAGATTACTAATTTTAATAGCTTAACTATATAGCAAACTTTAAAAATTTTGCTAGGCCATACAAATACTTATTCATTTCGGCTTGAAATTGAATTGGTTCCCGCTACCCTTCAGCCAGACGATTTCCATTGGCACTGAACCTAGCCTATGTGCTTCATAAAGGTTTGCTATAAATAAAATCTCATATTATAAATAAATAACATATTAAGTGATTTCACGCTAAAGCAATCTATCTTCCGTGGTTTCGTATATATAATGTATATATATATATATATATATATATATATATATATATATATATATATATAGTAGCACGAATGTCTCGTTTCGACCGGGGAAGTACCACGTTGTCATAGAATGCCTAGCTTGAAATAGCAGCTAAACGCTCCTGTGTTTCCTAAGGTGAGTGTTCAGAACCGGAAAACCTTTTTACTGGAAGCAATGCATTTCGTCTTAGTAATCGCGGATGACAACGCATCTGCATTTTGAATCTTAATCGAGGATAGATGTGGATGTCTATGAGCCACAGTAACCACCCATGCCATCAGGTGGACTGTGTGCTCGTTTGTTATCCATATCCTATAAAAAGGTTCTTTGAACTCGGGTTTTATTTTTATTAAAAGTTATTTTTAAATAAAGATCTGTAACGTTAGATTTTCTTTTAACACAGACAGTCAGCATAAAGCAGTAACCGTGAATTAATAATAAAGGAGCACAGGTGGCTTGCAAGCAATCGATGCGTAATTACAAAAGCCTTTTCAATCGAAAGCCTACAGACTCTTTGTTAACAGTTTTTGTGGTAACATTAAAGTAAACATAAAATGCGTTTCACGAAATTAATTCTTTGAATAGCACATCAACACACCTGTTATTGGTAATTTTGTATTGGAAAAAATATATGATTGAAGTTTTTGGCGCAATTTTCGTAGACGTGTAACGAATCACTAAAGTTTGAAGTACATTGCAAGAGCCATGGTCATGGGAGATGCGAGGAAGGTTGATAAAAGTGCAAGAAGACCTGATGTCATAGTTGTTCAGGGGAACCTTCAACTTTAAATTATTAATTTGTTCACGTAAGTAGAGCCTAAATTATCTTGATTTTTTATTATATATGTCAAAGTCAAGGTGACAAACAAGACTGTGCTCTTGAGATCCAGAAAATGGATGCTGAGCCTCATAGATATCCACATCGTCCTCAATTAAATGCACATAGATTAACATTCTCATGTTATGAGAATGAGAATGAGAATGTTAGTCCATGTGTTATCAACATGAGTTGGAAAAGTTTTGGACCCCGAAGGAAATATTAAAAGGTGAATTTTCCCTCCACCTTAAGAAAATCGTCATGGATACCTGCGTCTTACCTACTCTTACATACGGATGCCAAACGTGGACATACAATACAAAAATAAAAAACAAACTAGTAGCATATTAAAAAGCAATAGAAAGAAGCTTATTAAAAATAGAAAGAATACAAAAAATAAAAAGCGTAAAAATAAGACTGAGAACTAAAATTATAGACGCCTTACAAAATGCACTAAAGCAAAAATGACAGTGGGCAGGACATATCGCAAGGTACACAGACAAAAGATGGACACTAAAGACAATCATATGGAAAGGTCATCAAAAGGAAGAAGAAAGAGAGGGCGCCGCAGATATATATAAATATATATATATATATTCTAATTATATCTCTATATAAAGTCAAAAAACTGTATCAAAAATGTAAATCGGAAATAAAAACGGGCTTTATTGTATTGTATTGAACTAACATTCAGTTCAGAAACAATTAGTTGTAGACCATATAAACACTTGTGCCGTAAACTTTAATAATCGAAATGCAGATGCTTTTGACTCAACCCTTGAAAGAAAAATGGAATACTATTGCGTCTCCGGTGCTTGTCACTCTCCATACAAAATACAAGAAAATTATGTTATTTTACGCCAGTATAACTCGTACGAATTAACTTGAGACCTGGGCCGATGACGTAATTGTCAATGTACGGTGTGCAAAATAATGCGTCGTAATATTTTTTATTTGAAATTTTTGAGATTTGCATGAGATTATTAATAAAAACAAAATAAAATGTTCTGGCAAGGGGTGAAGTAATAAGTGATATACTGTTGCCATTTTTATATATTTTAAATATTTATTTTTTATAATATATATAATATTATTTTTAGTTAACGCGTCAAGGAAGGACAAAGAAATAAACATACACACTTTCTCATTTATAATATTATTAATTTATTAATTATACACTTTATTGCACTATAAAAAGTGTTACAGATTCGTACACAATAAAAATACAAAGCATAACAGGCGACCTTATTGCTACTTGCTAGAGTCGAGACGCATATCCGTAACAAAAATGCTATCGGTAATGAGCGCGCACGGCCAGCGCGGGACGCGGTGCGGGGAGTCAGGAAGGGGGTCGCATTCCAGCGGATTCAATCGAGCCAACCCATTTGTGGTACTTGGTGGTAGTTCTTCTTTTCTGCCTAGCAGTCCGTTTCTGTAGGTATGACCCCTTTCTTCCACAAGGAATGTTTAATAAAACACTCTAAGTAACAGACTTACCAGGTTGTCACTCCATCTAGTAGGGGGCTGCCTTAGATATCGCTTAGCAGTGCGAAGCTGCCGTCCGGAATCTTTCTTCCTTATAGGTTGTCAGTTCTTCGGACTTTATGACTGGTCGGTCGCCTCTTTATCTTACTGATCTGTTGGGGTACGTAGTTTTTTTTTAATAGAATAAGTGTGACAAATGAGCACACTGCCCACCTGACGGTAAGTGCATGTTCTGGCCCATAGACATCTACTTAATCCTCGATTAAGACTCAAAGTGCAGTTGCGTTGTCGCCCTTGAGGGCTAAGATGGAATGCCTCGTTTTCAGTGTAAAGGATCTCCTACTATCCACATTCACTATACGAAACACAGCAGTAAAAAAGCTGGTATTCAGTGAGGGCGTGGTCCATCCCCGGTCGAACCAACCCATCTGTGTTAAATGCAGAATGACTCTATGAAAAATGAAAATATATATATATATATATATATATATTATATACACAACACGTAACATAATTAACGCACTTTGAAAAAGTAGTTTGTTCAGAATCGTTTACTGAATCGACTCCTATCATTTTAATACAGGTAATTTTTTTTATAGTAAAAATAATTAAAACTACGTAAGTTACAGTCACACTAAATCTGTACAGTCAAAAAAACTGAAATGGATCGTAACTTAAGGCAATAAGACTTTCAAGAGAGCAGTTTTATTTGTATTATTACTTTAACGTGCCTGAAATAAATGAACTTTATTTCAAGCACGTTACAGTCTTTGCGTTCGTGGTTTTGTACTGTGACCACAACATTCTTCCGGAATTAGTATAACTAATTTGATAAATAATCAGTGCATAAATATGTTTAACTAAAATTCAGTGTAGGTATTATGATTATAACATATATACCTTACATATTGTATATATGTGCGTTATTTACACAATTCTTACGTATATATATATATATATATATATATATATATATATATATATATATATATCATGCCATATCACACCATTTCATTATATCGGTACAATATATAGAGCACATGCAAGTTGCAAGTCTTTCCTTTGTCTTCAAGATAAAGTCAACATGATTGTCGTTATACTGAGCTCGATACTGAATTTCACTGCGACAGTGTACAAAGATATTAATTGTCAACCAGGTGAAAAAAGACAAGAAGACACGAAAGGGTAGCATAGACTACATACTAAGATGTAAGATTTTGAAATATATCAACTTCTTTGACTTTATATACTCACTGTAATGTACGAAAAGGTGTCAATGAAGGAGACGTGTTGTTGGTACTAAAACTTTAATTATACTGCGCTTATTCTACACTTAACTCTAATATATATTGTCGTAGAAGCTACACTACGCTATACTTCCCACCGATACAAAATGAATACACCGTTTTTTCTTAATATATAATTATAAAAATAAATAATATGTAACTTATAGGTATATTCTATGGGTAGGTCGGGTGGTCAGGTCCCCATGTCTCATAGTAATTTCAAGGTCACAATACAATTGATATGATGTAACATACCTATTTTACGTAATTAGGTGATTTTCGAGCATCTAGTATAGTTGTACAGGCATTATTATTATAGAGACTGTATGATATAAATTTGATTATGATTTACCTAAATGTTATACAAGACTCGTATAATATTTAGGTACCTACATCATTTTCAGTCAAGGAATTGTAGCTCACAATGATCGCAACAATATTTAAGTAAACTAATTATGTAATAGGAGTTTCAAAACCGTTTATGCGAAAAAAATATTTCCGTAATCTACACAAATAAATTACGATTAAAACTATTTTCTCAGAAAGTAATGAATTATAATAGTTAATGCTTTGATTTGAAAGTTCAAGAAATTTAAAACTGCATATCAATTATTATATTTTGTGTTAAGATATCCAGAAAAAAGCGGTGTATGTAAGGCAATGTAATCGTAACAGATCAAAATACAAATTGTAATCCCAGCCGCGTAAGCGGTTTGTGATACTTGTTTTTTGAAAGAAAAATAAAGGTAAAAATAATTTTAAATCAAAGCTAGGGTAAATACAAACTAGCTACTCAGTATGCTCATCATCATCACAACCATTGCAGCCTTACACAAGTCCATTACTGAACACCGGTCTACCCCAGGAACTACCATTAAATCCTGGTCCTCAGTCACCTGCATCTCATAAATTCCCTGTATAATTGCCGACATAAGTCGTGAGCACACTTTTTATTGGTCGATACGACGTTGACCACGCTGACGTTCAACGTGATTGGTTCATCAGTCGATTCTCGTCGTCTATTGGTTTCGAACGTATCATTCGGCTTCCGTACACTTCAGAGCAATCATTTTAATGATAACTCTTTTAATTAGTTAATTTTCGTTAATTGTTTTTGGTTACCTCGTTGTTAATTGTTGTTTGTGTATTCCTTGTTATTAATTGTTTTGTTATTTCTTGTTTTCAATTATTTTTGTTGTTATAATTTGAGTGTTCAGATTTTGTTCTAAATATGCAGAGAAGAAAGGATTCGGTGTTAAACAGACAATCCCGACAAATGGTCTATTCAGTGTTTAATTAGATGGAAAAATTAGGTACTGCGAAAAACATCATAGACGTATATAAACAGACTGCTGAGGCGACTAATGTCTCAGTAGTAAGTAGTAACTGTACGGCGCACCACAACACCAGATTTTATTGAAGGCATGTCACCTCTATATATATATATATACATTAAATACTTTATAGTAGATAATAAAATAACGGACACGAATATCTGCAACATTACTGTATCAAAGTAAAAGTTGATGTGTTCCAGTAAACATTTTCATTAAAGTCGGCGAAAATATTCAATTACGAATTGAAATAATAAAGTTACCCAATAATTTTGCCCGACAGTGTACCTACTTCCCACCACATCGTGCCATCGTGTCAGCAACTATACGTGAAAACTTGGTAACAAGTTATCACTCCATCTAGTTGGAGCCTGCCCTACACTTCTCGTCGTCACCAACATCATCATTATTACAGTCTTTCAAAATCCTCTGCTGAAAACAGTTCTCCTTCATAGATTGTTGTTGTTTGATTTTTTTTTAATTAACTACACTAGGATTTTTCCCTGTATCGTGAAGGCAGTTTACAAACATTAATTTCATAATCACAAACATTCAGATCCGGAACAATTATTTGCATGCCATACAAATACTTGTTCCGTGCTGGATTCGAACCCGCGGCCCTTAGCGCCGCAACACAAATGGCCAACGGCCTCGGAATGTGGTGGCAGATTATTATTATTATATATTTCTTATTATTTTGAGTTATTATCTGGTAGATGCTGTCCATTATCTGTTTTAGTCCCTCGCTATCTCCTCTTATGAAATCCACGGGAATACAGAATAGTGGATATTCTTACAGTACACTCGGTAAAAAAAGAGCCGTAGTAGCTTAGATGGTTATTTCTCGCTGTAAATATAACAGAACGCGAGTAACCCCGGTTCGATCCCCGCCGGCACCAATGAAATTGTTAATTGCAATTTTAAGTGCTGATTGTGCACGGGCACGTAACAATGCTCGGTGAAGAAAAATGTGAGGAAACTCGTTCTGAGGAATAAGAAAATGAACATGTAAAGTTCGCCAACACGCATTGGTGCAGCGTGGCGGATACTTCCTTGCCCTAAAACCCTCTCAGAAATGAGGGGAACCCTGTGCCCAGCAGTGGGACGTATATAGGCTGTAACTTTACTTTACTTTTACATTCGGTAACCCTTACCACTTAGTACTTCGGAATTTTAATATTTAAGAGCACGTTAATTTATCGTAGGCTTAAGATATTTTTAGAATAAGAATGGCAAACGAGCACACAGTGCACCTGATGATCAATAGATGATGTGGCATCTATTCTCTATTAAAAATCCAAATGCAGATGCACAGTCACCTATGGGAACTAAGATGGAATGCCTTGTATCCAGTAAAAAGGGTCTCCGGTACTCTACACTCAACATATGAAATACAGCAGCATTAAGCTACTATTTTGTGCTGGTATTCTGTGAGAACGTGGTCCCTTGCTCGAGCTAATCCATTCTTGTTCTTCCACGAATAAAAAACTAAGAGCATGTTGATTTACCATGGCTTAAATATTTTTAAAGTATTTTTTTGTGTTTTGATATAGTACTGATTACTTAATAGTATATTGTATCAGCCCTTAATTTATTGCAGTTAATACAGTTGCAATTTCAACAAATAAGAAATTATCCAGAAAAACTTTATTCCAGAGCGTTGTATCCCAGAAAGTTCTACCACGGTTTTCATAGAACGACTCTCGTACGGTAAAAACTATTTCGTTTTATATTTTTAGATTAGTTTGTGTCGTAAAGACGAACTAGCGTAACGTTTATGTCGACTGTACGTCTAAACTTAGAAAACTGTTTTTGTCCCTTTACGCTGATACACGTATTTTACGAATACGAACATGTTTTGTTTAGTCTATAAAATTTATTATTAGCTTCACATACTTGTCAATTTAATGTTTGTGTTATTATTTTTTTTAATTATTTTTATTAGAAATTTTTCCAACATATTCCCTACACCACCACTCGACGGCTGTAAATAATATGTAAAAAAATCTTTCTTTTGATTTATTTTAGATGTGCATCATTCTTACTTGAATATTATAAGCTTATATTAAAATGTTCCATGCATATATTTGTACCTTCTGATAAGCTTTATCCGAATACAAAAATAAAATTCCTTAAATTAGATTTTCCGTCTTCTGTTAAAATAAAATATTCATTTGTATTCAAAGTCAGTTTGTCAAGTTTTACAACCGTCGCTAATTTAAATCAATTTTCAGCCATGTTGCTTAAAATATCAAGCGAGTCAAGATTGTATTCCGTTAAATAAATCAAGAGAGCTCACTACAGTCCGTGCTAAATTAAATCGATTGTCGCGATTTTTGGTTAAACGGAAACTATGTGGTATAACTTAAATTAAAAATTAAAAAATCTCTAAAACAAAAAGAGCTGATGATTTTCCAACAGCTGAATAGATTTTCTTGAATCATCATTTTCATTTATTGCGGTGTTTTACATGAAAAATAATGATTATTATCTATATAATAAAAACAAATTTATAAATAAATCTGACGGTCGGTGACAGTTTTGCGAGTTCGGTGCTTACCCACATCCCAAAAATGCCCAACGTGCTAGAAGTTCTCACTTCAAAAAATTGTGTCGGTTTTGTTGCATTTTTGCCTCAAACAACAGCTAATAGCTAAAAGCAACAATGATGATGAAATGGAGTGATGGATTTTTTGCATTCATCCATCACTGACTTACGGAACTAAGATCTTTATGTCGCTCAAGGTCGCTTAACGAGCTATGGAGAGTGGTATTCTCGGCGTTTCTCTGCGTGATAAACTTAGAAATGAGGATATCCGCAGTAGAACCAGAGTGACCGACACAGTCCAACGGATTAGTAAGTTGAAGTGGCAATGGGCCGGCCATTTAGCAGGGGGACCCGACAAATGATGAGAAAAAAAGGTTCTCGAGTGGCAGCCTCGTACCGGTAAGCGAAGTGTTGGGTGACCCCCCATTGGATGGAGTGACAACCTGGTAAGACATGACAAGTCTATGGATACATGTGGCTCTAGACCGTGCTTTGTAGTGTGTTTTTTGCCATAGTTTGTATAAACGTTTTATAAATAGACGTGCTAGACAATTTAGATACGATGAATATGATTGCGATCCGCAGATATCTAGTATGCATATTTTTTTTTAGAATAGGTGTGACAATCGGGCAAATAGTCCACTTCACGGTAAATGGATGCTGTGGCCATTATTTTCGATTAAGAATCAAAATGTAGATGTGTTGTGACCCCTGAGAACTAAAATGGAATGCCTTTCTTTATTTTTTTGTTTTGTTCGTCTTGTTGAGCTAACCATTCGTGCTACAAACATATTTGTATAGTTCAAGCACGTAATTTAGTATTATAAAGATTCAACGCAGAACAAAGCAATAACGTCTTGATCTGGGCGCGATTAGACAAGATGAATTTTTTGGTTAGATGGGATTTGCATTAGACACTAATGTGCACACTACAGCATGGTGACAGTAGTGCTTGTTTTAGAAGAAAAAAATAAAAATGTTTTACTGCTCTTGTATCGGAACTAAGCCTTCGTGAGTGTTATAACTTAATATATATAATAGACTTATAGCTTATATAAGCTTTAGAATAATTGTAATATTACAATGATTGTTCTCGCTGCTTCTGATGACGTAAGAAACAAGGGTAAGAGTAAGGGTAAGAGGTGACTTCATTAAAGTCCAAAAATATTTCCATTTGATT
Organism: Parnassius apollo; assembly: GCA_907164705.1. NCBI lineage: Eukaryota > Metazoa > Arthropoda > Insecta > Lepidoptera > Papilionidae > Parnassius > Parnassius apollo. The sequence continues at coordinate 1,357,682 of CAJQZP010001616.1, read as the reverse complement.
CCAAAAGATGGTACAACCCAAAAAATTCGAGAACATGCTTGTGGTATACGTTACATAGGGTAAGCAAAAAGATCAGTAAACGACCATATAGCTATGTTAAACACCGACGCCGAAGCCCTGAGAAGTTTGCGCCTAGGTATGTTCATACAAACTAACCAAGACATTCACAATCACCTTCGTTATAAAATCAAATTTTATAGACCACTTAACCTTACAAAACTCCACCAATTTACTAAGTATCAATGTTCATATAAGTAATGAAATCTAGGCGCTCATTATGTACATAAACTGTAAATTTAAAATTTTAGAAGTTTTTAAATTTACCCCTTCTTTTTTGTTCTACATCATTGGAAGAAAACATTTCGTACCTTATACTTCCCTTCTGTCCTTAGTTGAAGTTTTTTTTTCCTTTGAAAAATATGAAAAATAATGAAATCGGATACGATTTTACGTAAGTAAATTAATAAAGCCACAACTTTTAACAGAAATCAACTTGGCGCAAACTGCGCCATCTAGTATGGAGTAGCAGGCATTAGGAGAGCTTTCCAGAATATTCCATGCTAGAACTTTCCCACTAGCGCCATCTAGTATCGAGTGGCAGAACTAAAAGAGAACTTTCTAGTCGGTCGGGACCGGTATGTGCTCGAACATTCGAGATTTTTCGGTGGAAAAAGTCATACATAAAGGTGTTCAGGACCGGGACCGAGACAGTATTGAATTGACGGTTCAAGTGAATATTTTAAAGCGATATGATCGCGAACTAAATATTAAGTGTGATTAGTTATTAGTGTGTTATAAGTTTTAATTGGTGTTCGGTAATTAAAGTGACAATTTTGGTAATTAAATTGGCAGCTTTTATACTGTATGTATTATAGTTTTTTTACTGTAGACGTCACGAAACCTAAGCTCGTAACAGTTGGTGTCAGAAGTGATGAAATAGAAGAAGAAGGGATCAAATCATGCAGATTTTACCGAAGGACGACACGAAGGGTATCCGTACCCGAATTCAACGCCAGCAGGAGACGGACCAGAGATGAGTTGGTGGTGCAACGCCGCAGACGTCGGAGGGGCCAGCTGCCAGCCACGGAGGCCGGCCCGTCAGCATCTCCTACAGGAACAGGCCCGTCGGTTGGAAGAGCAGCTGCAGTGCAATATAATTCCACGTTCTGAAATCGATGCTAAGACATAGTGAACAGATAAGTTAAGATAAGCCACGACTTTAAAATGTGAAGTTATTTTATTATTTTCATTTCTTTGAAGTCGGTTTTTATTTTATTTTTGTAATTTATTTACCTGCTTGAGTGATTAACATACGTACATACCGTTGATTTGTAAGCCTCCTCCGTTTTTGAAATCTAAATCATTTAAAATAATGTCATCAACTTAAAAAACCTGCTATGGATATTTTAGTACCTATTTTCCTTTTAGTTATCCTCTCGTCAGTCCAAAACCTTCTAAATGTCTTTATTAAAAAACTAAAGTTAAACTACAGACACGAAACAGCCGTAGTAAATGTATACGTATCTCCCTCTAACTCGTACAAAATTGTTTTAATATCATTAACCTACTTATTTCGGTATGTAATTGTCACTATTGAAGTACAAAATGTGCCTTTTTTGTGCCTGTTTCGGGTCATCTTAAGTGGACCAATTAATTGTCGAGTTGTGTTTTTTTATTAATTATTGTAAAGTGTATTATCTTATTGTAAATAAAAGAAATATTTATTGAAATAATAATAATTATTATTTTTTACATTTATACTCAACAAACTGGAAAAAAATCGCTTCTACCATTTTTATCACGGAATTTAGAAAATATAAAAAAGGTGAACGTACACATTTACACATATTCTATTAGCTTACTCAACAATAATTCTAACAACATATTATTTTATACAGTTTCCATACATAATTATTAAGATATTGCCATTTTAATGACACGTGCCACGTAGGCAATAAATTACTCGTTTAGGGTTGGACAGATGCGTCAAAGCGGGCATTTTGTCCGGGACAGTTGAGAGGATATTATCTTTGCACGTTATGTCGGTAAGGCTTATTTATTTTAAACTTGCACAGGTGATTAAAAAATTACAAAGCGCTTTTACGTTCTGTGTTTCGTAGCTAATTCGGAGTCATTCATTTTCTTTTACTATGCACTGCCGTCATTCTTTTCATCTGATTTCAAGCGTCATGTGAGGGTTGCCGCTCACTTTTACTTAAAAACGAGACGTGAATACAACAAACAATGTTTGGAGTTCAATTATGAACGAAATATTGATGAAGAAGTATCAGCCTCGTAATGGTAAGCGAAATATAGAACTTGCATAAAGTATGCAGGAAGTTTATGGAAGCAGGTAGCTCAAGACTGTATTTCGGGAAGCTTATGAATGGGAGCACTGAAGCCTGAAATGTTAATGAACCGTATAGTGGCAATGTAAGAATATCTAATGCCTCATTTCGTCCTCTGAAATTGTAAGATACAACAGAAGAAAACAGAAACAGGATAAGCATCTTCCTTAAAACAACTCAAAATTATAAAATAACTGCGGTTGGCAACCTCACTGCCAAGCGTAGAAATTATGTCAAATATCCCTATTTTTTTTATTAAGTGCGAGCAGCTATGCAGGTCTAGGTAAAGAGACCAGTATCAGTGCGACCTAGAAGATCCATTGTGATCGCTGCTATGGCTATAGTTCACTGCTAAGCCCTATGTCTTCAATGAATTGAAGGAGTTGCTTAGCCGTGAGCAATTTCACTTCTTCTGGGCGGAGTAGATAGTGTCCCAGATGAGTGTTACGTTTGCGCATTAAGGGTCCGTAATCGGTTAGGATGTGTAGAGGTGTTTCTTTCGTTATGGAACAGAACTGACACATCCTTGAGTTCCTTAGTCCCAGGATGGACATGCGCTTTTTAAGGCAACAGTGTCCAGTTAGGGCTCTTGCCAGAATGCGCAATTTATTTTTACTTAATCCCAGGGCTTCTGAAGCGAATTTACGATCAAAAGCCCGGATTAAGGTTTTAAAATGTTTTAAGCCTGGTGTGTCAGACCAGATCTTAAGTGATTTATTGTGATAAAGAGTTTCAAGGGTCAATCGGGCTAGGCTTCTTGAGGTTCCACAAAATGGCTCGGGGCCAAATTGTGTGCACTTTGAGCCCTCCCGTGCGAGGTTGTCGGCAAATTCGTTGCCTACAATGCCCTCGTGACCCGGAACCCATTTTAAAACGACCCTGTTGTTACAACCCAGGGCGTTTAAACGGTTCACGCAGTCTCCAACTAGCTTTGAGTTCACTAAGTTTGATCTCAGCGCTAGCAGTGCTGCTTGACTATCAGAGTTTATGTAAATTTTGTGGTTGACGTAGTGTTTTTGTAGATTGATTTCCGCACACCGAAGTATGGCGAAAATTTCTGCCTAGAAGATAGAGGTGTATCTATCCCAAATTCATACTAAATTTGAATTTTGGGCGTTCCCCGTAAATTCCAAAGCCTACGTCGAGGCCCATTTTAGACCTATCGGTATACCATATGAGGCTACCGACCTCACAGATAACCTGGCCGTTCAGCCAGTCTTCTCTGGAGGGTAATTCCACTATATAAATTTTTATCAAAAGTGTATAGTGGACGCATGATATCTGAGAACATGCATAAGACCGGTGATTCCTTAATTGAGTCGAGCATGGATCTCAATCTATGGGAGAGCAAGCTCAGACCGCCCTGGGCGTTAATCCTATACAAACTAGCCCTCACCTCCTTGTCTAGATAGAGGTCAAGGGGCGTTAGGCATAGAAGTGCATTAAGAGCTGCTCCAGGCGATGATCGTATAGCTCCAGTTGCCATTAGGCAGGCAGTCCTTTGTAGACTATTTAGTCTGTCCGCAGTCGTCTTTTGGTTGGCCTTGTTACACCAGACAATAGAGGCGTAGGTGAGAATCGGCCTCACTATGCTGCTGTACAGCCATAGGACCATACTGGGACGCAAGCCCCAGTTGTTCCCGACCAAACGACTGCACGTACTTAAAGCAATTTTTGCCTTATGGCATACATTGCTAAGGTGAGAGTTCCACGTTAGTTTTTGGTCGATTGTTACGCCCAAGTACTTAACTTCCGTGGAAAATGGTACTTCTTTGCCACTAAGTTTTTGTTGGACTAATTTGTCCAACCGTCTCTTTTTTGTAAAGGGTATTATAACAGTTTTATCAGTATTAACTGATGAATTTCCCTACACCAGTTTTTTATGGTGTTTAGGGCTCTTTGTATTATTGACGATAAAGTACTTTGGCAAAAGCCCCTTGCAATGATCACAAGGTCATCAGCATAACCCAATGTGTCAATGCGTAGGTCTGCCATTTTGTACAATAGTTGGTCAACCGCAAGAGTCCAAAGAAGGGGTGACAAAACACCTCCTTGTGGGCAGCCTCTTGTGGTTGCAACCTGAATCGAGGTTTGAAACAGCGCTATTTTTGCCTTTCTGTTTGAGAGCATCGACTTCACCCATCTGATGGTTGTGGAGTCAACATTTTTACATTAGATGTTAGGCCTCCAATCAGCAGTGATGTGGAGCTACTGTCGAAGGCGCCCTCAATATCTAGAAAGGCACAAAGAGCTATTTCTTTATCCTCCAGTGCTTTTTCGACCCTGTCAATGACACTGATCAGGGCTGTTTCCGTAGATTTGCCTCTGCGGTAAGCATGCTGGTTGTAATTTATGGGCCTCGTAGCTAGAGCTACATCCCTTATATATCTATCTATAACCTTTTCTAATGTCTTAAGAAGAAAGGCTTATAGGTCTAAAGTACTTTGGTAAAGCGTAGTCCTTTCTACCAGCCTTAGGTATGAATAGAACCTTGACATTTGTCCGTCGTTCTGGAATATATCCCCATGCAAAACTTGCTCTGAAGATTTTCACCAGATAAGGAAGAAGGATGTCGATACCCCTCTGTAGTTGGATGGGAATTATTCCATCCTCCCCGCTTGATTTGAATGGTTCAAAAGAGTCAACAGCCCACTGCACCAGGTTTGGCCTTATTATCTTTGCAGCCCTACTTCAGTCCTCATTGCAAGGCCTTTGTAGGGCTCTAAAAGAGTTCAAGGCTGAAGTTTTGTATGACACCGGGAAATGGGTTGACGCTAGTAACTCCAATGTTTCTGTTTCACTATTAGTGAATTTACCATCTGGCTTTTTAAGACGCCCGATCTGATTAGGTTTAGCTTTCGATGGCATCTTGTGTAGTCTTGCACTGCGAGGCAAAGACTCAACTTCCTCGCATAGCTTCCTCCACGATGCTCTCTTGGCTTTCCTAATTTCTTTATTATATTCAGTTAGGGCTGCACTATAAATGTCCCACTCTTTGGTTTTCTTAGCCCTATTAAATAGTTTCCTGGTCTTTTCCCTAAGATCTTTCAGCTTAGAATTCTACCAAGAAACTTTTCGTGTTGAGGTCTTGGTTTTAACGGGACAACTGTCCTCGAAGGCTTCACGGATACTTACGGTTACTGTCTCCGTCGCTAACTCAAGACCTTCAATTGTTTTGATGCTTTTAGGAAACGTTTCCAAATTCCTCCTTAGGCTATCTCTATAGATATCCCAGGAGGTCGCTTTCGGATCCCTAAAAGTAACGGTTTCAAAGGATGGTGATGCTCCAATCACAAACTTAATGTGCTTGTGATCAGATATCGAGTTTTCACTACTAACATGCCAGTCATTTATCCGCCTGGACATGTTATTGGTAGCAAAGTTTATGTCTAACACTTCTTGCCTAGCACGCGTTACAAAGGTTGGTGTACAACCTAAGTTTAGGCTCACCAGGCGGTTGGAGATGAGAAAATCATAAAGTAACTCACCTCTTTCGTTGATGTTGGTGCTTCCCCAGGCTGTGTGGTGAGCATTAGCATCACAACCCGCCACAAGTTCGGCGTTGTGTTTTCGGGCAGGAACACAACGCGTAACTCGATGGTAGGATCTGCGTTCTCGCCGGGAAGATAGGCTGAGCAAATGATTACTCTGGCCCCTGTGCATCCCTTGAGATTTATGAAGGCTGTAACCAGGTCATCATTGCAGTACTCTGGAACAGCTAAAAGTTCAATATTTTTATTATAAATTATACAAGCTCTGGGTCTACTGCCTTTGGTATCGACAAGAATCTTACCGGCAGCCGCCAATCCCGGAACTTGACCGTTGGCCACCCAAGGCTCTTGTATAAGGGCGAGGTCAATGTTGTCCTCTGCAAAGCAAACCTCCAGCACGGCAGAAGCAGCTGCTGTATAGTGAAGATTTGCTTGGAGGACCCTCGTCTTACCCTTGGGTTTTGCCATTTATGGGCGTGGAGGGGCAGGAGTTTTTCCGCCTGTTGAGGACGAGGACGTCCTTTTCCTGCGAACTTGACTCCCGCCTTACCTTTTTCGAACCGTTCCCACCTCCCCTCCCCCCGGCCTGGACGACACCAACGGAGGCCGTCGGACCGAGGCGAAATCTGCGCCATAGGTCTTCATCACTCTCACCGGTGGCGTTCTAGCCTCACCCCGAGAGGTGGAGGGCTGGGGGGATTGGGGTCTGGGCTGGGGCGGTTCAGGCTCCATTGCCGCGTCAGAGCCTCCCCTGACTTTAAAAGTTATCATCTTAAAGCCAAGGATAACTCTGCCGCCTGCCTTCCTAAGAGCCTCAGCCGATGGGTCGTCCAGAGAAAAGGTTACTAGGAACCCATTCCCCTCGTCCTTACGGTGGAGGATTCTCCAGAGCTCAGTATGGAGCCCTTCATTCTGTGCCCTCAACAGCACAGCCACCTCCTCTGGAGAGTCGGATTCGCTGCGGGGCAGGTAGGTAATTCCCAGCGTAGGCTTAGGCAGTTCGCCCTCGGGTATTACCGAGAGCTCTGCCTCCGGCCAGCGCTTTAGTTTTCCGATTTCACCCACAATCCAGTCCTGGCTTGCCTTATTCAGGCACGTTACCAGAATCCAACCTGGCTTGTGTGTGACATCGGAAAATTTTGGGTCCATTCCCGGTTGCGACCCACAGGCCGTCTTAGCGATGGCCTGTGTTAGTGCCCGGTGGACCAGCCGAATCTGCTCCACACTCATAGGATTCGAATTACGAATTCCTATACGCGTGGAGCCAGCTACGGCACTGAAGCTGAGCTTCTTCTCTTCCGTTGCCAGCTTTAACAAGTTGCCACAGTCTTCCTGGGCTGGTCTTTGGGGGACTCTTCCTCAGACCGACTGCGTTTTTTCGCCTTCGGCACTGGGGGAGGCTTGGGCAGAGGAATTTCGTCTCTTCTTCAAGGCTTCTGGCAGAGAGAGAGGGCCTCTTCAGCTCCAATCTCAGCTGCTATCAGCCTTCGGTATCTTTTCCTCGCAGCCCCAAGCTTATAAGGCCTAGCGAACTTTTTCTTTTCCCCTTCCTGGTTCGTTTCCGATTGTGGTTCGGCTGCAAACGTGCCCTCCACTTCACGGCTCGTCCCAGGTTGGGACGCAGGGTGTTGGTGAGGCTAAAAGAGCCTCTTCCAAACCTGCAGATAGTTCCATTAAAGGAGATTTAATATCTTTTTCAAAATGTCGGTTTTCGTCCATTTTGTTCCCACGAGTAGCCAGGGAAATACTTAGTCACCCCCGGCAGAGTCCTGCATGCCGAGGGAAGGGCTAAAATACTACCCGAATCGCCCTGGTCTCGGGTAGGCACCGTTTGCGACTGGACTCCCTCCAGCCACGCATCCATCGGCACGGTACGCAAATATCCCTAATATTAGGCAATCTATGGGGTAGGCCTATGTTCAGTAATCAACTTTGACAGGCTGTGTTGACGATGATGATGAGAAGCAGATAAGGTTTCTAATCGTAATTAAAAAGGGGATTAGGATATTGTAGATCCCATCTCCTAATTTATTTTCCCTCCATCGACTTGCACTACACTCAAATATAGTAGTGGCAGTGGTAATTATCTGCTTATTTTTATCATATTAACCATTTTATGGGTTAAATCATTTTGTATGGAAAAATCATGTGTGTAGATCGCTTTCTTTTATCTATCTTAACAGCAACACGCATACACACATGATTACTTATCAGCACATTCTATTACACAGTTCACTACGAAAGGTGTAAGAATGTCCACTACCGCATATTATCCCGCAGATGTCGTAAGAGAGGTGACAGAAGAACAAAAATCAGATATATGATGATAGGCGTCTTCCTATAACGATTAAAAATATAAAACTACGGTTGCCAACCCGCTTTGCAAGCATTGTAACTCTGGCAAATATAACCCCTACAAGGCAATCTAAGACGAAAGCCTATGTTCAGCAGCGCACTTAATAGTCTGTAACGGTAACGGTTACGAAAGATACCTATAATAAGTTTCATTTCATTATCCTCTTTCTATAATAAAAACATACGACAATTTTGAAATATCACTAATTATTATCTAACAATGTAAAGCTACGTGGCTGGACTTTCATTATCGTCCTAACTTTATCTTTGCATAGTAAGCAAATAAGGTTAATGCAATAAAAAGGGTCACGTAGGTTACATTACTGAATATAGATAACTCCGAAACTAGTGGCCAGCAATTTTCATAACTTTTCATATCTCAGCGAATTTTCATTAGTAATACGAATTTCTATCTATACAAGAGCCATAGTAGCTCAGATGGTTAACGCCATAGTACGCGAGAAACCCGGGTTCAATCCCCGCCGGCACCAATGAAATTGTTAATTGCAATTTTAAGCGCTGATTTACCACGTGCTCTGCGGTAAAGGAAAACCGTGGGGAAACCTACAAGTTTAACTTACCCACTCAGAAATAAGAGGTGGCCTGTGCCCAGCAGTAAGACGTATATAGGCTGTAACATTAACTTTAACCAGTTTTTATCTATGCTGATGCTCATAGATGTTGTAATTAAGAGCCCATACTACCTCAGCTCAAATTCTATTCGGCCCCACCTCCCCTTTCATTTGTACATACTAACGGCTACTCAAGCAAAATTTTCTAGTATAAGTTGACTCCTCATTGTGCAGAAAGCCTATACAATGCGTGATCAGCTTATACTGGAAATTGTCTCTCTGTAATATCGCCAAACATAGGTTCGTCCCGCAACAAATGCCGCAGCAAACTGATTGAATCATTGAACAAATTGAAAAGGATAGCGCTATTATCAACCGCGTGAAAAACAAGAGACAGAAAGAGTGTGTGCTCGCTTAGAATTAAATAACGCAAGCGCCAAAGCACATAATTGCTAATTACGAGAAAATCACGTAGAAAAATAAAACGTCACGATTTGAGATAATATTATTATCTACGTATTACATTAAAAATCATCATTCAATTCGAAAGGTTTCAGAGATCTAACTCAAAATAAGTGCAAAACGAGGTTATTTTCGTATTTTTTTAATCGAGAATTTTGTATCGAATTGTGTTTATACAAATTTATAAGTCCAAGTTTAATGTGTCCAAATAGCGGGTATTTTTAATAATTATTGTGTGACGTTACCATGCTTCTCAGTAGCTGGGGCTAACACCCTACTCCTTTTGTTTCTTATGTCTATTCACTAAAATTGCACTTGTACTAAAAATTAGACGTCGTCAAACGCAAAAAAGGTAAATATGACCCAGTCGCTGTAACTATTTTGTGACAAATACTTTTATTTAATATTTGGTTCTTAAGTTTATTTTTTGTACCTGTTTTTCTTTTTTTTTTGTTCCTTGTATATTTATATGTTTCTTTATTATTTTTATGTCAGGTTTTGAAAATAGATCGAGAATAATGTAAAAGGTAACGAATTTTGGCATATTGGAAGAAAGTGACTCCGATAAAGTCGATTACCTCATCGTACCAAGAAGTGATCGATGAAACTGAAGCATATTTTGAAGAGTAGAAGAAATTAAGAAATGTTATAAAAAAGACATAGAAATGTTAGAGCGGTACTGGATTGAGTGTATGTCTCTTGAAGGAGGACTATATTGATGAATAAAATTGAATTTTGAATAAAAATTATGTTTTTCTAAATTAAAAACACAACTTAAAGATAATAAAATTAAACAAACTACAAATTTTGAAAATGCTTTAAAATATCTACAGACTAAAAACTTATCAGAATTATTATTTGGTAATGATCCAGTGGCTGTGACTAACAACTTAATACATACAATTACTGAAAGTCTTAAACTAAATACATCAGTGTCTAATATCCCTTGCACTAAAAAAATAATACAACCGTGGATATCTGCAGGAATCTTACGCTGTATAAGAAACAGAAATAAACTTCAAAAAAACTTACGAAAAGACCCACATAATAACATTCTTCGCGTTACATACAGACAGTACAGGAATTTCTGTAACAATTTAATAAAAAGAATGAAAAGGCAATATGATAGAGAAAGTATTATTAAATCCTTAAATAACAATAAACTATTATGGAAAAATATAAAAAATATTACTTACAGTAATCAATCAAGAAATACTAACGCTGAACTATTCAATCTGAAATCATCGCCCACTGAATCTGCAAACTTCATAAATAGCTATTTCGTAAATATAGGAATACAACTTGCCAATAAAATACAGAACGTCAATGTGACACCTAGTAGACCTATGGAAAACAATCCGGTGCCATTACACTCCTTTGTTTTACTACATACAGACACAGAAAAAGTTAAAAATATAATTTTAAACTTAAAATCAAACAGCGCTCCAGGCTGGGACAATATCCAATCACTTCATGAAATTGGCAGTCAATGACTTGGCTCCTATTATTTCCCACTTAAATAATCTATGTTTCGATACAGGGATATTCCCAGCACCATTAAAGCAGTCCATTATTACACCTGTGTACAAGGGCGGAGACAGAGATGACATTAGTAATTACAGACCAATTTCCGTTCTACCAGCAATATCTAAAATTCTGGAAAAGTTACTTAATATTAGATTACTCAATTACTTAAATAAATTTGATATATTAGCACCCACACAATTTGGCTTCAGACAAGGAAGATCGACAGGAGATGCAATTATTGAATTAAGCACATTTGTAACAGAACAACTCGACGACGGCAAAAAATGTTTGTCGGTCTTCCTTGATCTGAAGAAAGCATTCGACACCGTCTCTGTCCCTAACTTTGTGCATAAGCAAAATTGGAATAAGAGGGACTCCGCTTGCTCTTTTCGAAAACTACCTATCGGAGAGAAAACAGAAGGTTAAGCTTCCTGGGTTCATTAGTGGGGAAGCGGTGGTGTCATCATATGGCGTTCCACTGGATAGCGTTCTGGGCCCGACCTTATTTCTAATTTATGTCAATGATCTGTGCAGTATGACCATATCAAATGCCAAAATCCTGTCGTACGCCGATGACACGGCTTTGGTTTTTGCTGATGAATCTTGGGAGGCTGTCAAGACAAGTGCTGAAAGTGGGCTAGCTCGAGTCGCTCTATGGTTGCAACAAAATCTCCTCACTTTGAATACAGCTAAGACAAATTTTATTTGGTTTAGCATTACCAACAACTTGCAGCCACAGAATGACTTTTGCCTTAAAATTCATATGTGTTTTGAGGATGCTTGTGACTGCCCATCAATTGAAAAAGTCTCTCACACTAAATATCTGGGCGTCGTTATAGATCAGAGGCTATCGTGGTACCCACACCTTGAACATTAATAGGACCCGAAAATTGATTTGGATTTTCAAAACTCTAAGACACGTAATAGCTGATAGTACTAAGCAATCGGACTCTCCCAGATATCTTCTTAACCAAATATACATGTCCCTTGCACAATCTATCATAACATATTGCATTCCGGTGTGGGGTGGAGCTACAAAGACCAAATTTCTTAACTTGGAAAGAGCCCAACGAACCCTTATTAAGGTCATGTATTTTAAAAAAAGACGTTTTTTTCACTGAACAACTGTATATGTGGTGTGTAATAAGTGGTTTACTCTCAGTTAGACAATTATATGTTACTATGACAATCCTCAAAGCACACAAATCCCTGTCCTTTGACCCATGAATCTTGAAAAAGCGGCGAAAAGATATTGTGGTAAAGCCTTCTGGTACCAAAACAGTTTTTGCTAGTAGACAATTTAGCTCATGCTCTGCATTCCTATACAATAAAATAAATAGAGAATTGAACATATACGACAAAACGTACAGGGAGTGTAAAAACCTGATACTTAAGTGGGTGCAGTCGAAAACTTATGAAGAAACCGAATTTCTGCTGTACCGCATTTCATAATTCACTTCTATGTACAATATAATTTAACAAAATGATTTTTCATAAACACACACACACACACACACACACACACACACACACACACACACACACACACATGCGCGCGCGCTCGTACGCACGCATGCACACATACACACTTTTGTAATTTTTGTAAATTTTGGTTGTTAAAGTCGAGTAATTTGTTTTTGTTATTTTTGGTTTTTTAAAATAAAAAATGTATGTTTAGATAAGGAAGAGCGTGATTTCCAAACACAGGCATTACTTGCTTAAATGGAGATCCCAGTCAACTATGTCATTCATTTAATTTTTGTGAAGAAAAATAAATTATTTTATTTTTTATTTTTATTTTTTTTCTTACTTAGGCTCGGGACTTATTGACTGATTTTTTAGTATACAAAAATGAAAAATAACAAGGTACGCAAATTTGGGCCTTGCACTTCTGGAGGACCACTCGCAAAGACTTATCAGGTTTGTCCAGAGAGATGCGCAAAAGAATCAGGGAATTTACAGGAGAACCGTCACAAGAGCGATCTACTAATATTCCAGGTGTAAGGAAACGGTGTCAAATATGTCCTGCCAAAAAAGATGGGAAAACTCCCTCATACTTGCCTCATCAGAAACAAGTTTTTTTTTACCCAGAGCACATAATTCCTTACTGCGGCGTACGTGCAGATTTACACGAAGACAGTGATTATTTTAAGACTTAAATATAATTTTTAGTTTAGATTTTCAAAGATCAAACATTAAAATAAATGTCAAGAAGTTAGATTTGTGTTTATTTACTCCTAAGATTAAAACGTTTGAATTTTTTGTTAAAGATTTTTATAGCCCTGGAAAATACATAAACATTTCTAAACATAGCACATTTTTTAAATTTTTTCACTAAATTGATATAATTCAAGAATCATTCATATCATCGAATTGAAAAATTAATTAAATTTCCATACATTTCAAAACTCGATGATACACACCATCGATAATAATACGACACGTGTTTCGCCTCTACACGAGGCATCTTCAGGTGATGTTGACGCTACGGCGGCTGACCGCTAAGACTTAGCATTTATAATAATATGTATGTATTATCGTCGATGGTGTGTCTTTCCTAGAATAGTGGTGTTGGGAGTAGTGTTGTTGGGAGTAGTGGTGCTGGGATTGGTGGTGACGGGATTAGTGCACGCAATTGAGGGAGGGCGGGAGGTGCTCTTCAAACTAGGTAAGACACATCATTTTATTTAATTTAGCGGATGGTTGCAAAATAACTATTAATATCAATTATTAGAGTGTAAGTCACTGCTTGATATTATAATGGGTTTTTTTAGGCTTTTCAAAATAATTTCACAACAAATAAATGTATGTCTTCTTAGATCGGATATGTGATTAACCAAAATATCGTACTGCTAAATGTCTGTATTAACTATATCTATTAAGGTCTGACTGTGATCGGTGAAATGGGTAGGTTCAGTTGATAGCACTGTAAGAATTCACACAGTTTTTATAATTACTGTCCACGTTATTCAATAAATTTATATTAAAGTCCCTTAACAAGACGATATTATTTCACCATGCAAGAGTCCTGTTAGTTTCAGAAACAGCATCAAAAATATGTTAACGTTTTAGCATGGCGGTCTGTAGGCAGTACCAATCACGATCTTTATACCACTAATTTTAAAAGCAACCCACATTTGTTCTACAAACGGAGTCGGAGGACGAGGCAGCGTTCAAACAGCTAGATCCTGCCGTATGTAGAAGCCAACTCCGCCACCTCATGAGCGCACGTTGGTCAGTCGAGGAATGCGACATAATCGGTATCCCGATATCACAAGTACACGCGCTTCCTCACTCTGATGTAACCAAGTCTCGCTAATCGCCATTAGATAAGATAAGATAAGATAATCATTTATTGTCATAACTGTGTACATGAGGTCTTACAAATACAGAGTATAGTTACAACAGTTTGTCTATTTCGGACGTACAATATAATAAAAATAAAATAAAACACTACAATAAATCAATAATTACTTCCAAAAAATTCATCTAAATTATAAAAACATTTTGATAATAACCATTCTTTTAACTTTTTTTAAGTCTTGGGGTTTCTAATTATTTAATGTATATAGGTAAATGTTTAAAGATTCTGATTCCGCTTATTAAAGTACTTTTACTATAAATGTAACTAGATGATTTAACAATGCACACATCAAAAGCGTATTGAGTTCGTAAGTTCTTTTTTGATTCTTTTTTAATATTAAAATGTTGTTGGTTATCTTTGACAAACACAGAAAATTCAAGTATGTATACACAAGTCAACGTCAGAAATTTACAATCTATAAATACATTTCTTAAAGTCATATTGATTAATATTATACATAATCCTTAAGCACTTTTTTTGCAAAACAAATGTAGACTGAATGTCAACAGAACTGCCCCAGAATATAATTCCATTGTCAGAAGTGGATAGACATGACCATAGTAATAATTTTTTGCTACATCTCTAGATGCTATGTTTTTCAATATTGATATGGCGTAACAAATGCTTGAAATCCTACTGTTTACTTTCTCAACATGTGATTTCCAGTTCAAATTACTATCAATGTTGACACCCAGAAATCTCTCTCTGTGTTTTTTCATAGTTTAAAATTTGTCTTTTTAGAGAGCTATTTTCCAACAATAAATTTTCTATTTCTGTTTCGGCTATTTGGAGTTTATTTTCTTAGTTAGCTGTTTTTATTTTGAGGTCATCCAAAACCTCGTTCATAATAAGACCTTCTTTGGGACAGCTTCTGTTTAAATTTGGTGTTTTGGAAACAGAGAAATCGTCATCCTCAGAAACCTCAGAGTAGAGAGATGCAAAAGACTTTGCAGTTGTAATCTTTACATTATTTTTACTCCGGCGTGTAGCAAAGACTTGTGGTGTCGATGTATTACTTGCCTATAGTGGTGCAATTCAACATTTATTTTTGCAATTTTTACAGTTCCATTGAATAAAACTTGGAAGGGGGGGTTTTCCATTATAGTTATCCTTTTATAGGTTTATCAGTTATGACTTTCCTTCTGTTTCATTAAATGAAACAATTTCTCTGAGATATTCATGCAAGTGAGATGATTCAATTTTTTACAGTGAGAACATTTCAAAAACTGTCTATTAAAAGTAATCTTGTCGCATTTTGTACATTTTCTTATCATTGTAATGCAGTGTTGAATGTCCGCTTTGTTTATATGTAAAAATGTCCGCTTAGCTCGTGTGTCTTAAAGCCGTCAGACGTAATAGAAATGACTCACCACAGCAGCGAGCGTAGTGTACTATGACAGAATTCGTCCGTTGTGTATAATTTTTTAAAATGGTTTTCTTTATATCTCATAGAATGGATTCTCTATTATGAGAGTTCACTATCTACACTTTAATTTATATAACAAAACAATGATCTCTTGTTTTTGTATTGGTTCACAATAAAAAAAGCCCGGAGCATAGAAATACGTGTCTACCTTGTAAAGCGCACACTCATGAGAGATTATTATTTCGACAGCTCAGCGATCTATAGCTATTACTAGTTCTTCATGGCTTGTTCCTAAGGAACCTACATTGATAAGTCCTAAATTAAGATTACTTGTCATGTTGTATGAGATTAAGTAATATTCAATTGGCATCCTTAACCAACAAATATCAGAGTAATATTTACATTAATTTATGCAAAACTGAGCTTGTTTCGAACTCTATTTTAGTTGATATAGTTTCATTATATTAAAAAAAAATACTGAGTTTAAAAAATTAATATAATGGGTAAAATCTAGTGGGTATAAATATTTTCTTACATTTAAATAACTTTTTTTGTCCTTCACTGCTGGCCGTATGAGGACGCTCAAGATCGCTCAGCGAGCTATGGAGAGGGCTATGCTCTGAGTTTCTCTGCGTGATAGACTAGGATATCCGCAGTAGAACCAGAGTGACCGACGAAGCACAACGGATTAGTAAGCTGAAGTGGCAATGGGCCGGCCATATAGCTCGAAGAACCGATAACCGATGGGGAAGAAAGGTTCTCGAGTGGCAGCCTCGTACCGGTAGGCGTAGTGTAGGGCGACCCCCCACTAGATGGAGTGACGACCTGGTAGGATATGCAGGAAGTCGATGGATGCAGGTGGCTCAGGACCGTGCTTTGTGGCATTACTTGGGGGAGGCCTATGTTCAGCAGTGGACTTGTGAAGGACTGTGATGATGATGATGATGATGAAATAACTTTTTTATAGAAGAGGGCGCAAACGAGCATGCGCCTCACAATGGTATGCGCCTCGCTATGGTGACTACTGCCACCCATGAACAACCGCAACACCAGGGGGATTGCAGGTGCGTTGTCATCCTTTTATAAAGGACTAAGCTGTCCGGAAAAATCACCGTTGATTAAAAATTCCGCAGTAAAGTTCTACAAATAAGAAAATTCATAGTAAAAACCTCCAGAAATTTGGCGACTGTAATTAATCCGAACAATTCCTTCACAGTCCTTCCCGTGGTTGATGCGATATAGATTGCGAAGGGATGCAACATCCCTACTCACTAGCTATGTATCTCAAGACAATCCCCTGTCTTGAGATACATCCGTCCGTAACACCTATCTTGAGGGACTCACAAAGAGCTCCTCTTTCTCCATGAAGTCAGTCATCTGCTGGCCCCTTGAGTTCCGCTGCCCTATTCGAAATTTCACTACCTTCAGCTCATCGTTCTCTATTGTTGTGAAATCCTGTATGACCTTCAACGAATACCGTTTGGTGATTCTGAATATAAGGTACGCAGCTTTCGTCAACACATTCCTAATCTATACAACGTTGTTAACGAGAGACTTCTTCAGCCTACCCTATCTGTAGACGATAAATCCGACACATCCTTGGAGCCAGTAGTCGTCCTCCCAGTAATTTAACGTTGCCGAATTCGAGGGTTACTGTGCCCTTCCCCTCTCATCGGACTTCGGATAGTCCTATAATATTACAGCGCAGCTCGTCTATCTCTTCTTTAAGCTCCAGGATCTTCTCGTCAGCCGTCAGGGTACGAGCTTTGTATGTTCGAGCTGGTCGAGCCTGGTCGAGCCCCGACTTAGGTGGCAACCGAACGGCGTGTTCTCCGGAGATTCTTAACACCCCCTGCCCTGCCGTTACCATGGTCGTCACCGTAGCCAGGAAAAATGGAGCCGCCGGGGATTGGAGGCTGTCTCTTTGTAACTCTCAACGGGTATGTTTGCCATAGTTGCCACGCTTGGTGAGATGGTTGGCAACTACAGTTTTTTTATTGTAATATTGCTTTTATCGGGAAGATGCTGCTGCCCATCTCTTGCCTGTTTCCCTCTATCGCTTTTTACGACACCCACTGGATGATATAGGGTAGTTAACATTCTAAACTATCACTACGCAGCACTTATTAAACAGTTTTATAAATAATGTTTATTTGCTTAGAGTATTAAAGAATGTTTGGTTAACTTATACAATATGGTGGTGGTGTAGAAAAATCCACCACCCCCTTTACGTCCCGTGGGTGTTTTCTGTAGAAGGGGGGGGGGCGAACAAGCATGTGGCTCTCCTGATGGACCGACCTGACCTACCGTCGGCAGCAACCCATGAACAACTGCAAAACCAGGAAAAAATAAGAATCATCAAAACCGGTTCACCTAGAAGAAAGTTGTGAGGTAATGCAGATAAAAATACAGTTGAATTAAATAGGTACATCTTCTTGTTTGAAGTTGTTTAAAAAGTAAAAGTTTCGTAAGAGAGGTCTCAGGGAAAAGTTAAAAGATCTTACGGCATCCGATAGATAAGAGTTTAACCAAGCAATGGTTTAAATTCACTTTGAATTTATGCCAATTTTTTGGACCGATACGACTTATGGACGAGCTTACTCCTTTCTAAAAGGCCGGCAACGCACCTGCAACTCCCCTGATGTTGCGGTTGTTTACGGGTGACCGTAGTCACTTACCATTAGGTGAGCCGGAAGCTCGTTTGCCGCCTCTTCTATAAGAAAAAAACATATTAATTATATGCCAGAAAGATTTTATGGAAATAATAATTTTTTATTAATATCGAAATAAAGTTCATTAACGTACCAAATTACAAACATACCTTACTTATCTTTATATTTATAATTATCCTATCCGTGTGTATGTGACCGAACTTCTCCTAAATGACTGGGGCGATTTAAATGAAATTTTATGTGTGTGGAGTTGATTCGAAATTGACTTAGATTTACTATTGGACCATGTAGGTGGCGCTGTTGTCGAGATAAAGAAGGTGGGGCGGATCTTTTTTTTTAAAGGCGTTACCTCCACACTAGGATTTTCATCTGTATCGTGGGGTCAGTTTACAAACATAAATTTCACAGGGACAAACATCCAGACCCGGATCAATTAATTGTAGGCCATACAAATACTTGTTCCGTGCAGGATTCGAACCCGCGTCCCTTAGGGCTGTAACTCATTGCTAAGCCATTGCGCCACGGAGCCGTCAAATCGCTAGTATTAGCTAGGATCGCTTGTATTCTTATAAAACAGTTTAATCAGGCTGTAGTAACTAAGATATTTTAATATGTTAAATCTATTGATATTAAATTTGAACACTTTTAATTTATTAAACATTTTCAAGAAGAATGGCTTCTTTTCTGCCCAGGGAACCATCTGAGTACCACCCACTTACCTATTTCTGCCGCCATGCTGCAGTGCATTCACCACTTCCTTACAGTTTGAAGAACAATAAAGCCATTATGATTATAGGCTTTGGGAATTCCGTCTCAGTTCACTGAAGAGTTGAAGGATCTATAGCTTTTTTTGCTTTTAACTATCTGCCAAGTAGTTCATAAAATAAGTTAAGTAAAATCACTACGAAATATCAATACTTTAAAATAAGTATGAAAATGTAACATATATCTTGCAACTGCTTTAGTAAGAAATGAATTTGGAATCAATAAGCCCCTCTACGTGGTCATTCATCAACTTTACTTTAAAGTTTCGGGAAATCGAACTAAGTCCAAAGAGACTTATGTTCAGCAGGGGACACTTTCACACTGAAACGACGAACAAGAAATTTAACGAAGCTACTGCGGCAAACAAATTTTCCCCCGACGTAACTTGTGTTTATTATTGTCATAAAATATCTCTATTATAACTGTTTCTGAAAGAGAATTCACGTCATAATGTATCTCTAGTTACAGGCACCAAAACAATCATACTAGAAATAACGTGGCAGAGTCATGCTGCAGCTAAATTAAGATTGCAAAACGAGTGGGTCGGCTAGAATAGGGAAGTGCCTTGTTCTAACATAGTAATTTACGTATTTTAAGTGAAGAGACCCATAAACCTTTTTTTTACTGGCAACGAGACATCCGTCTTATCGTCTTCAGGGGGACAACGCATTTTGTTTCTTATTCGAGAACAAATGTATACGCCTGTAGGCCACAATATCCACAAAGCATCAGGTGGACTGTGTGATCGCTTAACGAAATAGCAGAAAAAATTGGCACCATTATCCTGCTAGTTTTCTGCATATCAACTTTAGGCTGCATTAGTTATCGTTGACTAGAAGATCACTTGTGACTCGAATTTTTAATAAAAAATATGATATATCCTACTCGGGAGTTAATTCGTAGTGGCGCGATCGGTTAACGTGTCGTGGCGGAAACCTAGTGAATATATTCACATGACCCAATAAACGGTGTATTTTAATTTGGGTCACTTATGTGAATATTACCATTAAAGTATACCTACCTACATTTTAAATATTAGAAGCTACGATAAGCGTCATGATGTGACATGGATGCATGATCAGGTGTAGCTACTGTATATTCGTGTGTCGACTTTGCTCGTATAAACAGAAGGGACCGTTGTAAAGTGTGACTAATACTCGTAAAAAGTTAAAAAAAAAACTTCTGATATGACTCACGCATATTGTGTTCCAGCCTTTAGTCGTTTATAAAAAAATTCTCTCACGTCACTTACTCGTCACGTGACTTCTCTTCTCTCTAGGAGTAAGTCTAGGCAGGTGCTATCCTCCCATTTTCTTACCTATATTTGCCACTAACCAGCAGAGTGTGTACTGCTGGATCGCGTCTGAAGGCATTCCATCTCTATCTTCAGTGGTGGTAACGCTGTAGCCTTCTTTGTTTGATGTTGGTTGTAGGTATCTATGAGCTGCAATAGCTGATTCTATCAGGTGAACTGACAGACAATGCTTATCACTCTTTGATAAGAAATTATCTCCAATAATAATTTGTTTAAAAACTTATTCAATATAATAATGCGTCACACTGCGAAGGTCTTGGCAGATTATTGGTCAAATACTCGAACGCTACTCCAATGTAAAATGTCGTTAAGTCTCCTAAAATTTAAAAAGAAATAAAAAATTGTAAACTTATTAAAGATTCAGCGCAGTTGCATCAGAATCCTTCGCACGCCAATTTCAATTATTTACGATCCATGCACGCTCCAATACCAGTTTCAGTCACGATCGTAACCTGAAATCCTCCAAGGGAAGTACCTTATGTGTTTTGCCTCGCCACACAAAATTTATTTAACAGTGTTTCGCCCCCGAGGCCATAAGGTTTTGCAGTAAATTCACTCCACATATTAGGAAATCGAAATCGGCTGCTGCCTTTAAGAGCATGGTGTCTGATCATTACCTTTCTTCTTCTAGTGGCAAACTTTCTTAAATATTACTGATTATGTATGTGTTGACATTGTAAATTATAAATGTTGATATTATATATGCTAGTACGTTAGTATGGTTAAAATGTGTATATTGTGTATCATTTAAAAATTGAGTACGCTATGTATCAAGTATAGAAGTAAATTATTTAGGTTATTTGTAGTAAATTATATTTATAAGTTTATGCATAGATATGTTATGTGTTTTTATATTCACGTTTACGTATTTTCATGTTTAACACCTGCCTAAGTTTTGTTGACTGGTAGAGAATGCCTTAGAGCGTTAAGTCCACCAATTATTCACTTTATGTACAATAAAGACCTTAAATAAATAAATAAAGATGTTAAAATTAATTGCCTTATATCAGCGTAATAAAACAATATGTCTTTCCAAGTTTGAAGAAAATTACCACAGTCTCTCAATTGCGTGCAGTATCCTCGTTACCTTTTTTCAACACCACTACTCGCAACACCACTACACTATGAACGACCATCCATCGTCGAAAATACGATTCTTGTTTCGTATCTAAATGAAAGATCCTCAGGTGAAGTAGACTGCGGTTGCTGACCCCTATCTTAGATATCTTAGCAGTTGAGTGAGGGTGGTACTTTAAAACGAGGTAGGATAGATCATTTTATTTTATTGCGCTGATCTTAGCTAATTAATTTTTAACATCTTAAATATAATGTTTTTTAAATAGAATAAGGGTAACATCAGGGTGGCTTGACAGTAGCATAGACGAATACATTTATCCTCGATTAAGAATCAAAATGCAGATGCGCTGCCACCCCTGAGGACTGAGATGGAATGCCTTGTTTTCCTTAAAAAGCGCAAGTCCCGTTCTCCATACGCCCATACGAAACACAATAGCATTGAGCTATTTGACGCTGATATTCTGTGAGAGCGTAGTCCTTCCCCGGTCGAGTTGATCTATTCATGCTACAACCATAATATAAGTGCAGCATCGCTTTACTATATATAAAATTCCAATAAAATATAGATGTAACGCAAAATACGCTTAATGTTATTAATTAAAAATTCTTAATTAAAACTTTACTTCAAATAAGCTTATAAACACGGTACGTTAAGATAACGGTTCATAATTTTAAAAAAAGGTAAAAGAAATTTCTTCGCCAGGGTAGGAAGTATCAAACACAATGAAATAACTAGGGCGTGAAATTGTTGCCGCCGGATGATCGTTTAAGCCTCAAGAGGGACAGCTCATTGTTTGTGCAGACATTTTTGTTTCCCGTTTTAAACATTTTCTAACATATTTTTTCTATTTTATGATTTTAAGGGCTTCATTTTAATTTATATTTTTTTTTGTATTTTTTGGGAAAATATAAAAAATACAACCATAAAAAATGTTCTACTGTTTATTGTTGGTAGGCACACGCAGTAGCTACATCATGATTGCAACGCAAATGGAATGGGTCGGCTTGATCGGAAAAAGATCGCGTTCTTACAGAATACCAGCGTGGAATAGCAGGTTATTGTTGCTGTTCCGTAGGTTGAGTATAGATACCCTTTTCACTCACTGGAAACGATGCATTCCATGTTAGTCTTCAAGGGTGAAAACGCATCCACATTTTGATACTTAATCAAGGATAGATGTGGATGTTTATGTGCCATAGAATACACTTACTGTCAGGTGTTTTCGGTTGTCAACCTTATCTTTAAAGCAGTGATGCACAGACTTATTAAGACTAGGGGCCACTAGGGCAAATTATGAACTGATGGCGGGCCGCCAGAAGTATAGTTAATAAAAGACAACAAAGAATTGATAATGATGTATTAAAATTGAAAAAGAATTTATTAATTTGAAGCGTGGCACTGCATAGTGCTTACAATCTTTTTTATATTTGGCTCAAATTTACTTGTAGCAACACGTAAAACTGCTTCCAAAATTTCATTTGCAAGGCGATTTCGATTTTTTGTTTTATTATTATTTAGTATTGAAAAGGAGTGTTCACATATATAGGTATAGAACCAAATAAGCTGGCATATTTCAGAGCGTTTATGCGCAACTCTTTGTACGTATTTTTATCAATGCAGCGATAAAATTTCAGCAAGTCTCCTTCGTTGAATTTGTTCCGTAAATCTTGGTCGTTTTGAATGTCGATAATTTCTAACTGCATTGACTCTGGCGCATTTTCAACTGAAATCGTGAAAGGTTTGCTGAATATGTCCAACAGAGGTTTCAATTTTTTGAACTCCGAAAATCTGTCTTGAAAAGATTGAATCAAAATATCTAGCTTTTCTACATTACTGAAATTAATCTCAGTTTTGTTGAATTTTTCAGCCATTTTCTTATAATTCGGAAAGTGATCAAAAATAATTCGGAAAGTGAGTTTCAAAGTATCAGCTTGCATTGGAAGGATGATACATGAGCGTAGAGCTGGGATATCAGTTGATTTTTGCCTTGAAGCCGTGTGTTAGAGATATTCAAATGATTTGTAATATCAACTAAAAAAGCCAAATCACACAACCAATCAGGATTTTTAAGTTCCGGGACATCTCTTTGCTTTTCCGCCAGAAATATTCCAATTTCTTCTATTAAATTTAGAAATCGTTCCAGTTTCAATCCACGACTTAGCCACCTTACTTCTGTATAATACAGTAAATCTCCATATTCGCTTTCGATGTCATCAAGGAATTTTTTGAATTGCCTGTGATTGAGTCCTCGTGATTTTATGAAATTTACAGAACTACCACTTTTACGAAACTACCACTTTCATGACATTTTGAAATTCAATTTTTTAGAACAGAGGGATTCTTGGTGTATAATGCAGTGAAACTGCATGAGACCTTCACCGTTTAGATTTTTTTTTGCAGATGCTTCTTCAGTAAAGTAACTAGCCCAGAATTGACACCAATCATCGAAGGAGCACCGTCAGTCGCAACTCCCGATAATTTTGATAAGTCCAAATCAGTTTTTAAGCACTCATCCAAAAGTACATTGAGTATATCAACTCCTCTGGTTTGACCTTTCAATGAACACATTCCTAATAACTCTTCTAAGACATCAAAATATTGAGTAACACCTCGTATGAATATCAGAAGTTGTGCCAGAACGATGTGCCAGAGCAAGTGCCAGAAGTCTGCCTTATGGTGCCCTGCGGTGAGTCGAGATGAAGACAAGACAAGACGATTCTCAATAGTGAATGGTAGGGGTTCTTGAGGATAATGACGAAGGCTTGAAGTTGTAGTTTCCGAAGGTATTTGGTTGCGTGTTCAGATCACGTCGGGGTCACCATTGTGGCCGTGGGAGTAAAAGGGAAGATCTCCCGCCGGGCAAGGTGTTATGCCCGGGGAGCTGCCAACACTCCGTGTGATAGTTCGGAGATGTTCTATATATGCTGTTTACGATTCGGAATGTTGATAGCGTGATTTAAGCTTCGGTGTGTTTTGTTTGCGGCGCGACGACAGCGCCGCCACAACAGATAGTATATCACACAAATTATAGTGAGTCAGTGTTATTTTGTTTGAGAGTGCTGGAGAAAAGTAAGTACATTATTTTTTATTAAATTTTAGTTTTGTACTCGTAGTTAGCAAAAATAGATAAATTACGCCAATCATGACTTTAGTTATTAGTAGTTTAATATTCAATCATGCATAATTGCACGAGTACTCCTCAATAATTTCTTTTTGAAAGTTTTAGCAATTGGCATTATAATTACAGTGCAGTCTTCGTAATTCGAGCTAATTGTTGCAAGAAGATGTTCGAATTATGGAATTTTTTCGAAAAAATCAAAAAAATATTTTTAATATACAGCTGCTGGATTTTCTGTCTTATTTAAATAATTTAATTTTGCCCACAGATGACTGATGCCATGTCCGAATCTTAAAAGAAATGTTGACAGTACAGTGTCGATTATTTGAAATTTGGCTTCATTCCATTATTGCCGGACAAACAATCCCCTATGTGCCTTTTATGCAATAAAGTTTTGAGCAATGACGCTATGAAACCATCTAAACTGCAAGATCATCTGAGAAGATGCCACCCTGATAAAACAGAGAAAGATTTGAAATACTTTCAAACACTCAAAGATAAACTTCAGAAAAGACCTACACTGGACAGAATGTTCGCTTCGACGTCACAAAGAAATGATGATTGTTTGCGGGCGTCTTACGATATCTCGTTACTTATACCAAAATCCGGAAAACCGCATACTATCGGAGAGAAGTTAATTTTGCCAGCCGTTGAAGAGATTTTAAAAACTGTTTTACACAAACCTGCATCTGATATCATTAAAAGAATTCTCTTAAGCAACAATACTGTTAAAAGACGTATTGATGAATTGAGTTCTGATATTGAAAGCTTCTTATGTAATTATTTGCAAACGACCCATTTCTCTATACAAATGGACGAGTCAACTTTACCTGATAATGCAGCATTATTATTGGCATATGTTCGTTTTATTATGAATCAAGAAATCTACGAAGAACTGCTCTTCGCAAGAATTTTGATAACCTACACTAAAGGTGAATCACTATTTCATGTTTTGAAGGATTACTTCATTGAAAAAGCAATTCCTTTATCAAATATAATATCAGTAGCTACAGATGGAGCACCAGCCATGGTTGGACGTTATCGTGGATTTATAAGCTATTTAAAACAAAATGTGTCAGGGATGTTAGCAATACATTGCATCATCCATCGACAACATTTAGTTGCTAAAAATTTGAGTGTTAGTATTGCATGAATCACTTCATTTAGTCATTGATGCAGTAAACCGAATCCGAAGCAACGCGTTGAATACGCGGTTATTTGCGCAGTTGTGTGAAGAAAATGACGAACACTTTCACCAATTACTCCTTCACACTGAAGTACGCTGGCTGTCGAAAGGCTTATATTTAACAAGATTTTTTGAGACTATTTTAGAATTTCTGGATACTAAAGATAGAATTTTAAAAGAAAATTTAATGAAGAGAAAAACAAACATCATCTATTTAACAGATTTGTTTACAAAATTTAATATGGTTAATTTGCAATTACAAGGCGACAGTTCAAATTTGATTAAAACAAAGTCCATCTTATCAGCGTTTCTTGCCAGAGTTAAACTAATGAAGCAACATATTTGACGGGAACGAATTTTCTCAGTTCCCCAATTTGTCACAGACAAGCTGCCAGGAAGACGACGTTTCAACTTACGTTCAACATTTATATGCCCTCTATTCAGATTTTGAATCTAGGTTTGAGGATATTTTGAGTATGGTAATACCACCGTGGATAGATACATAGAAGAAATGAATGTCATAACACAAGAGGAACTGACTGAACTAAGTACAAACGAAGAACTTAAGGTTCAGTTTAAAAACGGATATCAGCAATTCTGGCTGCAAAACAACATACCCGTTACTTATCCCGTATTATGGAATATAGCGAGGAAATTTTTAATATCCTTTCCAACGTCATACCTAGTGAAAAGGGGGTTCAGCGCTGTTACCTACCTTCTAACGAAAAAAAGAAACAGTCTGAACATCATTATCCGAGGAGATTTAAGATTGACCCTTACAAAATTGACGCCAAATGTTGATAATTTATTATTAAAGCATCAGGTTCATCCTTCTCTCTAAAAATATTGACTTATTGCTTATGTTATTTTATTTATAGTTTGTTTTATGTTTATTTAATGCTACGTACATTTTAGATAACGGATACAAAATTTTATTTTGAGTAGTTTTAATTTAAATTCAATTAATAAAATAAATAAAATGTATAAATTAACATGTGTTTTTACTTTAAGTTTTTAACACTAAACTTCACTACAGTTAGAAATTTACAGAAAATCAATATCAGGTAAGTAGGGGGTCTACCCAACACGGAAAAATATGGCAAGGGGTTTACGACACAAAAAAGTTTGGGGAACTCTGATCTGGTGGGGGGTCGCCCTACATTACGCCTACCGGTACGAGGCTGCCACTCGAGAACATTTCTTCCCCATCGGTTATCGGTTCTTCGAGCAATATGGCCGGCCCATTGCCACTTCAGCTTACTAATCCATTGGGCTATGTCGATCACTCTTGTTTTACTGCGGATATCCTCATTTCTGAGTCTATCACGCAGAAAAACTCCGAGCATAGCCCTCTCCATAGCTCGCTGAGTGACCTTGAGCGTCCTCACACGGCCAGCAGTGAAGGACCACGTCTCAGATCCGTAAGTCATCACTGGCAACACGCACTGGTTGTACACTTTAGTTTTCAGAGATTGAGGTTTACCTGACGAGAAGATGTGTCGTAATTTCCCGAACGCTGCCCAGCCGAGTTGAATCCGTCGATTGACCTCTCGGTTGAAGTTGGACTTACCTAGTCGGACTATTTGTCCCAGGTAAACGTACTCGTCAACAACTTCTAGCATAGTGCTCCCAACAACTACCGGCATAGGTGTGACATGGATATTAAACATGATCTTTGTTTTGTCCATGTTCATCTTAAGACCTATCCGTTGGGAGACACTTTTGAGGACATTGAGCATAGTGCTAAGGTCTTCCAGCGATTCTGCCATAAGGACTATATCGTCGGCAAATCGAAGGTGAGTGATGTACTCGCCATTGATGTTAATACCGTATCCTTTCCAGTCCAGTAGCTTGAAAACCTCTTCCAACGCAGCGGTGAAGAGTTTCGTGGATATAACGTCACCCTGTCACACCTTTCTGCAGTTGGATAGGTTTCGAACTCTGGTTCTGTACTCGGATAGCCATCGCAGCCCTACTGTACAAACACTTCAGCACTTCGATATACCGACAGTCAACTTGGCACCGCTGAAGGGACTGTAGCACCGCCCAAATTTCGACGGAATCAAAGGCTTTCTCATAGTTTTTATGCGTGGTAGAGCCATGCTGCAGTTATATTAGTAGTATAGTTGTAGCACGAATGGGTCGGCTCGACCGGGGAAAGACCATGCTCTCACAGAATACCAGCGTGAATTAGTAGCTTAATGCTGCTGTATTTCGTATGGTGAGTGTAGAGAACCGGTGACCCTTTTTACTGGAAACGAGGCATTCCATCTAAGTCCTCACGGGTGACAACGCATATGCATTTTGATTCGTAATCGAGGATAGATGTAGATGTCAATGGGCCACAGCAACCACTTACCATCAGGTGGACTGTGTGCTCGTTTGTCACCCTATCCTATGAAAAAAAGTCCACATACGTCAGGCAAAGTGGCAGATTGTACTCTTCGGTCTTCTGTACAATCTGCCGCAGGGTATGTATGTGGTCTATGGCACTGAAGCCTTTTTGGAAACCGGCTTGTTCGGGAGGCTGGAAGTTGTCGAGTCTGAGTGCGAGACGATTCGTAATGACTCTCGAAAACAGCACGTATACGCGGCTCAGAAGGGAAATCGGTCTGTAGTTCTTCAAGATAGCGTTGTCGCCTTTCTTAAAGAACAAGACTACCGTACTTCCGCTCCACGCCTACGGAGTAGTGCCACCATGGAGGACGGAATTGAAGAGCTTCTGAAGGACTTCAAGTACTGGTGTTCCACCCGCTTTCAGAAGCTCCGCTGTAATTCCATCCTCGCCTGGGGCCCTGCCGTTTTTAAGGTGCTGGAGAGCCATTCTAATCTCGCTTAGACTGACGTCCGGGATATCATTGGAATAGTGTCGGATAAGACTTGCTGTTGGATCGTTATTCACACTTGCGTGTGGCTTCAACTATGATGTGTACAGCTGCCCATAGAACCTCTCAATCTCACTCAAAATCTCAAGTGTCCCGGAAACGATGTTGCCACACTCAGTCTTCAGCTTTGACAGTTGGCTCTTACTGGCAGACAGATCTCTATCAAAGACTTTGGAGCCCTGGTTCCGCTCGATCGCTTCTTTAATACGAGCAGTATTAAAGTTGCGTAAGTCTCGCCGCATGCATTTGGAGATCTGTCTGTTCAGTTGCCTGTATGCTGTCAAATCTGTTGACGATTGCAGCCTCATCTCCCGTCTAACAGCCATGAGATTAAGAGTGTGATCGGAGAGTTTTTGTGTTCTTCTGCGGCGGGTCTTGCAGAACTTAGCTCCAACCGCATGGACAGTTTTCACGAGCTTGTCATTCACATCGTCCACTGCATTGCAATCTTCTAGACACTGAAAGCGGTTACGTAACTCGAGTTGAAAAGTCTCGGGATTCTGGATCAGAGCACGAGGAGGACGGAACGTTGACTTCATTAGACGCGACCTCTCCAACTTAACGTTTAGATTCAGTGTGCCTCTAACCATTCGGTGATCGCTGCCGGTTTTCACCCTTGCGATCACTGAGACATCACTGAACAGTTGGTGTCTGGTCGTCATAATGAAGTCAATCTCATTTTTGTTGAACCGTCGGGGCTCGACCAGGTCCACTTCCTGTGGGGCCGCTTCTGAAAGAAAGAGTTTATCCTATAGAGTCCCTCTTTCTCCATAAAGTTAGCCAGCTGCTGGCCCCTACGGTTCCGTTGCCCTACTCCAAATTTCCCTAACTTCAGCTCACCGCCTTCTCTTGTGCCTAGTTTTACGTTGAAGTCTCCCATCAACACCGTGTAGTGGGTTTTGGAGGAATGCATGGCTCTAGAAATATCCTCATACATTTCCTCCACCTCTTCATCGGGATGTGCCGAGGTTGGTGCGTACGCTATTCGCTGAAGGTCATACAGGTCGTATAACCTTCAGCGAATACCGTTTGGTGATTCTGAGTATCAGGTACGCGAGCCTCGTCGACACATTCTCAATCTTTACAACGTAGTTGACAAGATACTTGTGGACGATAAATCCGACACCTCCTTGGGATAGATGGTCGCCCTCCCGGTGATAGAACAAGTTGCCGGACTCGAGGATTACCGTGTCCTCCCCCTCTCTTCGGATCTCAGGTAATCCAATAATATGCCAGCGCAACTTGTCTATCTCTTCTTCCAGCTGCAGTATCTTCTTGTCAGTCTTCAGGGTGCGTGCGTTATACGTTACCAGGTCGAGTCGTCGTAGGTGGCAACCGAACCTCCACCGGAGATTCTTAGCTCCCCCTTTCCCGCCGTTACCATGGTCGCCACCGTAGCCAGGAATAGCGGGGCCGCCGTGGACTGGGGGCGTTTGTTTGCGTCGTTGATCATGGGGGGATATTTGCCATAGTTGTCACGCTTGGCGAGCGGGTTGGCATTTAATTATTCGTCTTAAGTCATAAGATTCAGTTGAATATTCTCAAACTTTTTTGCTGCTTCTGGACACATTTTCTTAGCGGCAATTTCTATACATTCTTTTACAAAATCCCCATCATAGAAGGGGCGACTTCGCTTTGCTATTATTCGAGAAATTTCATAACTAACTACTGTAGCTATTTCTGAATCTTGAATAGGTTTTGCAAACATAGCTTGCTGACCAATAAGCAGCTTATTGGTCAGCAAGCTATGTTTGTCGTGTTTTATGTCGTTTTAAAGACAACATTTTTTGCTTTCTTAATTCGCCTGTAAACTTGATAAAAGTAGGATGCTGCGTTTCATAGTGCCTTTTTACATTATTCCTTTGCAATCGCAACAGAATTCTTGCAAATTGAACAAACGACTTTGTTATGCGATCATACAAAAAAGTATTTCTCAGTCCAATTTTTTTGAAACTGCCGATTTTCATCTTTAACCTTACTTTTTTTACTAGGTCCTGGCTTGTACATGTTGCGTTCTACCTCTGACTAGGATTAACACAGCACCTAACAACAATTACAGTACCTATTTAAATTACCCATCCTTTTTTTAAATTACCAAAAATAGTTGATTAAATAGGTAGGGAAGCACTTATTAATAACAGAGTTTTACTTACGATTTCAAAACACAATTATACACGGCACTTGACGGGAAATCTACGTTGAATGTGGATCAAAATATATGACACCGGCTAGTCGAGTTAAAATCTACACTAGAATTATTGACACTTCACTCAAATTAAAACCGAACTGTCGGTCGCTGCGGTTAGCGTGGCTTTTATACCGCGCGTATAGAGTCGAAAACTGTCTGGAGAAATCACGAAACCGACTCTGGAAGCTTCGTGTATCCACCTACGCGAGCAATCGGGAATTCGGGACTATTGCTATCTCTCTTGCTCTAATAATATAACCCGTGGATAAGCTGCCACCGCGCTGGCGTCGTCGCCGCGCCGCCGGCGGCGGTTCCTCAAGAAAACGAATTTAACCGAGATCAGCACGAACATTACCGACCGCTGTTACCGACGCATGCACGGCACACCGATAAGCGCACCGCGCGAGATTCAAATTACTTTTGGAACGTATTTTTTTTGTTTGTTATTCTGGAATATAATTATCGAATGTACGAGAGTATTATTTTTGCTGTCGGCGGGCCACCAGTATTCGACCGGCTGGCCGCATGCGGCCCGCGAGCCGCGGTTTGTGCACCTACGCTTTAAAGCCTTTATTGTTAAAAAAACCACGGGGTATTGTATAATGGTTAAAGCTTGACTGGATTGACACAACTGGGAGAAGGACTACGTCGCACAGAATATCAAAACAATGCAGAATCATGTGTTTTGAACATTGTGTTTCGTATAGTTAGTGACAACATCCAGTCTACTGATAACGACGCATTTCATATGAAATAAATAAATAAGTCTATGCTTCTCAGCATCTACTTACCATTAGTTGAACAATTATATACAACACGTAACACAATTAACGCACTTTGAGAAAGTAGTTTGTTCAGAACCGATTCCTATCATTTTTAATATAGGTATTTTTTTTATCCCAAAAATAATTAAAACTACGTAAATTACAGTCACACTAAATCTGTACAGTAAAAACAAACTGAAAAGAACCGTAACTTAAGGCATTAAGACTTATAAGAGTGCAGTTTTATTTGTATTATTACTAATTCTGTCATTCGATAAAAATAAAGAAAAATGAACTTTATTTCAAGCACGTTAAAGTCTTTGCGTTCGTGGATTTGTACTGTGAACACAATAATCAGTGCTTAAAAATGTTTAACTAAAAATTCAGTGAGTGTATTATAATTATAACATAATATACTAATTGGGGTGTCTGAGGGTGTGCGTTAATTACGTTACATATTTCTACGCATACATGCTCGTCAGTCAAGGTTACTCCTAACCTAGCTCAATAAATTTGCTTTATCACTCTTTCATTCTTTCCACATGACCATACCACCAAAGTATTCCTTTCTTAATCCTGCTCACAACATCAACCTCCAAATCACACTTTTAACTTATCACACAATTTCTCACCCTGTCCTTCAGATTCAGCCCTAACACTCTCCTTAATAACGGCATTTCTACAGAATTAATTCTACTCTCGTGCTTCTTCTATCACACTCAACTTTCACTACCATACATTAAAGTAGGGACTAATACAGCATTATTCTTGCCATATTTTCCTAGCAATATTTGCCTTTTTGACATATTCTGACTTTTCGCAATAGAGTGTAGAGCCCTATTTACTCTATTTCGTTTTGCCTTCACTCGTCGTTGTATATCCTTATCTTATCTTACTATCTTACTATTCCTACTAAATACACATTCCAAATACACAAACTCATCAACTTGCGCAATCACCTCGCCTTCTATTCCTATTTCACATATCGTTTTACTTTCTTCTCTTTCAAAAACCATCACTTTCGTCTTATACGTTTATTTTCAAAGTGAAGGTGAGCGCGTTTTTTAAGCTAAATTTTGCTTAAATCAGTTTTTTTTTAATCTGGCAATACTGCAAGCTGGCAGTGGGCTATCAACGCCCGCGCTATTTGTATTGCCGTGCAAGTGTCCACATGTAATGTTTATTTTATTTTTGTGGGGTAATTATATTTCTAAAACCTTTACCCTCAAAAATAAAAAGTTCAATTTTTAATATCCTGCATAAAATATATAAACATAAATCAAATGGAAGTGTCTTATTGAGCTGCCTTTATCTACCTTTTATTGAGTATAAACGTATTTGTTATTTGGATGCCCTTAGGACATTTAATGGATTTAGTTGGCTCAGGATCGTGATCGTGGGCGAGGCCTCTGTTTAGCAGTGGACTTGTTATGAGTAATAATGATGATGATGATGATAGAAAAAAATTTAAAAAATCTTTATTGCAACAAAAACGAATTTATATATATATCAATGTGATCCTAGCTCCTGTAAAAGGTTAACATGAGTAACATGATCTAGTTCCTTCCTAAATTTAACAAGCTTTTGTTGAATGAAATCAAAAAAAAGTATACAAATATATATATATATATATATATATATATATATATATATATATATATATATATATATATAGATATACATGTTACTAAACCTACGTACGTGCGCGCTGTGTATGTGTATGTGTGTGTGTGTGTGTGTGTGTGTGTGTGTGTGTGTGTGTGTGTGTGTGTGTGAATGTGTATGTATGCGTACATGAGTGTATGTGTGGTGAGAGTGATTTGTATGATTGCCTGCATTATTAATGATTTATACGTATAACAACAAATAATATGAGAACAATAAAAATTACAATTACATTTACATATTAGAGGCTTAATATACATTCGGTAGCGTCATAGTCATAAGTTTGAAGCCAATTAATAATTTTGTAGGTGTGCTGCGCACACACATGTAAACTTCGCAATGTTGTATTGTAACTATATTATGTAGTGAATAAGATTTTTCAACCAGTCACTAGTTGCCCGCCAACTGTATGGCACGTTCCGCTATAATAAATATATTAGTAAAAGATTTCATCTTTCATTATGGTCACCAATAGGCACCCATATGGAGTCAGCTCCTAAACTGGTGACCCCGACGTGATCAAGATGACCGAAGTGGTCTATGTGATGTTAATGCAGTAGTGGGCAATATTCGCGTGGTTGTGATCGGTGGACAATAGATATAGTAACATGAGTGCGCCGTTTCCGCCTACGTCACAGAACGTGCCGCCTGTTAACGTGCCACCCGTTCAAGACATCCAGCCACCTGCGCAACCGCCCATTATGGCGCCAGGTGTAGATGCAGTGTCCCTACAGTCTCGCCTCGCAGACTTTTGGACGGACCAGCCACGCGTATGGTTCGTACGCACGGAAGCTATCCTCGCACCTCAGAGGTTGAGTGATGAGGCGAAGTTTGACCTGGTCGTGTCTAAGCTAAGTAAGGAGGTTATCGCGCAAGTGACGGACATATTACTCAACCCGCCTCCTACCTACAAGTACGACGCACTCAAAGCTCGGCTACTCCACATCTATGAGGAGTCAATGTCGAGGCAGATCGAGAAGCTTATGAGCGAGCTAGAGCTGGGCGACCAGAAACCATCTCAGCTGCTTCGGCGGATGCGTGAGCTCGCTACTGACAAGGTTCCTGATGAAACCCTTCGCGTCTTGTGGCAGGGTCGTCTTCCGACACAAGTCCGAGCCGTGCTAACTGTGTCCGACTCCAAGGACCTGGACAACCTAGCAGCAGTTGCAGATAATGTCATGGAGGCTGTGCGGCCTTCCTATGCCGCCACCGCTACTTACACCGTGCCAGCGCCAGCATCTACTACCGCCTATGACTTGGCCCTGTTGAGAGCTGAGGTGGCTAAAATAAAGGCTACCGTGGACCGGATCGATCAGCAGAGGTCGCGGTCCCGCG
This sequence comes from Parnassius apollo, assembly GCA_907164705.1. Classification (NCBI taxonomy): domain Eukaryota; kingdom Metazoa; phylum Arthropoda; class Insecta; order Lepidoptera; family Papilionidae; genus Parnassius; species Parnassius apollo. The sequence goes on along the minus strand of CAJQZP010001616.1, from coordinate 1,323,226 downwards.
CCCCTGATCGCAACCGGCGTCGTTCACAGTCCAGGCGCCGTAGCAGTCCCTGCCGTCCCCGGAAGGAGAACTACTTATGCTTTTACCATTACAGGTTCCGAGAAAAGGCCAACAGGTGTACGAAGCCTTGCGCGTGGAAAACAACACAGCCGGAAAACTGAGCAGCGAGGTACAGTCCGAGGGTCTTCAGGTCTGTACCGTTTTTCCATTCAATCGTTTGTGTGTGTCAGACAGTAACTCCGGACTTAGATTTTTAGTTGACACCGGTGCCAATGTGTCTGTTTTACCAGCCGTGAGAAAAGATCGTCTAAATCAGTGTAGTGAATATAAATTATACGCAGCTAACGGCAATGAAATCGCAACTTACGGTACCAAGACAATAGTGTTAAACTTAAACTTACGCCGACCTTATCGTTGGGAATTCGTTGTAGCAGATGTCAAACAACCAATTTTGGGCGCCGATTTTTTAGCGTACCACAAACTATTAGTTGATTTAAACGCGCGTAAATTAATAGATAAAACTACAGAATTGAATGTTTCGGCATCTGTTGTCAATGTATCTCAACCTAGTGTTAAAACTATTGATGTAAATCATCCATATCAGGATTTATTGTTAAAGTATCTGGACATCACTAAACCAGCGTCATTCCGAGAAACTGCGAAACACGATGTCGTCCACTATATCGAGACCTCTGGCCCGCCCGTGCACGCGAAAAGCGCGCCCGTTGCCACCTGACAGGTATAAAAAAGTTAAAGAAGAATTTCGCATCATGCAAGAACTGGGCATCTGTCGTCCTTCAAAGAGCGCGTGGGCTAGTCCGCTCCATGTAGTTCCTAAAAAGAATGGAGATATAAGACCTTGTGGGGACTATCGCCAGCTGAATGCGATAACAAAGCCCGACAGATACCCGATTCCTCGCTTGAACGATTTTACTTTTATTCTTCCGGATAAAAAGATATTTTCAAAATTAGACATCAATAGAAGTTATCATTTTATACCTGTCGCACCAGGTGACGTGGAGAAAACCGCTATCATAACACCATTCGGACTTTTCGAGTTTCCTCGAATGACCTTCGGTTTGCGCGGAGCAGCACAAACCTTCCAGCGCTTTATGAACTCCATTTTACAAGGTCTTGATTTTGTTTTTTGTTATTTAGACGACTTACTTATAGCTAGTGACAACGAAGTTCAACACAGGCAACATTTAGAAATTATTTTTAAAAGGCTTAATAAATATGGAATTTCAATTAATTTGGCAAAATGTCGTTTCGGACAAACTAAACTAGAATTTTTAGAACACGAGATTAGTACCGACGGCGACAGGCCGTTGCAAGATAAGGTTCAGGCAATTGTGGAATTTTCGAAGCCGAAAACTGTTGCAGAACTAAGACGTTTTCTCGGTATGGTCAATTTTTATCGAGCTCATCTTCCCAACGCAACTTTATATCTAACAGAATTAAATAAATATCTTAAAAGCTCAAAGAAAAATGATAAGACTCCCATCGTCTGGACGGATAGTGCGAACGAAGCATTTACGCAATGTAAGGCAGGTCTCACACAGGCCGCTACATTGACGTACCCTAGAGTGGGTTCCGCACTCGCTTTAATGACTGATGCATCTAATACATGCGTCTTGCAACAAAAGGAAGGAGATAGCTGGAAACCATTGGGCTATTTCTCAAAAAAATTGACCACCACCCAACAGCGATATAGCACATACGATCGCGAGTTGCTCGCTATATACTTAGCTATAAAACATTTTCGGAAATTATTTGAAGGGCAAGAAATAACCGTGTATACGGACCATAAACCTTTAACTTTTGCATTTCAAAAGGTAGGACGCGATGAAAGCGAAACGCCTCGGAGAACGAGACATTTAGCTTTCATAAGTGAGTTCACTACAAATATAAGACATATAACCGGTACGAATAACATCGTAGCTGACACCTTATCGCGCATCGAAGCCGTGACTATGCCAACTGCGTTGAATTTCGATGACATTGCAAATGAGCAGCGTAGCGACAGTTATATCATGAATGTTATGTCTGGTTTAAATACCGATAATATTTTGTTAAAGGAACTAGTTATACCTATGTTAAATAAGTCTATTTTTTGTGAGATGTCTACTGATACAGCTCGTCCGTACCTACCGGAAAAGTTTCGACGCCTAGCTTTTGATAGTTTACATAATTTGAGCCATCCTGGAATTCGTTCTACGCGAAAGATGTTAGCCAAAAAAGTATTTCTGGCCTAGTATGAATCGTGATGTTTCTTTGTGGGCAAAAACGTGCATACAATGTCAACGTTCTAAAGTTAACAGACATACGGTATCGAATCTGACTAAGTTTCCGGAAGTAGAGCGTTTTGAGCATGTGCACGTTGATATCGTTGGCCCTCTTGAGATCTCACCAGATGGTTATAGATACTTACTCACGATAATTGATAGGAGGACCAGGTGGCCTGAAGCTTTTCCGTTACGAGACATTACGGCAGAAACTGTTGCCAAACATTTATATGAAGGTTGGATTTGTCGTTACGGTTGCCCGATAAAGTTAACTAGCGACCAAGGTCGCCAGTTTGAGAGTAGTCTTTTTAACCAGCTGTTAAAAATGTTGGGGGTTAATAGAATTCGAACTACTCCTTATCATCCGCAAAGCAATGGCGCAGTTGAACGTTGGCATCGTTCTTTAAAAACAGCACTTTCAGCTCGCCTGTCACATGGGTCCTGGGTGGAAGAGCTACCCACAGTATTACTTGGGCTTCGCGCGGCCGCCCGCAGTGACTCAGGGGTTAGCGCCGCCGAGTTAACGTTCGGACGAAACTTACGTCTACCGGGAGACTTTTATGACGGCTCTTCGAACAACCGTAACGTCAATGATTATTGTTTAGTGGATAAGATTAGAGATACTATTCGTAGTTATAAGCCTACATCCGACGATTCACGTAACTGTCATAGTTTTTTTGTGCACAAGGACTTACGTAACTGTGAATATGTCTTTGTTAGGGACGATTCAATACGTAAACCTTTGAAACCACCCTACGATGGTCCATACCGCGTGATAAAAAGGGGCTCAAAAGTTTACCTACTTCAATTACCCGATAGACAGGTACATATTTCTATCGACAGATTAAAGCCTGCATATGTATTAAAGGAATGTGATGGTAACGAAGCAACGCCACGCCAAAGTAACGCTGACAACGCAGCGGATGTGGCACCTGCGCATGTACGGTTTCCGTTACCACCGTCCACACCGCTGACGTCGTTGTTACCCGGCCCGAGCAACCCGATAACCGTGAAAACAACGCGAAGTGGTCGGATTGTTAAGTTACCTTCACGATTTATAAGCTAGTGTTAATATAAAATATATATTATACAATTACATGTCTAAATGATAATCAGGTTTAGTTACTATGGATGTGAAAGTATTATTTGCATTGTCAAGTGCATAATATTTTCATTCAGGATATTCAAGTTACATTATTTAAGTTGAATGTAATTGTAGAGGTATCGTGTTCAGTATTTTGCGTATACTGCACTTTCATATAGGTTCCAGGTAGCTAGTTTAGTTATAATGTATTTAATATAATTTCATTCGAAATACTTCCTTTGCGATAGCATTAGCGCGATAAGTTTTACGATTTTTACTATGGGTAATTTTTCAAGAAAAACCAGTTATTGTTTCTCAGGCTCAAAATACTGTAGAGAATAAAGTGGATAATTTTCAAACATGGTTATATGTGATAGCCAGTTTTATGGGGGCGATAATCCTGTACACTATTTGGGTAAAGTTTAATAAGAAGTTCAAAAGCTGGCTTTGTCATCAGGTGTTAATGACAGGCGTTCCGATATCGGGCCAGAATATGGGTCAGATGATAGGTGCTTCTAGCACCAGTCTGCAGCATGTGCCCGCGCCCGCCGCGGCCGCCACCCCTTTCGCGGGGGTCTCCGTACAGCCCTGCGCACAAGCGCATTAGCAAGTTTTTGTTGTTAGTTTTAAGTTTATATTCATTGTATAGTTTTAAGTTTTTTGTATTCATTTTTTTGTAAAGGGGGAAGTATTGTAGGTGTGCTGCGCACACACATGTAAACTTCGCAATGTTGTATTGTAACTATATTATGTAGTGAATAAGATTTTTCAACCAGTCACTAGTTGCCCGCCAACTGTATGGCACGTTCCGCTATAATAAATATATTAGTAAAAGATTTCATCTTTCATTATGGTCACCAATAGGCACCCATATGGAGTCAGCTCCTAAAATTTTATTTTTGATTTGATGGTTGTTGTAGCTTTTAGCAATACAAATTTTGTTAAATTAATTGTATAGTACTGGCGCAAGGTATAAAATTGTCTTTTGGCAAAAGCATTATGTGTTTTAGGGACTAAGTATCTATCTACTTTATTTCTTCTATTATGTTTTATACTGTCAAGTTGATAGTTGTGCAGAGTACCTATGGAATCGCCTAATACATTGGTACATAAATAATTTTCTCACACTAAGTACCATCGTTTTATCATACAACAGTGTTGTGGGTTGTCTATACGGAAGAAAAAGTAATACTTTGAGCACAACTTGTTGAGATCTTTCAGCATCTATATAAGTGATGACAGATTGACAGAGCGCATTAAAAGTTTGTATCAGTAACTTAGAGTCTGCCACCTGACCCAGTGATTTAAAAACATATATGAGTTTCCTTATCCTGTTTGATATGATTTTGATATGTGGAGCCCAATTCAGATTTTCATCGACAGTGATCCCTAAGTATTTCACAGTTTTGGACCTGTTGAGTTTTGGGCAATAGCAAGGGGTCTGTGATTGTCTATTGCATTTATTCAAGTGTATTTGTAATCCAAGATCGTTCAAAGGACTTGAAACACTAGGCTTACTAAAACAAAGTTATGTAGTTTTAGAAGCGTTCAGAGAGAGAAGACTGTATTCGAGCCAACTTGCCACTTCACATTTTTTTTTAAATTTATTTAGAGAACCACAAACAAGTTTACAATATGTCTTATGTTAAAGCTTATGTTCTATTACAATTTATTACTTATTATAAACTCAACGACGATGGTCACACATTGAGTATAAAAAAATAAGATAATATGTGAGGGACCTGGTTTTGTAAAAGAAAAGTATTTTAATATCTAAAATATTATTTTGACATATATTAGAGGTTTGAGTTAGTGTGTTAGCATATGTGCGCTCGCATGCGATCGCGCACGCGTGTGTATATCTTTATGTATATATATATATATATATATATATATATATATATATATATATATATATATATATAGATCAAAAAGAGATCTATAAAAACCCGCGTGAAGGAACATATAGCTGATGTGAAGCACCGACGCTCCGGGAAGTCTGCAGTCTGCGAACATGTTCAAGATCGTCCCCACCATTACATTAGATTTGATAAACCACAAATTCTCGCAAAAGAACACCGATTCCTACCAAGGATGATACGCGAGGCTATTGAAATTAAAAAACATCCAAATTTCAATAGAGAAGATGGTTGGGTGCTACCATCTGCTTGGGATCCTATAATTAACAAAATTAAACCCAAACCCAAGCATACCACTGCAAGACTTCATGATACTATAAGCTCGTTTTGCGTAAATCGGACCAAAAATTAATATTAAAAAACTGAAGGTAGCCGGACTAACTATGACATTGGGACGTCAAACATTTCAGTCCCCCCCGTGACCATGGGCGCTGTAAAGCACCCGAAAATCCGTAAATAATAGTTTTATTCAATGTGTAGTGTTCGCGTAAATTTAAGAAGCTTATATTTTGTTAAAAGGAGCACATATGATAAACGCTCACGGTGATACTTATAATTAATGCGACGCAAGAACTTTTTTTGTACTATTTCAATGCTATGATTATATTTATTATAAAGTGGGTTCCATACAGGCGCTCCGTACTCCAATTGTGGCCTGACCAAAGATTTAAAAAGATAGATTAAAGTAAAGGGGTTTCTAAATTCAGTGGAAGAACGCATAATAAGTCCGTACATTTTAAAAGCTTTACTAATTATGTTTTGTATATGAATATCAAAATATAATTTGTTATCAAAAGTCACTCCCAAATCCCTTATATTATTCACCCTTACAATATCTGTACCGTTAAGAGAATAGTTAAAGTAGCTTATATTCCGTTTTTTTGTGAAAGTAATACTTTACATTTATTTAAATTGAGTCTTAAATTATTAAGAGCACCGTAATTGTGAAATCTATCAAGGTCTTCTTGAAGCAAATAGTGATCCTCTATCCTATCGATGCATTGGTATATTTTGAGATCATCAGCATATAAAAGGAACCGACTATTTTTAAAGCACATAACCCCTTTTCAGCCAAACGTTTGGTTTTTTCCCATGTACTATCATGGAATAGAATTACTGTATCGTCCGCATACATCGTAATGTCTGCTCTTTCAAGATCTAGGTCGGCTAACTGATTTATATATACTAAGAATAGGGTTGGCCCGAGTGTACTGCCCTGTGGGACACCATATGAGCAAGAAAGGTCTTGACTGATATATTTATTAAGTCTGACATACTGAGTTCTACTAGTTAAGTAAATTCTAAACCGAAACTACACCTCGAACACCCACATTTTGTAATTCAGTCAACAAAATTGGTATTGAGACGGTATCAAAAGCTTTTTGCAAGTCAATAAATACACCTATACATTTATCACCTTCATCTACATGTTGAGTAATGTTTTTGTAAGTTTAAGAAAAGAATCTTCGGTTGATTTGTTAGATCTGAATCCGAATTGATTTTTTTAAATATAGCTATTTGTCTCTAAGTAGTTTGTTAACTTTTATTACATATATGTTATTATATATATGATGATTAAGACATGAATATAAATCTATCAAATTTCTGTCCTACCTGTCTGTGTGTCTGGCTAGTGTTTTAGTCCAACAGTTACGCGGACATAGAATCCCTTTTAGCCTTTAAATGGAAAATGGTAAAAGAAATTATAGGTGGTGATAGGTGATAGGTATACAAATTTGATTTATTCGTGCGTTTTAAACAAATATATCACTTAAATGTAATAATAGATATGCTTAAATTGAATATACCGAGTTATAAAAGTAAGATTAAATAATTTTATTTTTCTGTACAAAATTTCGAAAAATATTTTTTATAATTAGCATATCTATTGTTATTAAATAGGTTAGGTATTTGCTCATACTATGTGAGTCTATAGAATGCTTCATCACAACATTTATTAAATAATTTATTTTTAAGCACATTTTTTTATCTTCAAAAGTCCATTACTAAAGATTGGTGATGGGAATATTTGCCATAGTTTATCAGGCGGGTTGGTAATCGTATATTTTTTGAAAAAAAAAATGCGGTTACCCGTCTCATGTTTTGGTATATCTTTGTCGCTTCTTACGACACCCACGGGATGATATTGAGTAGGGAATTCTCTTATGCCGTTATTACACTACAAGTTTGAACCTCACAGCACTTTATTATTTGTACCTAATACACATTTTATTAAAAAATGTGTTAGAAATGATGCAAACAAGCTTAATATATTTGAGCTTTAAATTATTTAATGTAAATTATTATATAATGAAAGTTTAAGTCGTCTTCACAGCTAACATAGCCCTAGCCCATCGCATGTACAATCACAATCCCAATATTCCATTAGTCGCAACGACATGCTAGGCAAGTAACAGTTCACACATTCTTTTTTTGTTGTTAATCCCACATTAATATAGAACCTTACTTTGTAACCACGTACCAACATTACTTTGTAGCATCCTCGGGTAGGGCTTGGTTCAGCAGTGAGCTTGTTAAGGGGTGTAATTATTTTTTTATAGGATAGGGTGACAAAATAGCACACAGTCCACCTGATGGTAAGTGGTTTCTCCAGCCCATAGACATCTACATCTATCCTAGATTACAAATCAAAATGCAGATGCGTTGTCACCGGTGACGACTAAGATGGTATGCCTCGTTTCCAGTAAAAAGGGTCTCCGGTTCTCTTAACTCACCATACCAAACACAGCAGCATGAAGCTAGTATTTTACGCTGGTAATCTGTGGGAGCGTAGTCCTTCCCCGGTCAAGCCGACCCATTCGTGCTACAACTATACTACTAATATGACTGTAGCATAGCTCTACAACCTATGATGATGATGATGATGATTTTATGTCATTCAAGTTTATAATATAACAATCTACAAAATATGCTATTCGGTCTGTCCCCGGTATCAACTTTCCATTTTCTAGCTAAATCTAAATAGAATTTAATTAAATTTAATCCTTTGGTTAAAATGGAATTACACGTCGAATAAAATTGAGTTCTATTCCATATGATCACTTGTTTTTATGATGATATAAGAGAAAAAAAAATACTTTCAGATTTTTTCGTTATGTAATAGGAGTCTTTTCTTGTCTAGGAGCTCGCTGGGGTAGGAAACACCCTCTTAATTAATTTTCTTGCGAAATAGCAGTGGCTGCACTGCTTTGTCGCTCTCAAGGGTATAGATAGCCAGCATAATTACAGGCTGTGATACATTCCATATTAGTCGCCAGAAGGGACAGCGCATCTTTAACCTTCTTTAATTGTCTTCGATTGCAAGTTTCAATGGGCTGTTGTAGCCATTTACCATCAGGTAGACTGTTTCTCTCAGTTTTATAAAAAAAATGTACGTGAGTTCATTATATTGACTAAAAAACATTTCCATATACGTATAATACATTTACCAGCGTAATAGAATCAAAAACTTTTCTAAGTTTAGACATACAGTCAACGTAAACGTTGCGCTAGTTCGTCTTTACGACACAAGGTATAATCTAACAGTGTAAAACGAAATACTTTTTACTATACGAGAGTCGTTCAATAAAAACCGCGTTGAAACTTGCTGAGATACAACACACTAGAATAATGTTTATGTGGATTATTTCTTCTTTGTTTTAAATTTAATTTTTTCTGAATATTAGAATTAAGTGCAAGAAATTAAAGTATGATATAATAGACTCTTTGCCAGAAAGAGCCAACTGTTGAAGCTGAAGACCGAATCGTTTCCGTGATACCTAAGATTTTGAGTGATATTGAGAGGTTCTATGGGTAGCTGTACACGTCATCGTTGGAGCCACACTCAAGTGTGAGTGACCATCTAAAAGCAAGTCTTATCCGACACTAGGTCATCCGACATTCGATGATATCCCGAACGTCAGTCTGAGCGAGATTAGAATGGCTCTCCAGCATTTTAAAAACGTAAGTTTCCGGGTGAGGATGGAATTAGAGCGGATCTTCTGAAAGCGGCTGAAAAATAGTTTAAAATTAATATTATAATATAGTATTAATTTAAAACTGTTTTTCACCTCATTTTTACTATTTATAATATATTAATCTGTTCCATCAATGTGTTATTCAAAAATTGAGCTGTAATGAAATGAAAAATAAATTTCGTTGCAATTAGCTCAATTTAGTATTATATTTAAATATAATTTTAGTAATCCTAGCGTTGAACGAATTTAGCGAATATGTAAAAAAAATACTCAAAATTTTTAAATAGAGTGTGCTCCATAGTCAAGTTTTGTATTCGAGCAACAAAATAAAGACGACTTATAATAAGTTAAAATAACGAGAAGTATAACTAATAGTGAAGCTGATAAGGTCAACACTCGCAATTCAAACTACCAGTTAAGTTTAAAAAAATAACTAAATCGGATCAGGGTATCACAATGGTTTTTGAGAAATATTTTACTGATATCCTGATCTTAACCACTAAGTCACTGAAATAAAATAAAATAAAACATACAAAATAATACATTAGATTTGATAGACCACAAATACTCGCAAAAGAACATTGATTCCTACCAAGGAATATTAAGGCTATTGAAATTAAAATAACATCCTAATTTCAAAAGAGAAGGAGGCTAGGTATTACCACCTGCTTGGGACCGTGTAATTAATAAAATTCAAACTGAACCCAAGCATACCACTGCAAGACTTCAAGACACAGTTAGTTCATTCTGCGCACCATAAATAATAATTAAAAAGTTGGACGTACCGGAGTACGTTTACATTGACATCGGGACGTCAGTCATCTCAGTCCTCGTTACCATGAGTGCTGGTAAGCACCCGAAACGTCGGGAATTAAAAATAATTTAAAATTAAACACGATAAAATCCATAAGAGTAGTTTTAATCAATGTAACACATGATTGTAAGCTGTTATTTTTATTAAAGTCCCGCTGGGTTTCTTGCTGGTTCTTCCCAGGACAGAAGTTTTTTTTTTCTGAACCGATGGTAAATTAAAAAAGCGACTTTCAATAACTAATATTAATAATTTATATTTAATAAAAAAGTTTCTCTTTCTGTTTCTGAATGGTGATGAAGCCAAGTAAAGGGCAGCCTCCAACTAGATGGAGTGATGACCTGGTAAGATATGCAGGAAGTCGATAGATGCAGGTAAATTAGTACCGGGTTTTGTGGTGTAGGGCTGATTAAGATGATGATGAGCATAACGAGTAGCTAGTTAGTATTTACACTAGCTTTATTTTAAAATATTTTTTACCTTTATTTTTATTTCGATGTGGGACTTATGGTGCTGATGAGGCACGAAATAAAAAAAAACTGATATAATGCAACTTTTTTATGTTTGCCTCCAATCTAACTACAACTAACCCAATCGAAAGCAAATATAAGCAAACTGGATATTCTATACGTGAACGTATATCTTTCCAAGTACCTGTAAAAAGTATTTTTTTTATTTTTCATTTTTTTACAATAGGATCTTAAGCATCAATTTTATAAAAGTTATGGCAGAAATTTAGAACAAAAGATTATATAGGCGTTGTGTTCGGTAAAAAATCACAGTCACTATATAAAGTGTTTTTTTTTTAAATACACAGTAACGATCAAATATGTATATTATGTGGTGTAGCGCTTTAGACAGAAATAATTTGTTTTAATAATTTATGTTTACGCAGCATGATGTATGTAAATTTTTTTTTGGCGACACGACGGGTTATTAGGACAAAGAAAAACGAGATGGTGCCGCTCTTAAAATAAATAAATAAAATATACTTATTCATCGTGTATTAAATTCGTGAAAATTATATGTATGTTTATTTTTTTTGAATATTTTAATTTTGTAATTTCGTTATATGAAGAAATTTATCTAGTTTGAATTAATTTGTGGAAGTAATATAATTCCAATAAGTACACATCATCGTTGGAGCCACACGCAAGTGTTAGTAACGATTCAAGAGCAAGTCTTATCCGACACTATTCCGATGATATCCCGGACGTCAGTCTAAGCGAGATAGAATGGGTCTCCAGCACCTTAAAAACGGCAGGGCCCCAGGCGAGGATGAAATTACAGCGGAGCTTCTGAAAGCGGGTGGAACACCGGTACTTGAAGCCCTTCAGAAGCTCTTCAATTCCGTCCTCCATGGTGGCACTACTCCAAAGGCGTGGAGCAGAAGTGCGGTGGTCTTGTTCTTTAAGAAAAGCGACAACGCTCTCTTGAAGAACTTCAGACCGATTTCCCTTCTGAGCCGAGTCTACGTGCTGTTTTCGAGAGTTGGCAGTGGACTTGTGAAGAGCTGTTTTGATGATAATAACAAATGATCAATTATACATACCATAGTACACTTATGGTAATATATGCTTTGTTTCATAGATACTTAGCCTCGATTAAGAGCCAAAGTGCAGATGCGTTGCCACCCCTGATGACTTATAGGGTATGTGCTTTGTTACTAGTAATGGGGGTCATCTGGTAGTGTCATGCTCCTGTATTTTGTAAGGTAAGAGATGAGTCTCTTGATTTAAAAAACACAACAGCATTATGCCGCTATTTTATGTTTATACTCTGTGCATATATAAAGTCTAAGCTATTTATCTAAGGCAATATTTCAAAACATTAAACCTTAGTGTCTAGTCTATGTTACCCTTTCCTGTCTTCCTTTGCCCGATTGACAATTAATACCGCTGTATACTGTCACAGTGACATTCAATATCGAGCTCAGTATAACGACAATCATGTTGACTATATCTTGAATACAAAGGAAAAGCTTGCAACTTGAATGTGCTCAATAGTACCAATACAATGAAATCTTGGGTTACGTCAGTGTATTTATATATATATATATATATATATATATATATATATATATATATATATATATATATATATATATATATTTATAAAAATCTATCTGTCGTTTGTGACATTTTCTAAACACTTGCCTTTGTAATCCTCATAATTTGTAGACGAACTGGTATATAAATACCATAACATTAAATATTCGAACGACAAATAGCTTTGAACAGCAATATATTATGAAACCTATTAAATTAACTACACCCAATGTTAAACAGGTGAAAACCAGCGTGCTTATGGGGAGAAATTGAGTCTTGTTGAAACTACAACTACAAATGAAATTTACGGACAGGTCGTTTAGTATCCAAGCAGTCCGTCTATGGAATGCCCTACCTGTGTCAGTGCGACGGGCCCAGTCTTTACCTGTTTTTCAGTAACTTGTACATAGTCACTATATTAATCGTTGAGTTCGTGCCGTCTATATATTATGTAGTATACATTCGTATTTTTTGTATTTATTTGTTGTTTATTTCTAATTATATTATATTAAATGTGGATATATTTATAAATATTGTTACTGCATCACCAAAACACACAATTTACTGCTTTTTGCGATCCTGTCCATCCAAAGGTTGTCTGGAAGATTTTAGAGCATACACTATTTTTTTTCTTCTTCTTTCGTTTACGTGTTGATTTTGTGTACAATAAAGAATTATTTATCTATCTATCTATTTAATCTTTTTCTCGGAATTACAACAGACGCATTGCTTCAGCGTGGAGAGATATATCTATACAAGCAAAGTATGCCATGCAGTATATGCCGTAAGAAAAATTAAAAGATTTACATGTGTTGAAACAGCTAGATTAGTTTAGTTATTTTCACAGCATTATGTCCTGTGCCACCTTGCTCTGGGGTATTGCGATGGGCATTAAAACTTTTTTGTTTTACGGAAAAAGCCTGAGAAATATATAAAATATCTGTTGTCTATTTTTCTCTAGACAAGGGGATGACAGCCGCGAAATTCCTACCTTCAAACCGCTTGTGATTATTTCTCTACAGAAAACTCAATAACTGATTTTTTGTGGCCTGACTCGAGATCCAAACGCGCAACTTCACGATCTTTATTTTATCCATATTCTATTTTCGAATTATCTTTCTGAATTTATGAAGATTAGACACATATACTTATGATGAGATTGAGACTTGGCTATTACGCTTTGAATTTTTGTGGTTGTATTTTTATAAATCAGAAACAATTTGAACGAATAACGATCAACCATGCTACCGATATAATGGGCAATAAGCTATGCAGGCACGTTATTATATTCAAACTAAAATTTGCATATTTCTTTACAAAACCGGCCAAATATACGGAAGCAGGTAACCGAGAATGGAAACTAAAGGTCAATGTTTGTATTATACAATATTATAGAACGTTTTTAACGTAAAAATATTTTTGAACGTACATAAAAATAGAACATCGTATTCTCCATAAAATAATAAATAACTGCGGTTGCGACTCTGCCGAGTATGGCATTAGATAATTATTTCAGGGCACGTTACCACTGCGTTTAGAGGTAATTTTCGTTGTTTCACAAAGAAATGTTGAAACAATCTTCCACCGCCTCTCCGTAATACTAGTTTGCGACATTATTTTAAGCACATTGAAAGTAATATCGCTTTAAATATCCACAATGCAAAGTGACAGCACTCGTAGTGTGATTTGAAGCATATCTGCAGTATATATTTTTTAATTATATGTTACTTTTATGACTATAAAATATACATTTTATTTATTATTAGATAATGTATGTAATCGTATTGATGTAATGAGACGTGAATGTGAAAAAGCGTAGTGGGGGTGCAAATCGTGTTGTGGCGGTGTAAGAATATGCACTACTCCATATCGTACCGTGAGTGTCGTTAGAGGTAGCAGAGGGAAACAAACAGGTAATCAGTAGCGTTTTCGTAATAACAACTAAAAGTAAAAAAAAAATGCGATTGCCAACCCGCTTGCCAAGCATCGCAACTACGGCAAAGTACCCCACGAAATCATTTATGAGACATTTCGTCAATTAGCCATCCAAGCATGAACGTTAACCCAAATTCTCCCTACAAATGGTAAAGCGCATGTTCAGTTGTGGACTTTTACGGGCTGATGATGCAGACGAATTCAATAAAAATTTTATAAATTATCAGCAGATCATATTATTCCATATTAGATATAGGCCACTACCAAATAGCGATAAGTATTTTTTATAGAATATGGTGAAAAACGAGCATACCTGATGGTAAGTGGATTTTGGGGCCCGTAGACATATACAATTTATCCTCAGTTAAGAATCAAAATGCACATGCGTTGTCTTCCACGAGAACTCAAACGGTTCTCTTCACGCACTATACGATACACAACAGCATCGAGCTATTATTTTTCGCTGATATTCTGTGAGAGCATGGGCCTTCCCCGGTTGAGCAGACTTATTCGTGCCTCAGCCATTTCTACCTGTCTACCTCTACGTATCTATCTTTGAATTAACACAATCTACCGACGTTACTAGATAGCCTCTCCGTAGCTTAGACCGTCAAGGAAAAGGGAGTGTAAATAATCCGCGGTTCCCTTATTCCGAATTTATCGATTCATTTTATACGTGGTAGAGTCATGCTGCAGTTATATTGGTAGTATAGTTGTAGCAAGAATGGATCAGCTTGACCGGGAAAGGACCACGATCTTACAGAATACCAGCGTAAAATAGTTGCTTAATGCTGCTGTGTTTTGTGTGCTGAGGGTAGAGAACCGGAGACCCTTTTTAGTGGAAACGAGGCATTCTATCTTAGTCCTTACGGGTGACAACGCATCTGCATTTTGATTTGTAGTCAAGGAAAGATGTAGATGTCTATGGGCCGCGGCAACCACCTATCATCAGGTGAACTGTGTGCTCGTTTGTCATCCTATCCTATAAAAAAATCCTGGGTAGTTCATTCATTTACTACAGCCTGTCAAAAACCCACTGGTGGATACAGACATCTTTCGTAGATTACTATATTATAGACGAAATATTTTCCGTAGTTATCATGCTTGGCGGCCGGGTTGGCAAAGGAAAATTTTGATTACTTTGTGTTGGTATCAGGAAGATGTTGCTGCAAATCTCCTATTTCATATCTCTCTGTCGCCGCCTACTGTACAAAAGTGTTGATAAGGATAAGTGAATTACCTACACCACCACACAACGGCTATGAATAATATACAAAAAAATCTTTATTGTTCTGATCTTTTTAGATTGTTTTCATTCGTATATGAACAATGCTAACTATTTTTAAAATGTTGCATGCATATGTTTCTACCTTCTGGTATTCTTTACCCGAATATAAAAATAAATTTATAGAAATTTATAGATTTCATTCTTCTGTTAAAATAAAATATTCATTTATATTCAATGTCAGTTTGTCAAGTTTTACAACCGTCGCTAATTAAAATCAATTTTCAGCAATGTTGCTTTAAATATCAAGTGAGTTTAGATTGTAATCCGTTAAATAAATTGAGAAAGCTCACTACAGCCTACGCTAAGCAAAATCGATAGTCGCAGTTATTGGTTAAACGGGAACGTACGGGGGACGATCCTGAACATGTTCACAGACTGCAGACTTTCCGGAGCGTTGGTGCTTTACGTCTATAGCTATAGATTCTTTCACGCGGGTTTTTATAGATCTTTTTGTTTGACCTATGTAAGAAGTACCATCCATAAGTTAGCTTGTACACTCCTGCATCTTGTAAAGGAATATTACACTTGATGGATGGTAAAAATTGACCAATCTTCCTCGGTGGCTGGTAGTACGTTTTGATTAAAACTCACTTCAAGATGTAGCCAACCTTGTCTGTACTCCTCTGTCATACAACAATATACTGCTGTACTACAGCAAGCACACGATCGACTGTGGCAGGCTTAACTCAGAGCTTGTTGTCTTGCAATACTTGCTTGTCGTACTGACGCTCGCCGGCCAGATGTTTTCTATCACAGATCCCTTGTGCTCTCTGAAATAAAGGTTTACCTACGGTAGCTGTAAACGACAATCATGAGATTTATTATTAAAATATCACATAGTTTCATTGTCAGCGAGATGTAGGTCTTTTTAAGGATTTTTTTAGTGAGATAAAATCTCACTAAAAAAATTCTTTATATGTACTCTGATATGTCCTTTCAGTGTTCAACGTATATAACTACTTTTACGGATTTTTATCGCGTTTAATTTTACTTTTAATTATTTTTATTTTTAATTTCCGACGTTTCAGGTGCTTTCCAGCACCCATGGTCACGGGGGACTGAGGTGACTGACGTCCCAATGTCATTGTCATCGTGTATCGACGTCAGTCACCTCAGCCCCCGTGACCATGGGTGCTGGAAAGTACCCGAAACGTCAGGAATTAAAAAAATAAATAAAATAATTAAAAGTAAAATCAAACGCGATAAAATCCGTAAAAGTAGTTTTAATCAATGTTTAGTGTTCGCGTAAATATAAGAAATCATAAAAGAGTTCTGTTAAGAGCCCTCTTACATTTCGGTGTTACGCAAATTTAGGTATTTACGCTCCGAGCGGGCGATGACCTACGCGAGTGATACTTCATTTCATATCTCTATACACTCGCTCGCACTATGGTACTGTGAGTATAGTGACTGAACGATCGTGATCCTCGTAACGAATGAAAATGGAATGAAACGAATTAAAATGGGTAAAGAAAAAATAAAGAATTAAAGATAAGCCAAATGACCTTAATATTATATAAATGAATTAATTATAAAATTATTACTTATTCATGTCCAAATATATCATCATAACATATATCATCGCTCTCTTAAAAGATTCTTTGATTTACATATATATCTACTCAAATAATATATTTATATACATTTATGATAAAAGCATAGTTGTTAGTGACCAAGCAACGGAAATACCGACTAAGTTTCAGAAACTACGTAAAAGACGCATAATTTAGACAAATGGCGCACTATCACCCAACCAACATATATTAAGGGTAATAAACCAGCCAAGCACGTAATAATGCAGCATTTTACTGAAATTGTTTCACAACGGTCTCGAGAAATAATAATAGAGAACAGGTGTTCTAACTATGCTTTATGGTGGTTAAAGTTGCGAATACTGTATACGATTAACAGAATAACTAACGCCCAGTATTTAATGGTGGTTTAAATGGTAATATAAAAAAATGCCTCTAAAACCCTAAAAGGAGATATGTTGATAAGGAGATATGATGATAAGATGGTGGAGCGCACTGACCTAACAAACACCCTTCACTCTTGCATTGAAGATACGCAAAATTTAATCGGGTGGAAAAACAGATGCTGTCAACTTATTCTACTCCTGTGCTATACGCATGACTAACGATGTAGCAAGCCATGGGATCCGAATGCATGGTAAGTCAACAACGAAAGGTTGGAGACTGGCAGAATTTCTAGTTGTCCGAGAGTGGAAGAGAAAGGGAGAAATTAAGGTATGTAATTCCTGCACACACTCTCCGAAGTAAATCTTATAGAAAACCGAAACGTTGGTTACTTTGCGCCTGTGTTCGAGACTGGTAAGATTGGTGTTAACTAGATTTAGTTACAAATAAAGCTCGTAGCATAACTTTCCAATGAGTCCAGAGCCGCTAGGTGACATTTTGCAGCACCAGCCCATATATGGCAGTAATTATTATTATATTTCATGCACGACAGAATTTGAGCTTTGAGTTATGAGTAAGCAGCTGTTCCAGCATGCAGAACCGCCGTACCTTTGCAATGACTCCTAGCTTCATTGCTACTGCTTAGGCCCAGACACAATGAACCATCCGAAGTTCAAGTTTGAGGATATCTCATCTCCCAAAAACTGATACACACCAACGTCTTACTGACAAAAACTGAGAATAATAGAAAACTGCGGTTGATAAATACAAAAAACTGCCATTTAACAAAAAAAAAAACTTTTGATATTATAATGAATAAATGAGTGATCATTATCATCCGAACTTTAGCTTCAGGTTACAGTATTTACAAGTTTTGTTAACAAAACATAAGAATCAAATCCTTAAATTAAAATAAATAGATCGGGATTCCAATAAATTATTTATAGTGAAAACACGTAATGAGTTTAAGCCGACAGGTGTAAACTAGCTACTAATTTGTGAGTGTGTATGGTGGGTGGTAAAATGATAGTCTATTTTCACTTTTATCTTTTTTTATTGCGCTGGTACACACAGTAATTACAGTCTAACAACAGCACAATACAGAAGGTACGAATGAGAAGACAGGAACACAGTACAATAAGAGAAAGAGAATTTAGCAATACGAACAGCGTAAGCGCGGGTCTCAGGTTAACAATAGATATGGACACATGCGACGTGCAACGCGGAAGCGGAGAACTGGCGATCTCGTTGCCCCGAAGGCGCGGCCTAACGACCGAACCAGTTTCGCATTCTTCGTTGTGTATATACATAAAAGTGCACGGCGCGTGTCTGATTGTACATAAATTAATTTATTTACATATATGGTTTATCAATTAAATTTTACAAAATTTAGGCATTTTTATTTACATTCATATCATTAACAACTAACAAAATATAAATTAATAATAGTTTAAAATTAAAGTATAAAAATATGAACATTTTTGCATTTTCAACAATTAAAATATAAAATATAAAACTCGCCACATCACCCCTCTTCCAGAGGCCTGGTTAAGGACGATAATAGTCAGGAAATTGTACCCTACGGCCTGATCGATTTCTGACAATATTTCTTTCTGGGTGTGGAGGAGTGCGTCGGTTGTTCATAATATGTTTAATTTGTGTTTGTGGTTGTATGTGTGATTATGTGCTTGAATGTTTTTGTTCAGGTTTGTTTGTAGGTTGCAGTACATAGGCAGTCTTAATTAGGTCTATTGAAACCGAGATTTTGTTACCATTCACTAGTAACTTAAATATTTTGTCTCCTCTTTTTACTACTTCATATGTGCCCGTGTAAGCTGGTTTTAAGTAACCACCTAAGGTGTCGTTCCTAACAAAGACATGAGTCGCTGTAGCTAGATCTTTAAAAACGAATATGGGTTGAACCGACGTCGTCGGGTGAGGACGGTTGCAATTGTTTGACAAAATTGCGAAGACGCGATAAGTAGTGTGTTACGTCGATGGTGCCTTCGATCTGTGGAGAAAATAATTCGCCTGGGAGGCGTAGGGGATGCTCATACACTAACTCCGCAGATAATGCCTTGATGTCTTCCTTAAAAGAACTTCGTATCCCTAATAGGACGAGTGGAAGGCAGTTAACCCAGTTTTCACTAGCATGACAGATGATAGCAGCCTTTAACTGACGGTGGAAGCGCTCCACTAATCCATTGCTTGCAGGGTGGTACGCTGTTGTTCGTCTATGCCTAAATCCTGCGATATCTGATAGGTACTTAAAGAGAGCAGATTCGAATTGTCTACCACGATCTGAAACGATATTTATCGGGCAACCAAAGCGAGATATCCAACCACTTAGCAAAGCTTTAGCCACGGTCTCAGCTGTTATATCAGGCAGTGGTATTGCCTTAGGCCATCGCGTGAAGCGGTCAATGGCTGTAAGGCAACAGCGGTAGCCTTGGGATATAGGTAGAGGCAAGGAGTATTTACCGATGGGTGCAGATACGTGACGTGTAACTTTGGCTCGCTGACATTGCAGACAAGCACGTGCCCACTCACGGCAATCTTTGCGCACTCCAGGACAAACGTACCTTTCGGCAACGAGTTTTGCTGGCGCACTACCGCCTGGATGGCCTAGTGAGTGCAAGTTTTCAAAAACCAGTTGACGCAAACTCTTCGAGACAAATGGTCTTAAGGTGTTGCCATCGTCGTTACAGTACAGCTCCACATCTGAGCCAGGTACTCGTACCTTTCGCAGTTGGAGGGAATTCTTGGATTCCAGCAATTGCTTTAATTCGCAATCGGCTTTCTAGCATTGGGCTAGCTTTTCCAGACTCATGGGTTGTGCGATTTCCTCGACCCGTGACAAGATATCGGCGACCACATTATTTTTTCCTGCAATGTGCCTTATATCGGTGCTGAATTGCGAGATAAAATCTAAGTGCCGAAACTGTCTCGGTAAGCAGTTTTCTTTCCTCGTTAAGAATGCGTGAGTTAGGCGCTTGTGATAGATCATGAAATCCCTAGCCTCAATCATATGCCGGAAGTATTTGATGCTTTTGTAAATAGCAAGCAGTTCTCGATCATAGGCTGAGTATTTCTGCTGTGCTGGGCTGATCTTCTGAAAAAAAAATGCTAAAGGCTGCCAGTCCTTACTTTTTAGCTGCTGCAAGGTTGCGCCAATTGCTTTATCTGACGCGTCGCTGACAAGCGTAAATTTTGCGTCTCACTCTGGGTGCGCTAGCATGGTTGCTCGACAGAGGCTTTCTTTATAGGCATTGAAGGCTTCATACTCTTTCTTGGTGAAATTAACCGGATGTGAGCCTTTGATTGACCCCGTAAGCAACTCATTGAGGGGTGCCTGATGTTTAGCAGCTTCTGGGATGAATCTACGGTAGAAATTCACCATTCCCAAAAATCTGCGTACCTCTCTTGCTACCTTTGGCACAGGAAAATTCTTAATGGCCTCAACCTTGGAAGGGAGAGGCTTAGACCCTTCGGCAGAAATGTTATATCCAAGGAAGGTCACTTCTGGTACACCGAATACACATTTGGCTATATTTATCACCATCCCATATTCCCTTAGTCGGTCGAAAACCTGACGGAGATGTTGTTCATGCGTCTCCTGGTCCCTAGAGAAGATCAAAAAATCGTCTAAATATGCATACGTGAAATCCCGTCCCCGGAGCATTTCGTCCACGAAGCGCTGGAAGGTCTGCCCGGCGTCCGTAGGCCTACGACATGAATGGGAACTCATAAAGTCCGAACGGTGTCGTGATGGCAATCTTCGGGATGTCCTCTGAGCTCACAGGAATCTGGTTGTGGGCTTTGACCAAATCGATTGTAGAGAACACGGTGCAACCTGAAAGGCTAAAAGCAAAGTCCTGAATATAACGCATTGGGTACTTGTCAGAGATGGTTCGGGCATTGAGCATGCGGTAATTGCCGCATGGACGCCAACCATTCTCTTTTTTTGGGAGCAAGGTGCAGTGGTGATGCCTATGCCGATTCTGAAGGTCGGCAAGTACCATTCTGCAACAATGCTTCAAACTCGGCTTTAGCGATTTTCAATTTATCTGGTGCTAACCTGCGTGGCGTGCAAGAAACTGGTGGGCCTGGTGTTGTTCGTATGTGGTGTATTGTATTGTGTGTAGGTGTACGTTGAATACCTGGTGGTTTGGTGATGTCGGGATATTCTGCGAGTATGTGGTGGTAAATTGTGTTTCCTAAAATTACTTTTACCGAAGAAAAATCATCAGAAAATCACTGATAAAGATTCTTTAATTTACATTAATATTTATTAAAAAAATATTTTTATAAGCATTTATGACAAAGGAAAAAAATTTATTGACCAAGCAACGGAAATACCGAAAAACTTTCAGAAACTACCTAAAAGACGCATAATTTAGATAAATGGCGCACCCAACCTACATATATTAAAGGTAATATAAACCAGCCAAGCACGTAATAATGCAGCATTTTACTGAAACTGTTTCAAAACGGTCCCGAAAAATAATGATAGAGAACTGGTGTCCTAACTATGCTTTATAGTAGTTAAAGTTGCGAAGCCTGTATACAAATAACAGAATAACTAACGTCCAATAGTTAATGGTGGTTTAAATTGTAATATATAAAATTGCACTAAAACCCTAAAAGGAGACAGGTTCCCAACCACTCCACTAGAGGTTAATTCGTACAAAGTATGTGTAAATTAGTAAAACTTTTACGCATACTCAAAAACTTTTCGCCATTTTTACGTGTTAGAGCAAGCTGTCACGAAAAATGGTTACAGCACGAATGTGGATGAAATGGTTGGCTCAACCGGGAAGGAATTTTAAGGAAATCGATAGGATTATAAGCGTTTACACAGAGTATCATTATAAGATAGCTGCAAAATTCTGCTGTGTTTTACTTTGAGAATTTTCAACCTTATTTAATTTTAATTGATTCAAGTAAATCAGCACCTAAAATTGTGATTAATAATGTCAATACCGACGACAGTGATAGAAATAGTGTTGATCGAGGCGCTCCGTCATTTTCGTTCGAAGTAACACGAGAAAAATTTCGTGTAACCTGAACTATGAAGTTGTTTTAATTTTCAATAACGAGATATTTAAAGTAAAATGTAAAGTTACAACCTATATACGTCCCACTGCTGGGCACAGGCTTCCCCTCATTTCTGAGAGAGTTTTAGGACAAGGAAGTTTCCGCCGCGCTACCCCAATGCGTGTTGGCGAACTTCACATGTTATCGAAATATTTTTTTTCTTATTTCTCAGCCATGCATGCTTCCTCACGATGTTTTACTTCACCGTCGAGCACTTGTTAAATCAGCACTTAAATTTGCAATTAACAATTTTATTGGTGCCGGCGGGGATCGGACCCGGGTTACTCGCGTTTTGTTATATTAACCATAGCATTTACCGATTTTAGTCTGAACAGGTTGTTCAAATTTTAAATTCTCATCCATTAGGAGACCTAAATTGCGAACACAACCCACGTAAGGCATGACGGTGTCAAAGATCTTAACAAGAGACTTCCGTTCATTAATCGTTTTTACCTGGTGCTTTGTTCCAAGTGTAATGGTAACACTCTTTAAGGGATTAAATACCAGGCCATGTTTCAAAGACCACTCTGCAATATAATCAAGATCTTTGTTTAACTTGGAAATAGCAACAGCAACCTCCTCATCAATTGGCGTTGTGCGAACGTATACTTGGCTGTCATCTGCATATAAGTGAATTTTCGAGTGAGTTATAGCTTTAGTAACGTTGGCCGTGTAAATTGCGAATAATGTGAACTTGTGTAAATTGTGAATAAATGGGACCAAGCATTGAACCCTGGATAACACCTTTATTAAGGGGGAGCGTGTTGGAGACATTTAGAACTCCTTTAGGCTTTAGGCTATTCAAACATTGCACTTTTTAGCAGCGATTATGGAAATAAGACTGAAACCAGGTGCAGGCCAATTCTGTGAAACCATAGTATTTTAATTTTGCCAATAGAACAGATATATCAACACAATCGAAAGCGCGGCTGAAGTCTAGCAAAACCATAATTGTTCCCTTACTCTCATTGGACGCAGCAAGAATATTATCAGTAATATTTAATAAAGGGAAATAAAACAGGAGATTTTTTACTACACTAAGCCAGCGCTTAACTACGATCCCACCTGATGGTAAGTGGTGATGTAGCCTAAGATGGTGGAGTGTACTGACCTAAAAAACGCCTATTTACTCTTGCATGGAAGATACGCGATAATTTATTCGGATGGAAAAACAGATACTGGCAACTTATTCCACTCCAGTGCTGTACGCGTGATGAACGATGTAGCAAACATGTCGCATTGAAATGCATGGTAAGTTAACAACGTAAGATTTACTGGAAGGACTGGCCGAACTTCCAATTGTCCGAGAATGGAAGAGAGAGGAAGGAATAATTAAGGTATGCAATTCTTGCGCACACCCTCTGAAGTGCATCTTGTAGAAAACCGAAAGGCTGGCTACTTTGCGCCTGTGTTCGAGACTCGTATGATTGGTTTTAACTAGATTCGGTCACAAATAAGCCTCGTAACATGCCTTCCCACTCCAGAGTGAGTCCAACAGCCGCTAGGTGACATTTTGCAGCACCAGGCTATATATGGCAATAATATTTCATGCACGACAGTACTTGTGCTATATATAGAGTAAGAAGCTATTCCAGCATGAAGAACCGCCGCAGCTTTACAAAAACTCATAGCTTCATTGCAGGCCTCAGACTTAATGAACCGCCCGAAGTTCAAGTTTGCGGATATCTCAACTCCCAAAACCTGAACGTCTTACTGACAATAACTGAGACTAATAGAAAACTGAGGTTTAATAAAAAATATGTAAAAAACAAAAAACTGCCGTTTAACAAAAAAAAAAACTTTTGATATTAAAACGAATAAATGAGTGATCCTCATCATCCTACTACAGCCAATTTTCAACAGGCTTCTTTTAATTCCGAACTTAAGCTTCAGGTTACTGTTTTTACAAGTTTTGTTAACAAAACATAAGAATCAAATCCTAGAATTAAAATAAATAGATGTGGAAATACAATTTCAATAAATTATTTATAGTGAAAACACGTAACGAGTTCAAGCCGACAGGTGGAAACTAGCTACTAATTTATTATGGATGCAAACATACTACTACAAGCTAAATGCGATATAAAGTGTAATTGATAAAATTGATTGACTCTAATTAAATCCCCATTTAAAAGTTGTTGTAAAAGGTCCATTTTCCAAAGGTGTATTTTAAAGTCCAATAAAGTTAATTATAAAAAAATACACGAAAAGTAGGGAACAAGAATTGTAATTACATTTTCAAGCGATTTTAGTGACCCCTCAAGAAGTTTTAGCTCACATTTACATGCAAAGACGCAACTTCAAGTTAACAGCTCCCGAAAATCGATTTTAGAGAGGTCGCTACAGTAAAAGAATAAAATTTTAAATGATTCATTTACATCAAGAATACGGTCTAAGTTTCAGTACGTTAAAGGAAACATAATAGTTGTATTATCAATTTAAAAATTGCCATACTTATTACCAAACAACGCATCGAGAATTCAAAATAAGAATCAGAAATAATTATCAAAATTAACTACTAGCATGTAGTTGCTGTGTAAGAATATCCATTATTCCATATCATATGGCAAAAATGAACCCTATAAGGCAATCTATGGGGAGGCCCATGTTCAGCAGTGGACTAGAAGGCTGTAACGGTAACAGTAACTGTATCAAAAGTAAAAGAGGTATAGTGTAGTGACGGCGTAAGATAATCCACTAACCGATAGTAATGTTGCGCGCCTAAGTTGACGTCTGGCACTAGCGCCATCTGGTTTCGGGTAACAGAGCGAGGAGAGCTTTCCAGAAAATGACATGACTAATCTTTCAACCGACAGCGTCATCTAGTATCGAATTGAAGAACTAATCTTTCTAAAAGCCCTACACTCGAAATTTCGGCGCATGGTCGATTGGCGCGCGTATTTACTTGAATATTCTCGATGTTTCGGTGATAATGTATATTTTAAGGCGCTGCAAGATGCGATCGAGGAAGTATTGAATTTTGGCGAGACAAGCGAAGCTTCGGAGCGAAATAAAGTGAATCAGTGTGATTAATTATTAGTGATTTTTTAGTTTTAATTGGTTTTCGGTAATAAAAGTGTAAATTTTGGTAATTCAATCGGCAGTTTTTATTGTAACGAACCTCAAGCTCGTAACAATTGGTGTCAGAAGTGGGACAAAATCATGCGGATTTTACCTAAGGAGGAAACGGAGGGTGTCCGTACCCGAAGTCAACGCCAGCAGGAGACGGACCAAAGAAGATTTGGTGGTGCAACTCCGCAGACGTCGGAGGGCGAGCCGCCGGCTGCAGGCCCGTCAGTAGTCCCTACATCTGCAGCACCTGACTTAGGTGCTCTGATGGTGATGCTGCAGGAGCAGGCTTGCCGACAGGAGGAGCAGGCCCGTTGGCTGAAAGAGCAGCAGGAGGAACTGGCTCGCCGACAGAAGGAACAGGCTCGCCGACAGGAGAAACAGGTCTGTCAGTTGGAAGAGCAGCCGCGGGGCGGACAAGAGAAACAGGCCCGTTGGTTAAAAGAGCAGCAGGAGGAACAGGCCCGCCGACAGTAAGAGCAGATGCTCCTCGTGAAGGACATTCACGCCAACTTCGGGAAAGAGATAAGGGAGGTGAAGGATAGGGTTGCTCAACATGACAATCGCCTGTCGGAAGCTGAAACCCAAATCAAGGAAGCTAAAACCCAAATCGACCAAGTGAACAATCGGGTTGATTACGTGATAGCTGACGTGAAGAAAATGCTGGAAGACCTCAAACTGGGGGATGGAATTACAGCTCCCGTAGTAGCTACAACACCTTCGCTACGTGGGTTCAAGGTGCCACCGTTCGACGGAACTTCTTCCTAGTCGGCCTACAAAATCCAGTTCGAAGCTGTTGTGAAGGCGAACGGCTGGAATAAGTCAGGCCATGACTGCTCTCACACTAGGCCTGCGCGATCAGGCCTTAACAGTTCTGGAAGCTCTCGGTGAGGAAGTGATTTATGAGCAGCTCCTTGAGGCTTAAACCCGGAGTACCTTCAGCTTTTTTAATTATTGTTTATGGTCCGATCTATGCAAAATGAACTGACTATGTCTTGAGGTCTTGCAGTGGTATGCTTGGGTTTAGTTTTAATTTTATTGATTAAAGGATTCCAAGCAGGTGGTAGTACCCAGCCTCCTTCTCTATTGAAATTAGGATGTTTTTTAATTTCATTAGCCTCACGTAGGAATCGGTGTTCTTTCGCGAGGATTTGTGGTCTTGATAGACCACAAATCCTGGCTGAGGCTGGGTACTACCACCTGCTTGGGATCCTATAATCAATAAAATTAAAACTAAACCCAAGCATACCACTGCAAGACCTCAAGACATAGTCAGTTCATTTTGCATAGATCGGACCATAAACAATAATTAAAAAAGCTGAAGGTACTCCGGGTTTAACAATGACATCGGGACGTCAGTCATCTCAGTCCCCCGTAACCATGGGTGCTGGAAAGCGCCCGAAACGTTGGGAATTAAAAAATAAAAGTAATTAAAAGCAAAAATAAACGCGATAAAATCCGTAAAAGTAGTTTTAATCATGTGTAGTGTTCGCGTAAATATAAGAAATCATTATAAGTCAGTTCCTTGGGGACTCCGCATACAACCGAGAACGTATTAATTTGTTAACAGCCACCGGTCAGCATATACCCGTCCGTGGAGAGAAAGAGATGGAGTTAAAGCTAGGCAACATGATCTACCTGCGTTCTCGACGGGAAAGGGTCTGTGGAAATTTAAAGTAATGCCGTTTGGATTGTGCAATGCTCCAGCACGTTTGAAAGGCTGATGGAGCTTGTACTTACCGGGATAATTGGCGATTCGTGTCTGGTCTACTTGGATGACATCATCATTGTGGCCGTACGTTTGAAGAACACCTTCAAAACCTGGAACGCGTGCTCATGAAGTTTCAGAGTGCCAACCTCAAGTTGAGTCTGAAGTAATGTTCACTATTCAAACGGCAACTCAACTTTTTGGGTTATGTAGTGTCGGAAGAAGGTATCCGCACGGATCCGGAGAAAATCGCCGCAGTCAAGGATTGGCCGGTTCCAAAAGACAAAACGCAGGTTGGAGCATTTTTGGGTTTATGCTCCTATTATCGGCGATTTCTGAAGAACTTTGCAGATATAGCAAAACCTCTGCACAAGCTAACCGAGGAGAAGCGACATTTCTGCTGGGATGAAGGTTGCAATATCGCATTCCAGGAGCTCAAGGACCGTCTGTTCAAAACACTTATTTTGGGATACCCCGATGCAAGCAAAGAATTTATAGTTGACACAGACGCAAGTGATATAGGACTTGGCGGTGTGTTGTCTCAACGGAATGGTGACCAAGAGGTCGTGATAGCGTACTTCAGCAAGTCGTTGTCAAAACCGGAAAGGAACTATTGTGTTACAAGACGCGAATTGCTAGCTGTGGTAAAGTCGTTGCAGCATTTTAGCAAATATCTTCTGGGACGAAAATTTCACTTACGAACTGACCATGCTGCACTAAAATGGCTATTGCAGTTTAAAAATCCAGAAGGACAAGTTGCGAGGTGGATTGAACTACCGCAGGAATAGTACTTTGAGATCATACATCGCAGCGGGAAATCTCATGGCAACGCAGATGCATTGTCAAGAAGACCTTGTCCTGAAGATTGCAAACGTTGTACTAGGCAAGAGAGTAAGTAAGTGGTATACGTGAGGATGCTCAAGACAGACCACCTCAGCGACGAGTGGAAGGACAGCTTACAACGTGCACAGCAGGAAGATCCGATCATCAAGCCAATTCTGCAATGGATGAAGGCCAGTGCTCCCAAGCCCAAGTGGAGCGACGTCTCAGCGATGAGTTCGACCACTAAAAGCCATTGGGCCCAGTGGGACAGCTTGCTGCTTCAAGATGGAGTTCTGTGCCGAAAATGGAAAAATGTTCGAGGAGACAGCTGTCATTTGCAAATGGTTGTCCCTAAAGCTAAAGTAACGGATGTTCTACAGCTGTACCATAATGATTGTTCAGGAGGCCATCTGGGAGTTAAACGAACTCTACTGAAGATCCGCGAACGGTTTTACTGGGTCCAATGTCGAAACGATGTCGAGGACTGTTGTCGCAAATGTACAAGTTGTGCGGCTATAAAGGGACCTCAGACTCGTAGTAGAGGTGCAATGAAGTTGTAATTTTGGTGCACCATGGGAGAGAATAGCCATTGACGTGGCGGGGCCGTTTCTGGAGAGTGAAAGCGGTAACAAGTATTTCATGGTTGTGATGGATTATTTCACTAAGTGGCCAGAAGTCTTCGCCATTCCAAAATCAAGAAGCTTCAACAGTTGCAGATAAACTAGATCATGAAGTCTTCTGTCGTTTTGGAGTACCTTTAGAGATTCATAGCGATCAAGGAAGGAATTTTGAGTCTCAAATATTCCAGGAAACTTGCCGAGTTATGTTTTATGAGTACTTATAACTCATATATATATGAGTTATAAGTACTCATAAAACAAGAACGACTTCTTATCACCCGCAATCTGATGGAATTGTTGCATGAATAAGTCAACTAGCGCCATCTAGTGTCAGGAGGGGGGGCGCGGGGGGCTTTGCAGTGAATGACATCACAACCGACAGCGCCATCCGAAGAAACTAAGTTTCTAGAAAATCTATACTCGGACTCTCGGTACCTTACGCGTGTTTGCTTGAACATTCTGGATATTTGCTAATTTAAATAAGTAGGCGCTGCAAGGTGCGATCGAGGCAGTGTTGATTTGGGCGAAACAAGCGAAGTTTCGGGCGGAATTAAGTGAATTAGTGTGTTTAATTATTAGTGTTTTAACTTTAATTTGCGTAAAGTAAATTAAAGTGTTAATTTAGGTAATTTTATCGGCAATTTTTATTGTCACGATACTCAAGCTCGTAACAATTGGTGTCAGAAGTGGGATTAAATAATGCCGATTTTACCTAAAGAGGAAACGGAGGGTGTCCGTACCCGAAGTCAACGCCAACAGGAGACGGACCAGAGGAGATTTGGTGGTGCAACGCCGCAGATGTCTGAGGGCCAGCCGCCGGCCACGGAAGCCGGTCCGTCAGCAGCTTCTACGTCTGTGGCACCTGACTTAGGTGCTCTGATGGTGATGCTGCAGCAGCTGCGGGGCGGACAGGAGGAACAGGCCCGTCAGTTGAAAGAGCAGCAGGAGGAACAGGCCCGCCGACACGAGGAACAGGCCCGCCGACACGAGGAACAGGCCCGCCGACAGGAGGAACAGATGCTCCTCGTGAAGGACCTTCACGCTACCTTCGGAAAGGAGATAAAGGAGGTGAAGGATAGGGTTGCTCACCATGACAACCGCCTGTCGGAAGCTGAAAACCGAATCGAGAAAGCTGAAACCCGAATCGACCAAGTAAACAATCGGGTTGACAACGTAATGGCTGACATGAAGAAATCACTGGACGAACTCAAACTTGGAGATGGAGCTACAGCTCCCGTAGTAGCTACAACACCTTCGCTACGTGGGTTCAAGGTGCCACCGTTCGACGGTACCTCTTCCTGGTCAGCCTACAAAATCCAGTTCGAGGCTGTTATGAAGGCGAACGGCTGGAATAAAAGTCAGGCCATGACTGCTCTCACACTAGGCTTGCGCGACCAGGCCTTAACAGTTCTGGAAGCTTTTGGGGAGGAAGTGACTTATGAGCAACTCCTTGAGGCATTGGAGGCGAGGTATGGCGACGCTCACCCGGAACACGTCTTTCGTGCGCAGCTTAAAGATCGCGTGCAGCGCATCAACGAAAACCTGCAGCAGTGGGCTCTAGAGGTGGAGAAGCTGGTGCGAAAAGCATACCGGTCTGTACCTGCGCTCATTGGAGGGAACCTGGTGCAGACATTCATCGATGGCATCCGTGACCTGGAAGTCAGAGCTGCTGTGAGGCTCGGGCACCATGAGACGCTTAAGGACGCCTTGGCCCATGCACTGGAGGTAGAAGCCGTGCGGCAGGATCATCGTTCCCATCGCGTCAGGGGAGGTTGCAGCAGCTACAGTTCGCGACCGCAACAAAGGATACAGCCCTAGGTGCTATGGCTGTGGGGAAAAGGGCCATCTTCGATCCAGCTGCCCTAAGCGAACCCTAGAAAGGGAAGGTGAACGATCTCAGGAGGGTAGTGCGGCCAACAGCACCGCCCAGCAGCGGCAGGGAAACGAGTAAAAGCCAGAACTGCGGGGCGGGTGCTGGCTGATGTTAAAAGAGCCCCAAGGATCTCGATCTCACAAACCCATGATGGGAACAGCCTAATCATAAAGGGCGAGATCAACGGAATGCCGTGTAAGCTGTCCATAGACACTGGAGCCTCTCGTACGGTTGTTAGTTCCCAACTTATAAGTCAGTTCCTTGGGGACTCCGCATATAACCGAGAACGCATTAATTTGGTAACAGCCACCGGTCAGCGTATACCCGTCCGTGGAGAGAAGGAGATGAAAGTTGTAATATCGCATTCCAGGAGCTCAAGGACCGTCTGTGCAAAACACCTATTTTGTGATACCCTGATGCAAGCAAAGAATTTATAGTTGACACAGACGCAAGTGATATAGGACTTGGCGGTGTGTTGTCTCAACGTAATGGTGACCAAGAGGTCGTGATAGCGTACTTCAGCAAGTCGTTGTCAAAATCGGAAAGGAACTACTGTGTCACAAGACGCGAATTGCTGGCTGTGGTAAAGTCGTTGCAGCATTTTGGCAAATATCTTCTGGGGCGAAAATTTCACTTACGAACTGACCATGCTGCACTAAAATGGCTATTGCAGTTTAAAAATCCAGAAGGACAAGTTGCGAGGTGGATTGAACTACTGCAGGAATACGACTTTGAGATCGAACATCGCAACGGGAAATCTCATGGCAACGCAGATGCATTGTCAAGAAGACCTTGTCCTGAAGATTGCAAACATTGTACTAGGCAAGAGAGTAAGGAAGTGGTATCCGTGAGGATGCTCAGGGCAGACCACCTCAGCAACGAGTGGAAGGACAGCTTACAACGTGCACAGCAGGAAGATCCGGACATCAAGCCGATCCTGGAATGGATGAAGGCCAGTGCTCCCAAGCCCAAGTGGAGCGACGTCTCAGCGATGAGTTCGACCACTAAAAGCTATTGGGCCCAGTGGGACAGCTTGCAGCTTCAGGATGGAGTTCTGTGCCGTAAATGACAGATGACAGAGACAGCTGTCATTTACAAATGGTTGTCCCTAAAGCTAAAGTACCGGATGTTCTACAGCTGTACCATAATGATTATTCAGGAGGCCATCTGGGAGTTAAACGAACTCTGCTGAAGATCCGAGAACGGTTTTACTGGGTCCACTGTCGAAACGATGTCGAGGACTGGTGTCGCAAATGTACAAGCTGTGCGGCTGTAAAGGGACCTCAGACTCGTAGTAGAGGTGCATTGAAGTTGTACAATTTTGGTGCACCATGGGAGAGAATAGCCATTGACGTGGCGGGGCCGTTTCCGGAGAGTGAAAGCGGTAACAAGTATTTCATGGTTGTGATGGATTACTTCACTAAGTGGCCAGAAGTCTTCCCCATTTCAAATCAAGAAGCTTCAACAGTTGCTGATAAACTAGTTCATGAAGTCTTCTGTCGTTTTGGTGTACCTTTAGAGATTCACAGCGATCAAGGAAGGAATTTTGAGTCTCAAATATTCCAGGAAACTTGCCGAGTTATGGGTACTCATAAAACAAGAACGACTTCTTACCACCCGCTATCTGATGGAATGGTGGAACGATTTAATCAGACATTGGAGAGGTACCTAGCAAAAGTTGTAGACAATCGGCAACGAGATTGGGACAAGCACATACAACCGTTTTTGCTGTCATATCGAAGTTCTGTTCACGAAAGTACAGCAGTGACACCAGCTTTCGCAAACTTTGGAAGAGAATTACGGCTGCCTGCGGACCTGATCACCGGGATACCACCTGATGCCCCACGCAGTATAACCGATTATGCAAATGACTTGCGGAACAAAATGAATGACATTTATGAGCACGTCAGACAATCGGGCCAGCAAATGTCTGAGAAAATGAAAACCCGGTACGACCGCAAAATGAACAATAAAGGGTTCAACAAAGGTTCATTAGTGTGGTTGCACAATCCAGTCCGCAGCAAAGGGAAATCTCCTAAGCTTCAAGCTAAATGGGACGGCCCGTACCGGATTGTAACCAGGATCAACGATGTGACCTACCGGATACAGAAAGGCACAAGAGGGACTCCTAAGATCGTCCATGTGGATCGCTTGGCGCGTTATTATGGGACCGATAATGCTCGGGACGAGCATGTCTTAGGAGGGGGCAGTGTTGCATGAATAAGTCAACTAGCGCCATCTAGTGTCAGGAGCGGGGGTGAGGGGGGCTTTGCAGTGAATGAAATCACAACCGACAGCGCCATCCGAAGAAACTAAGTTTCTAGAAAATCTATACTCGGACTCTCGGTACCTTACGCGTGTTTGCTTGAACATTCTGGATATTTGCTAATTTAAATAAGTAGGCGCTGCAAGGTGCGATCGAGGCAGTGTTGATTTGGGCGAAACAAGCGAAGTTTCGGGCGGAATTAAGTGAATTAGTGTGTTTAATTATTAGTGTTTTAACTTTAATTTGTGTAAAGTAAATTAAAGTGTTAATTTAGGTAATTTTATCGGCAATTTTTATTGTCACGAACCTCAAGCTCGTAACAGAATGGTAGAACGATTTAATCAAACATTGGAGAGGTACCTAGCAAAAGTTGTAGACAATCGGCAACGAGATGGGGACAAGCACATACAACCGTTTTTGTTGTCATATCGAAGCGCTGTTCACGAAAGTACAGCAGTGACACCAACTTTCGCAAACTTTGGAAGAGAATTACGGCAGACCTGATGCCCCACGCAGTATAACCGAATATGCAAGTGATTTGCGGAACAAAATGAATGACATTTATGAGCACGTCAGACAATCGGGCCAGCAAATGTCTGAAAAGATGAAAACCCGGTATGACCGCAAAATGAACAACAAAGGGTTCGACGAAGGTTCACTAGTGTGGTTGCACAATCCAGTCCGCAGCAAAGGGAAATCTCCTAAGCTTCAAGCTAAATGGGAAGGCCCGTACCGGATTGTAACCAGGATCAACGATGTAACCTACCGGATACAGAAAGGCGCAAGAGGGACTCCTAAGATCGTCCATGTTGATCGCCTGGCGCGTTATTATGGGGCCGATAATGCTAGGGACAAGCATGTCTTAGGAGGGGGCAGTGTTGCGCGCCTAAGTTGACGTCTGGCACTAGCGCCATCTAGTGTCGGGTAACAGAGCGAGGAGAGCTTTCCAGAAAATGACATGACTAATCTTTCAACCGACAGCGCCATCTAGTATCGAATTGAAGAACTAAGTTTTCTAGAAGCCCTACGCTCGAACTTTCGGCGCCTGGTCGATTGGCGCGCATATTTACTTGAATATTCTGGATGTTTCGGTGATAATGTATATTTATGGGCGCTGCAAGATGCGATCTAGGAAGTATTGAATTTTGGCGAGATAAGCGAAGCTTCGGAGCGAAATAAAGTGAATCAGTGTGATTAATTATTAGTGTTTTTAGTTTTAATTGGTTTTCGGTAATAAAAGTGTAAATTTTGGTAATTCAATCGGCAGTTTTTATTGTCACGAACCTGAAGCTCGTAACAGTAATATCATCACTGAACAAGAGATGGGTAGCAGCATCTTTTTAGTAATAACTCAATAGTAATAAAAAGAACTGCGGTTGCCTGTTAAGCGTGGCAACTATGGTAAGTATCCTTTCTACGGGATAATCTATGGGGAGAGCTATTTTCAGCAGTCTATGTGATATTTATAATAAATGTATTTGTGGAGTTTCACCAAGTGAACAATTAAAAATAAATAAATTAATGATAAGCCTAAGGACAAAGATGGAATGCTTCGTTTTCAGTAAAAGGAGAAATAGGTTGGCAAGTAATACTTTCCCAGGTGGACTGGGTACACTTGCTATCTGATAGATCAATGGACATCTCTTTACCTCTCATGGGTGGTGTTAAAGATGACTTCGGGAAAGCTTTGAAACATTTCATTTCAATGTCTTGATTGCGAATGTGGTCTTGGTCACAAATGGCAAAGAAAAAGGTCTATATACCTATAAAAGTCTACTACTGAACATAGGCCTCCCCCATAGATTGCCTCATAGAGGTGATTTTGGCAACCGCAGGTTTTATTCCTAACTGTCATTAGGAAGACTTGCTGTACATTTCCTGATTAATTTCCGGCTTTCGCCTCTTATGACACCCATGGGATAGTATGGAGTAGTGCCTATTCTTACATTGCTTCTAGACGGTAAGTCTACATCTATAATTTTAAATTTTTTAACCCTTTTGATTATACTATGGAATACCACAATTTCACTCTTCCAAATGGTCACGTTAACAGGTTATCCCCTATTTAAACATCCTTAAAGGTGAAATTTTTCTACAATTTTATAAGAAACCATCAAATTTGGTTAAAAACTGGCAAAGATATAACCTTTTTAAAGTCAGCTAAAATATAAAAAAATGTGATCAATTTTAAAACATTCTAAAAACTTTACTAACGTTTCCAATTAATTTTTCTATTTGCTCGTTATGTCAGTAAAGCTTAATTAATTTTAAACTTGCATGGGTGGCTAGCAAGTTATCGATTCGTAATTAAAAATTACAAAACCTTTTTATGTTCTGTGCAGCATTGCGTAACTGCATAACAATATACAGTCATCATTGTTTTTAACTGATTTCAAGCGTCGTGTGAGGGTTACCACTAACTTTAATTTAAAACTATATGTTTCCCGCAACTTCGTCGATTTTATTTCATGAGTTTTAAGTTTCTTGCATGAAATCCTAATATTTTGTAAACTAAAATAGCATAAGTTACTTATAACTTTATAACATCAATATTCTGCCAGTGAAACTCCCATCAAAATTAGTCCAGCCATTTTGGAAATTATTTAATATATTGTATAACGTACGAGAGGAAACCTCGTGTTAGTCGGTAAAGTGTAACTTGCTAAGACATACAGGAAGTTGACGGTACCTTGTGGCTCAGAATAATGTTTTTGGCATTCCTTGGAAGATGCCTATGATCGGTTTTTGCACTTGTAACCGCACATGTGGCAGTGTAAAAATATCCACTGGACCATTTCGTCCTATGGATGTCGTAAGAGGCGACAAAGGTAAACAGAGGTGATTCTTGATTGCAAATAAAAATTATAAAAATACTGTGGATGACAAACCACCTGCCAATCGTGGCAACTATTGCAAATATCCCAAATAGGCTTATGTTCAGCTTTGGACTTTGATAAAATGTGTTAATGATGATCAAGAGAAGCAAATGTTTCTAATCGTAACTAATGAAGGATATAAATATTTTTTTGATCCCATCTCCTGATTCAATCTCCTTCTATCAACTCGCATGACATTCAAATTATGATAATGGTAGTGGTAAGCATCTGCTCATTTACATCTTATTATATTAAAGTTTTTTTAATAGGATAGGGTGACAAAAGAGCACACAGTCCACCTGATGATAAGTGGTTGCTGCGGCCCATAGACATCTACATCTATCCTCGATTGCAAATCAAAATGCGGATGCGTTGTCACCCGTGAGGACTAAGACGGAGTGCCTCGTTTCCAGTAAAAATGGTCTCTGGTGCTCAACGCTCACAATACGAAACACAGCAGCATTAAGCTACTACGCTGGTATTCTGTGAGAGCGTGGGCCTTCCCCGGTCGAGCTGACCCATTCGTGCTACAACTATACTACTAATATAACTAGCAGTATGGTTCTACCACGTATATGTTCGCTTTCTTTTACACATAGGAACACTGGAACACACTTATACATATAAACTCATATACACACATGATATTTTTAGAACATCTTTTCCACAGTTCGTTACGAAAGATATAGTATCGTATAGTGCCAGTGTAAGAATCATCCCGTGAATGTCGTAAGAGGCGACAGAGAAAAACAAATCAGGAGATGGACTGCAGCGTCTTCTTAATAACGACTTAAAATTAAAAATCTAGTTGCCTAATCAGCCTACGTTCAGCAGTGGACCTTAACAGACTGTAACTGTAACGTTTACAAAAGATACCTACAATAAATTTAATTTCATTAACCTTTTTCCACAATAAATACTAAAAAAACCTACGACAGAGGAGGCAATCGTCTTTGAGACTTCTAGAAATTTTAACGTAACTTAATGATATTAAAAATAAAAAAGATACCAATTTATTAGAGTAAACGGCCTAAAAATTTTATGAAAACCTAACCAGAATGTTTTTTAAATCTGAAAAAAATTGTTTAGATATTCGTGTTCTGACTAATGTAATATGAAAAAAAAAGAACATGTGTAATGAAGCATTTTGCAGTTTGTATAATAAAGAGATAAATATTTTTGAAAACGATAACTTATTATTATACTCGTACATGCATTATCTATTTGTATATTATAATATATTTATTACTAAAAAGAGATCAAATTAAAACTTGTTTTTAATCCTGTTTCTAAAATTATATAAGTTATAAAAATGGTTCAGTGATCGTGAAACGAAACGTATTGCCCCTATTTTGTCATTGACTTTCGGATATGGGTATTAATATACGGCATCGCTTTTAGATTATTTTTAGGTTATTGTGATAAAACCTAATATTACTGTTGTAATCTATAGACTATAAGGAATAAATTAACATGCATTTCATTCAGTTACGCCACAATTCGTGGTGGGCCCATTCTCCATACTAAAAGAAATTGTCTCCTTTAAAAATTCTCTCACTAATATTGTTATAATCTTACAATGTAGCTACAAGGCTGGATATTAATTATCGTCCTAACTTTATTTTTGATTAGTAGGCTTATTCGGTTAATGTAATAAAATGGGATCACGTAGAAAATAGTCGACTCGGATTAAGTCCACTTTATTGCATATTCCTCTTCATTTGAAATCGATTTCGACAATCGTCATCTGATAATTTATTGGCTCTCATATCTTAAAACTACATTGATAACATATTCCGTGAGGCCTGGGCCTGACTTTTTTCACCAGCCTATTCCAGTCTACTGCAAGACATGGACATTTACCACAGTAAGAATAGAATAAGGTAAAATATATCATTATTAGTATGGTATTAGTATTATATAGTATTAGTATTTCAGGTTAGTCCTCAGAGGTGACAACGCATCTGTAGCGTCTTTTGTTGCCTCCAGGCATCCATGGACTGCAGTAGCCGCTTACGATCAGGTGGACTGTAAGTTAGATGGTCATTTCACTTCGCTTTATTAAGAAAGAGATTTTGTCATGATTGCCAAGTTTTAAGAAAATTTGTGACGGTAACACTCGGAATCTTTTTTAGTAGAATAAGGGTGACAAACGAGTACACAGCCCATCTGATGGTAAGTGAATATTGTAGCCCATAGATATCTACATCTATTGTCGATTATGAATCCAAACGCAGATGCGTTGTCACCCCGAGTCCTAAGATGGAATGTCTCCTATTAAGTACGTAAAAGGATCTCCAGTTATCTACACTTACAATACGAAACACAGTAGCATTGAGCTGCTATTTTACGCTCATATTACGTGAGACCTGCACCTTTAACACTGTTCCCCATCACTTGTCAACATATTTTGTATATTGCATATAAGCGACGGCAAATTTCGTCTTCGACTATATAATACGCCAAAGTATCTTGTGGCATAAAATACATGCTAGGAATACAATTATTTTTTTTTCACTTATTTTTAATTCCTTTATAGTTAAAGTTAGTCCTTTATAATTAAAGTACTGTTGGGTGCTATTTTATTCTATGTGTTCTATTTGAGTTAGTATAAGAAATAATTAATAGGTGCTGAACAGCCTGTAATTATACTGGTAATCTACACCCTTCAGACCGGAGCAAGCAGTATAAAGACTGCTATTTAACGGCAGAAATAAATAAGAAGGTTGTACCTACCGACTTTTTGGTAGAAAAGGAGTCTCAACACCTTGTGTGTTCGGTGATGTGGTCGTTTTGAAGTCGACGGGTGTCGGGCTGATGGAGTGACAAAAACCCCTTTTTTTGTTACTCCATAAGCCCGTCGAAGTCCACTGTTGGACATGTCCCTTTCCCATTATAAAGAGAATTTGACTTAAGCATTACACTTTAGGCGTATTGAATATCGCAGAACCATATATCTGGCACCTTTATCGATGCTCAACGATGGATATTTTTCAATTTGTTTAAAAGACATTAATCATGTATTAAGAATCTTCCACTCCACTATGCCATATAGTGCCTTGAATGTCGTAAAAAGTGACAGATGGTAACTAAAACAGCATTTGCAACACAACATTACATATTAGAATTATAACAGCAGACATGTTCCTAATAACAACTTAAAATAAAAAAATTGCGATTGCCAATTTGCCTGCTCAGTGTGGAAACTATGGAAAAATCCTACCTATGAATTAACAATCTATTAATACACAGTCTATGCGGGAGGCCTGTGTTAAACAGTGAGCATTTATATCCTGCAATGGTAACATATGGTAGACGAAACGCTATACCACCATCTCCAAGAAGCCATAAGAGTTTTCTGGCCGTTCCTAAAAATTACACTCTGAAGTAATATCATATCATGCATCTCACGTCGCACCCACGACCGATCCAGTCTATGTTTCCGGCACACATTTTGATAATTGGTATGCAGTTATTATAATGGAGCATACTCTCACAGAATACCAGTGTAAAATAACATGCTGTTGTGTTTCGTATTGTGAGTGTAGAACCGAAGACCCCCTTTACTTTGGAATCGAGGCATTACAATTAGTCCTCAACGGTGAAAACGCATCAGTATTTTGGTTCGTATTTTCAAATAAATGTAGATGTCTATGGTTCACAACATTCATAGATTAGGAACATCATAGACTGTGTGCTCGTTATTCTATAAAAAATTAAAAACATAGTTCAAATTGAATAATATGCGAATACCTGAGCTCTGACTGTGTAGTAGCAGTGTAAAATTTCAACTACCTCATATCATCTCGTGGGTGTCTTAAGAGCTG
The DNA here is from genome assembly GCA_907164705.1 of Parnassius apollo. Lineage (NCBI taxonomy): Eukaryota > Metazoa > Arthropoda > Insecta > Lepidoptera > Papilionidae > Parnassius > Parnassius apollo. The sequence goes on along the minus strand of CAJQZP010001616.1, from coordinate 1,283,805 downwards.
ACAAAGGGAAACAAACCGCCGGGGATTGGCAGCAGCGTCTTGTTTATAACATCTAAAACATTAAAAACTGCGGCTTTTAACCCACCTGCCAAGCGTTGCAAATAGTGTTGCCCAAAATCGGTCTCGATCTTGCAGTCTTGGTCTTGTTCTTGCGTTTTTGCAGGACCAAGCCCAAGAACAAGACCGCCTAATTTTAGCAAGACCAAGACCAAGACTGACCGTGCAAGATTTGAGCAAGAACAAGACTAAGCCTGCGAGACTCTTGCGTCTTGCAGTTAGGAATGAGTGTCGTTTCAGGGAGTATAGGAGTTCGGGTATACGCTTAGGGACTCTATGAGACTCAAAAAATACATAAAAAAAATTATAAAATTGGACTTATGCGCATTACGAATAATACCATAAACATACATAGCGGATGAAAATATTCATTAAAAGAAAAAACAGTGCATCCCTAGTTTTGACCATCGGCACTTTGATAGTGCGCGGCGTCTTCAAAGGTCAAAGGTCGAATACTGACCTATCAAAGAAATTTTGCAGCTATTCGGAAGTACAAGGTCAAGATATACACGCCGTCGGCTTCCATTGATATCGCATTCAGTCGTCGCCGCCGCGCCACACGCACTACATTTGGCACTGTTTGAATGCCGCCACAGAGTACATGTTCCAAAGAATAAAATAAATTTCCGGGTGCTCAGAATGGACACGAATACATTATGCTGATCTCGCAAGGAATATTGTAATTAGATAATGGCAAGGATAGTTAGATACCATAATAATTTATCCTAGTAAGTAATTATTATATTATTAACTATATGGGTTTATAATAATTACTTACTATTATTATTATTACCTAATAGATAAACATGTTCAATAAGTTCACTGCAAATCTCGATTTTTGGAAGTGTGTGTTTTTGAACACAAAGTGTTCGAATTTGTCGTCACCCATTTGATAAATATTGTAGACACTTTTAACACACTTGAAACGTGTAAACATTTTGTACAATGCTAATCGAATAATATAAAAAGTGTGCATATTAAATAAAAAGCGTAAAATAAGATCTATGTACTTTTTAGGAGCCCGAGTATCTCATAAAGAACGGTTTAAAGAAATTTATTGCATCGAATTGATATAAATAATAGTGATTTGCACAATTTTAATAGTAGAAATAAAAATAAAATCACAATATCTGCTTTCCGGTTACACAAAGTATATAATGCGTTCTTGGGTAGCGATATACGCTTTTATAATAAGATTTCAAAAGAAATGTTAGATCTTTCACCTTTTCAATTTAAGTCAGACAAAAATGCTTGGAACTGACCTCTCGTACTACACAAGACTAACTAGAAATTTCTAAACCGATTTAGTATCTACATATACATTTAACATTTTATGTTTGACTTATCGCTTTACATAATTATCGAACTATTGTAAAAATATTTTGAAAAGAGCAACTACTGAGTTTTTTACTTTCTTCCATGATTCTTCTCAGTAGAATCAGAACCCCTGGACATGGAAAAGAAAAAATTGGGGAAAACAGTGATTATATGACTATTCAAAAGTGTATTTTTAATGCCTACTTGAAAAAACATATTTGAATTTTGAATTTTAAACGAGTGAAGGCAAATTTAATTTAATTAACGTAGATTAATTCAATCACAAGAACGTAGTATACACAATTTTATTTACATATTTACATTTCATTTTTACGTAGGCACACTATACCTATCTGGCAACGCATCTACTTTATTAATCTTCTGAAGAATCATTAATTTTATCAAAGGATGCCGAACTTTCCTTTATCGGTCTTTCGGCATGTACTTACAAATAGTAGTATTTATTTTAATTCCGGTCATTCCCAATTGAGCTTTGCTTCGAGTCTAATGTATTAATTGTTTTTACTCCAATCCTTGTTGTTCTCGGAGTGATAAGTTTACAATTTGACATGAGTGACGAAGAGTCGAATAGTTCTAGTCGGAGTAGTGAGAGTTGGAGTTATAGATCTAAAAGACCTAAAAGTAAATTTGATGAGTTTTTCGACATAATTCATGCATCCCAAATTGCTTTTTGTAAATTATGCCAACATAAAAAGGTTGAAATAAAAATGAAAAACAGAAACATTTCAGGCTTAAGGAAGCATCTAATATCTTTCCACAAAAAGGAATCAGAAATATTTCTTCCTGAAGAACTAATATTAAGTGGAGATATCACAAGCTTTTTAATAACCACCGCAAAAAGTGGACAGGTAAGAAAAATATACTTATCACATACATAATATACATAAATATACAATTACATAACACATATATTATGTAACTAGCGGCCGCCTGCGTTTCGTCCGCGTACAATATCCGATTTCCTATGAGATTTTGAAATTTTCTCGCTGTAAAAGTCTTACCTAAGTGTAAAGAGGCTATATAGGTAAAGCTTAACTATGCAAGTATTTATTATTTAAAGCTAATAAAGTAAATGTCGATCTTCATATCTATACTTTAAAAATATAGGACTTGCTTGTAACCATTTTACCCCAATTTAACCCACTTAGGGTTAGGATTTCGTAAAACAGCTTATTCAGGATTTTATTATTGAAAACTTATAACTTTAATGCCGATTTTCGTGTGTCTAACTTTAAAAACGTAGGACTTTCATACAAACTTCCAACTCCCATTTCACTCCCTTAGGGATAGATTTTCTCAAAACTGTTTCTTAACTGATCTCTATCCCATAAAATGACCTTACAAACTTCAAGTTTGTATGTTATAGTTCCTGAGATATCGTTATAGTCAGTCAGTGAGTGGTAGTTATATATATATATATATATATATATATATATATATATATATATATATATATTATAGTGTTAAATATGTATTTATAATTCACTCATATTTTCATTTGTTTTTATAATCAGCGAGACACATGATTTACTGTTTTCTTTCAGTCTGAAAATAGCAGTGACAACATCACGACAGCTACAGTTGATTGGATGGTAAAAAAATATTTTCCCTTCTCATTTTTCGATGAGGAAGCTACACAAGTATATTTTCGATCAATTTTTCCAAATATGGTGTTTCCTAAAAGGTACACACTTAGAAGGAAGGTCAAAGAACGGTTTGAAGAGCTTCAATTGAATCTTAAGAAACGACTACAACAATTTTCATCTAAAATGTAATTTACAATTGATGCATGGACGTCAATTGCTGGTAGGAGTTACTACGGGGTCACTATTCATTATATAGACAACGAATGGAAGTATCGATCTGTAGTCCTTGATTTTATACCATCACGCGGTCGAAATACTGGGGAAGATATTGCAACGATTTTCCACGAATGTTTATTGGAATATGACATAATTGATAAAATACAGGGTATCACGGTCGACAACGCGACTGCAAATACTAAATTTATGTATGAATTGGACAAACAGCTGCCACACTTTGATTCAGACAATCAACATTTCCGGTGCTTTGCTCACATTTTGAACCTTGGTTTACAAAATTTATTAAAGACCTTAGCATTATACAGTGAAACTGACAATAAGGAACAAGAACGGCAGTATGAAGATAATGAAGACGAAACTGAGGAAAATAAAGAATATGCGCCAAATATTGCTGACTCACGTACAGCTATAACAAAATTAGGCAGTATTTCCAGTAAAATAAAAAAGAGGTGAGATATTGAAGAGGAAGTTTCAGTCTGCTTGTGAAGCAGCTGGCGTACCATCAAATCTGAACCCCATACTCGACTGTCCAATGAGATGGAATTCCACACATGATATGATTGGATTTGGTTTAAAAGTGAGAACTGGCATTAACATATTGTGCACTTCTGTCACCGAATTGAATGATTTTCAAATCACAGATAGTGGCAAATGTCATACTGGCAATAATGGCAAATACTCGAAAAAATACATAAGTTTCTAATAAACTTTAAACTTCTATCAAAGAAACTTGGTGGAGAAAAATATGTTACATTACCGCTAGTCATTGTATCATTCAATCTCTTGCTCGATAAAATTGAATCCATGGTAAAACGATCCGAAGTGGATGAAAAGCTCATTCTGGGTTTTCAAGCAGCTAGAGACATTATAAAAATAGGAACTGGATTTATTATATCTCTTTAATTTTAGACCCAAGGCATAAGACTCAGACTGTTGATATGACATTATGGGGGAAGCAAATTAAAACAGAAAGCCTGCGAAAATTCAATGAACTTTATAAAGAATATAAAAGTCTACACTCAGTGAATACATCCCTAGAATCACCAAGAAATGAAAAGAAAGTATGTGAATATGATGAAGATGAAGACGTAATAGACTTTGAGAAATTGTATGCATGTCCCTCGACGTCATCTGGATCTGGATCTTTTCATCAAGGTTTAGTTATAGACGAGTTGGAGGAGTACCTAAGTAAACCCAGAGCCGCCAATTCGCAAGACATTTTAGAGTGGTGGAGGACACATGAGACAGAATATCCGACTTTATCGATGATGGCCCGTGATTTTCTTTCAATACCTGCAACTTCAGTACCTGCTGAGAGATTATTTTCTGAAGCATCATTAGTAATCAGAAAACATAGAAATAGGTTAAGTGATGAGTCAGTCAGATGGTTACTTTCTTTTGACCAAGAATTAATATAAAATAACAGTAATGTCAAAGCTGTTGTGTACTGTTATGTAATTTAATTTGTATTTTTTTAATTTAAATAAATGGTAAATTGTATAACTCTTTTATTCCATTTCATATAAGGGTCTATCAATCTCTTTCTAGACAGATAATGTTCTTTATAATACAGTCAATTTAATGTCATTAATTTGTTTTTTATAAGTTTTGACTAAGTTTTAGCACATGTAAGCTTATTAAATGTAAACGTTTATTAAGAAACAGACTAACTCCCGTGGCCGTGAGACTTGGTAGACAGTTTAGTTGGTTAGAGCATCGGCACGGATCGCTTAGGTCGAGGGTTCAAACCCCACCCGGTATTAGTTGATTTTTCGAATTTCTCATTAAATGTTTAGACATTTATTAATTTGGTTGGTCTTTCTATGGCTATGTTAATTCAAGCTCAAAATGTGCCTACTCTGTTAAGTTGTTCTAAGATCTAAAGTAACGTTTAATAAATAACAATAGGCTAATAGGTAATTGCGAGACTTGCGAGACTCTTGCTGCAAGACCAAGACCAAGAACAAGACCAGGTGTATTGGCGCAAGACCAAGACGTATACGTGGTAGAGCCATGCTGCAGTTATATTAGTAGTATAGTTGTAGCACGAATGGGTCGGCTCGACCGGGGAGGACCACGCTCTCACAGAATACCAGTGTGAAATAAGCAATGCTGCTGTATTTCGTATGGTGAGTGTAGAGAACCGGAGACCCTTTTTACTGGAAACGAGGCATTACATCTAGTCCTCACGGGTGAAAACGCATCTGCATTTTGCGTATTTTTAATGGAGAATAGATGTAGATGTCTATGGGCCGCAACAACCACAGATTACCATCAGGTGGACTGTGTGCTCGTTTGTCACTCTATTCTATAAAAAATAAGACCAATGACTGGCTTAAGTCTCGTCTTGTTCTTGCTATTAAAATGGGCTTTAACACTGCCAAGCGTTGCAAAAATGGAAAACATTCAATGTGTAAGACAATCTATGGGGTAGGCCGTATTCAACAGCTGACCCAAGCTCGATTTCTGCCGGTACCAAAAACAACTTGATACACTCTTTTCAGCTCTAAAATCCAATCATGAATGAAAGCACTCCTCTGTCCATCAATCAGTAATTATCCTTAAAATATCCATCAATTAACTCTTTTTAACCGATTTCAAAAAAGAAATAAATTTACAATTCGACTGTATATTTTTATAAACTTTGTTAATTTACCAGCTCCAAAGTGATTGTAAACTGATTTACAAATACAACTTGTCACAAAGAAGTAAAAATATAACTACACTTTAGTTCGCCACGTTTGAAGCAGGCGTGTAATTCACAACTGAGGATCTGAATTCACAATAAAGAGACACTGTTAGCCTCTTTTGTACGCAACCCTACGTTATCTTTGACAATTGTTTTTTAAATGATTTTTTAATAAAATACAGGCAGAGAGAGGCACACACACAGGAATCCGCAAGATTCGCCCGTTACTTAATACTCGGCAACAGCACAGTCGCGGCGCTTACGCAAGGCAGGGTCGCCATGAAGTGTGCAGGTTGCGGGGAGAATTAATTAGGATACGTGTAAGCTTCACGAATGATTTAATACGACTGTCCGACTGACTTAATGCTATATACATATTATTTTATAACTAACACTACAATATATAGGCACCACACTACAGTGAAATTCTTGAAGTTGTTCAAGAGTATATCTACATCGGTCAGATAATGCAGATAGATAAAAATAACTTTGAGGAAGAAGCTGATAGGCGAATTCAGTTGGGTTGGGCAGCATTCGGGAAGCTTCGTCATGTCTTGTCATTGCCCATAGCGCAAAGCTTGAAGTAGAAAGTCTTCGACCATACGTCCTGCCAGCACTCACATATGATGCCGAAACGTGGATACTAACGGTACGACTACTTCACAAACTCGAAATCACCCAGCGGGCATTGGAAAGAGCTATGCTTGAAGTTTCTCTGGTAGATAAAATTCCTCCTCTCGTATTTGCAGACTGAAGTGGCAATGGGTCGGTCACATCGGTCGCAGAAGCGATAACCGTTGGAGTAGGCATGTCTTGGGCTGAGATCTATAGACCATACTTTAATTTTGTTCAAAATTTATTTTCGAGCAAAAACAATATCCGTATTTATAGAGCTATTTTCGAAGTCTTACTTACTTACTTGAATTGATTATAAAAATAAATAGGTAGTTTTATATCACCTTGTAGTTTTAAATATCATTAATTCATTTTAATAACGTAATTTTAAAGTTATTTCTAATTTCTTAAAATATTTTTTTTAATTTTGCATACTTTTCATCCGTTTTCCACAATAGTCGAATCAGCAGGAAAAACAGTAATTCCAGACAAAAATTCATATCATTATTAAACGTCTAAAATAGATAGAACTCTCTCTATATTCTTCATTATATCGCAATGTCCTTAAACAAACCTGAGTTACAGAAAAGCAAAAACAATGTCGAGTCTGAATTCCCGAAGCGTAGGTCGAATAGTTATATTGGTAGTATTGGTAGGAAAAGTTCCAAAGCCAGTCCTAATAGAAAGATCAGGCATTTAAAATATAAATAAAAACTTAATATTCACACATTATCAATAAACAAAAAGATTCACGATTAAAAAGTGATTTGACAGCGCTTGACCGGCTGACCAAACGTTCGGTTTCTTTCTCAAATTTTAAACTAAAATGAGTTAAATATTATAATAACTTGTTAGGGAAATATAATTTGGATTTTTTTTTTGATTTTAAAATATATATATTTTTAATTTTATAAGCTTAGATTAATCTTAACGCGATACAACTATAAATTCAGAATCAAAGGTTGTGGTGGGCTAAAATCTGAGCAAAGTCAAAGTACGGTCTATTGATCTTAGCCATAGAGTGGAGACCGCGTATATATATAGTATGGTATGTGTGGTACGCCCTGTGGCTAGATGGAGCGACGATCTACGCAAGGCGGCTGGCAGCAACTGGATTCGTGAAGCCGAAGACCGCGCTAAGTGGTGGGCTGATGATGATGATGATGATGATGTAAACAAATGATATATATTATAAAGAAAAATTATATATATTTTACATACTTAAATTATACAAATTAGTATTTCTTATTAATGTCTATTAAAATCTAGTTAATTTGCCGTATATTGGAATGAGAGAATCTACTAACCAACATTATTACTTGGGTGACGTAATAAGTGACTGAAAATGAAAATATAAAAAAACACTTCGGTTGTCAACTTACTTAGTGAATAAGTTGACAGATCCAACTCGGCTGGGAAGCGTTCGACAGATTACCACACATCTAATCACGTACACCTTAAAACTTGAAAACGAGAGAGAAAATCAATGCGTGTTTTCAGTGATGATAATTGGACCTGAAATGTGATCCTTCATGGTTATACATATGAGAAAGCTCAAGGTCGCTCAGCGAACAATGAAGAGGACTCTCCATGGACTTTATCTGCGTGTCAAACTTCATGACCACAGTACAACCGAAATAACTGACATAATACTACCGAAATAGACAACCTGTCAGTAAGCACGACAATGAAGCGGTCATATATTTATTTCAAAATGTTTCTTTCTATATATCTTGAACAAACGACAGCTTAATACTCGAATGGTACCCTCGTAGTGCTAAGCGAAGTGTAGGGAGTGACGATCTCTTTTAAAATGCAGGAAGTCTATGACGCAGCTGCAGTTCATTTTATGGCATAATATAAGCAGTAAGCTTTTTGTAAAAATAATTTAGCTTAGTACACTAACTAATGTGCGATGTCTCTGTAGAGAATAACGATCGCACATTATCATCATCCCTGAGGGTTAAGATCAAACGCCTCGTATTCAGTAAAAAATGTCTTCGGTTTTCTACAGTCACCATACGAAAAAAGTAGCGTTAAGCTGCTATTTTACGCTAGTATTCTTTGAGAGCATGATCTTTACACGATCGAGGCACCCTATCGTAACACAACCATAATATGGCTGCAGCATAACTCCAGCACGGAATAAACCATTAGGTGAATTTGTAAGTTAGTTTGTCACTTCTATTTCATAAAAAAGCCAGTAGCATGATAATAAATTCAAGTCAGAAGGCCGACAAGTGTAACTTAATTTGCATATTGTGTTTATAGTGTTTATGATAAACACGTTCACCTATTATTAGTTGTAACCATTGCATTGTCAAACAATTACATGCAGCGCGAGTTATGCTAATATACTTTCACGGTTTATTGTATTCTATGATGGTACCACGGCCTTTAATTGTAGGGTACAGTCGAACGAAATAGTTTCAGTTTTAAAAGTGTGACATTAAAAGTATAAAAATCATATTTCAAAATAATATCATACAATTACAGCCTTTCAAAAGTTCACTGCAGAACATAGGCCTCCATCAATGGTTGCCTCAATTTATATTTTCCGTAATTGCGACGCTTGGCAAACGGATTTTTTATTTTTAATTGTAATTAAGGAGCCGATACTGCCCACCTCCTGGTTTGTTCTTCTGTTATGGTATTCGGTTAAAACGTGGGCCTTCCTCCGTCATTTGCCGCGTCGAATTTCAGCGAAAATGACATTTCAGCTGCGGCTATACCACATCAAAATTGAAAGGAATTGTAACCAGAGCAAATATTTTAGCATGAACAATAATTGATCAACAATGAATCGATGTAGTTGTGGGCTCATTAGCAGTATCTTTCAAAACGAATTCAGAAGAGGACAATATGGAGCGGTCAACGTCGAGTAATCCATCCTACCATCGATCGATTTCATCGAAGGATCGATGTGGTAGAACCTGTCAATCGCCATTGACTAATGCATTCCACCATCGATCGATGTCATCGGGAAACGATTGATTAATTGATGTGGTCACACCATAATAGAGATATTTAAGAGCAACAAAGCACTCGTCTTACCAGATCGTTAGTGACAGATTGTCAAAGAGTATTCAACCATTGGAAAACAGGGCGAACAAATGCGTGCATAAAGTTCAAGATCCATTGAGTTGAATGACCATGTTTTACGTAAAATAGAAATGATGATGAAATGAAATGAAATGAAGATTTATTTGCTTTGAAAAAGGTTACATTAAGGTGGTTATTTCAAAGTATAGTACAGCTATTTCAGCCATCTATTGATAGCATGCAAATAATTTTTTTTATAATTAAGTTTACTGTATTAAAATAGCGAATTCAATTAAAATATTCATCATAAAATAGTCATCGTTTACAAATTACCAATACATAATACCAAATACATACAAATTTAAAAATAATTAAAATTGAAAATGCAATTAAAAGTATATAACTACTGTTGTGTCACATCATGTCAAATTTAGGTAGTCATTCACATTATAAAAACAATGATCATTTAGCCACCTGTAAAGGGCGCCTTTAAATCTATTAAGGGGCAAGTCTTTGATATTTTGGGGTATTTTATTAAATATGAGCATACACATCCAGTAGCAATTTTTTTAAACCGAGCACTCTTGGGTATAATTTCAGCAGCAAGTCTATTGCCATTTCTGGTATTTTGCGTATAAATCTCTTTTGCTTGTCTGAAATAATACATGTTTTGTTTTACACACTTTGCATTTTCAAAAATGTACAAGCGTGGGAGTGGTAGTATTTTTAGAGATACGAATAGCGGCCTGCAAGGTTCATCAGGTGCAGTGCCACATATTGCTCTAATACATTTTTTTTTGGGCAATTAATGCCTTTTTTGCATCTGTGCTATTGTCCCATATAATAAACCCGTATCGCAGTACGGATTCCACATATGCAAAGTACGCAGTAAGTGCTGTATTTTTGTGGCTACTTTGCTTAGTTTATAAATGCGTACGAAAATCTATTTACTTTTTTACATACATGTTCAACTTGACATTTCCAATTTAGTTTTTGATCAATCCATATACCTGGGAATTTTGTCATATTTGTACTTTTTAGTGTTTGTCCTTCAAAAATAATATTCATTGTATTGTGTGATATGTTATTGAAATTTATAAAATAAGTTTTGTCAAGATTTACAAGTAGGTTGTTATTTTTAAGCTTTTTAAGCTATTATTGTTTTCACTGTATGTTATATATTAAGTTTACCATTGTTCATTCATATGTCGTCAGCAAATAAAATGCATTTGTGTTTATTTACATTCAGAAGATTATTAATATATACTAAGAACAACAGTGGTCCCAAAACGCTACCCTGTGGAACTCCATATTTGTTTTCTTTAAAATCTGATTTGTGATTTAGGACCACATGATTGCAGTCTGGTTTGCTTATTTCAACAGATTGACGTCTATTTTGCAAGTAACTTTTAATCCAACTTAAAGCAGTGCCTCTAATGCCACATTTTTCCAATTTTACCAGTAATGAATTATGTGAAACAAAATCGAAAGCCTTCGACATGTCAAAGAAGAGAGCAGTTATATTATTATTAGCATTAAGGTATGTTAGAGTCTCATTTACCATATCGAAAACAGCATGTGTAGTAGATTTTCCCCTCTGGAACCCATACTGAGTGGGATTCAGGACATGATACTTGTCAAAGAACGATGTGAGTTTAGTATGCATAATTTTTTCATATACTTTTGACAAATTTGGCATGAGCGCAATAGGACGGTAATTGTTCAAAATTGATTTTTTGTCTTTTTTGAACAAAGGTTTAATCAAAGATAATTTAAGCTTATCCAAAACCCCACCTATTTCTTTGTTGCAGGCCTTAATTACTTTGGTACAAATGCCGTCATACCCTTCTGAGTCACTATTATTGAAGGTCATTTTTACTTTATTTATATCATATTCGTCAACAGGGTGTAGATAAATAGAATTATTTAAGATTAGATTGGATTTATTTTTTGGTATATTATTTTGGATATCTTTGTTTGTCAATTCAATGAAGAAATTATTAAAAGTATTTGCGATTTGTGTAGGAATAGTAATAAATTTGTTGTCATATTGAATAAAGTAAGTGTGATTATTATATTGCGGCTTGGTATCTATTTCATCCTGTATGACCTTCCAAGTAGCTTTGCAGGTATTTTTGCTGTTTATCACATATTTATTATTAGTTATGTTTTTAGAACATAGTATGCATTTTTAAGTAGTTTTGAGTAAACTTTATATTTGTGTTTATTTTGAGGAGTTTTTCTCCTATAGTAGTTTTTTCTTAGGACTCTATTTTTCGCACAGCTATTCCTAATTCCCTTAGAAATCCATTTTAAATAGGATTTTGAAGAAAGTCTAACTTTTTTAAAAGGGAAGCAGGGTTTGTAAAGAAGGCATAGCCAATCATGAAATTTATTAAACGCAACATTAGGTTCTGTTTCGCTGTAAACATCGGAGAAGGAAAGGCTCGCCAAATATTTTTTAAACTTCTTTATATTTTCAGAAGAGTAGTCCCTCCTATAGGTGTATAAGGTTTTTGGGTGAGTAGTCTTTGATGTAGTACTAAAACCAAGAATTTGCGCAGTATCGTGGTCCGATAAACAGAAAGGGAGGTTAAGTCCAGATGCATCTTTAATATTACTAAATATATGGTCAATATATGATAGGTCTCTAGTGGGTTCCGTGATATGCTGAATGAGATTATAATTTTGGAGAATATCTAGTAAGTTGTTGGTCACATTATTTCTTATTAAAGTATTTATGTTGATATCTCCCACAATCACAATTTTTTGCTTCGAGTGCTTTTGCAAATATTTACTAAGCACAAACTCCAGTTTATCGAAAAAGCATTCAAAATGCCTTTTTTGTAGCAGTTGAAGAACGGTATACGCAGACAATAATTATGTTGTGATAAGGTATTTTTATTGAACAACATTCAAAATGAAAGTTGGCTGAAGCCTCGTCAAAAATGGTTATTTGCTTGAATGCTATACCTTTTTTTTATCATTATGCAGGTTCCACCCCTTTTCTTGTTTCGTGAATAGTGGGCCGCAAGTTCGTAATTATGTATATTGATATTTTTTCCTCACCACACTTTATGAAAGTCTCTGAAAAACAAAGCACATCCGGGGACAAATCTTGATTTAGTATCGAGAGAGTCACTTCAATAAGTTCTTTTTTTGAAGATAATCCCTGTATATTTTGATGAAGTATTACGAATAAATTGTTATTATTGTTAGGAATGAAAAAATTCACGAATTTTGTTTTCGAGTTTTGTGTTGTTTTATTTGGTGGTTCTTTTGCTTTAACAGGGAAGTAATATGGTATTGCCTTTTTTATATACTTGCATGTTCGCGCTATTCATTGAAATGTAATTGATCTTATTTGAATCCTTTTTTAATTTTAGCCCATTTTTAATATAATCGTGCTCATATTTTAGATAATCTATTTCTATATTCAATTTAGTACATATTTTATTTTTAGACGATGTCGTATTTAGGCTGGTGCAGTTATTCAATAATTTGTTTATGTCAATAAAAGTACAATTTTTATAGTTTTTTTACAATAAGTTTGATTTCAGCATTAAGTTTATGAACATTTAGATAATTATTTTGTTGTACGCTTAACAAAAATATTCTACAATGCTTTAAGTTACATAGCGTATTACATAAGCCAATTAAGAAAAGGTAAGGATTTTTGTCATTACAACCTGCAGATAATATCAGTATTTCATTATTGTTTAAATAATCTTTTAAATAGGTGCAGCTTTTTAGTACTTCTGAGCTCGATGCGAATGGTTTTACCATACCAGAGACGTTGTAGCAATCATTATATAATCCAGAACGTGATAATTTTAATTTCGCTGCCAGGCCTCTAGCCTGTTGATCACAGATTATATGGAATATATGAGATGAGAATATATGTAATAGCATTTTTTGAATGCCTTTTAAATTATAGCAATTTAAAAAAAATCATAGAGACGTCATACAATCAGTCTTAGTGATTGTACTAATTTGATTTTGTGTCTTTAATCCACACACTATTGGTATCGGAACTAAAATAGCTGAAAAACAAAGGTTGATTTTTGTGTTTTTTATTAAAAAAATATCTTTATAATACGTATTTCAAAAATTACAGCGTTAAGAATGATAATGATTTATACTTAGATATCTTTTTTCAGTTTGAACTTAATTTACTAAATAAAATTCAATTTTACCTCGCGTGAGTTAACTTTTACCTTGTAAAATGATACTGTAAATGTAAAATGATAAATGCCTAATAGCTTGTAATAATTTTACTAATTCTGTCTTTTAGACAAAAATATTTATTTAGTTTTCCTGTGAAAAAAATTTTTAGCAGCCCCGAGCCAGGAAGTTAGTGGTGCTTCACTGCCGTTCCTTGGAAAGCACGTAAAGTTGTTGGTCCTGCGAGTGATCTATCCTCAATGATCACTCTTATGAGAGTGAGGAAATAGAGAATGAGTGAATGTCCTGCGCAGAAGGTTAGTCTCCGCTTAGCCTGGCCACCGTGAATAAAATTAATTTTGGAGGACATTATTTTTAAAATTGGCATCCTTGCACAAAGGAGATGGGATTACAACCATTACTTTATTTTTTTTATGCTTTGTTGCTATCACCCACAGTAAATGTGTTACAAAGGGCGGACCTAATGCCTTTTGGCATTATCTTCCAGTTGGCCCTGAACCATCTATCAGAGAGTAGGGGACCCGCCTGGCAATTCCCATACATGCCTCTTACGATACCCACGAAATGTAATGGAGTAATGTATACATTCGCCGACTCCAGACGGTACGTCACACTTACACGTCAAAAATATTTTTATTTTATAAAATGTGAAAGCAATAAGTTTTATGTGAATTATTTGTTTTTGTGTATTAAGTTAAATATAAAAATTCAACTCTATTTTGAAAGCCTGCAAATTTTATATAAAATAAATTAGAGACATGGAATAAAGACTTTGTTAATTTTGTTTAAGAATTTTATAATATATAAGTCATCAAGAATTACTTATCTAAAGTTATAGTAGTCTTAGGTCTTACTTATATAACTCATTCTTTAAGTTAGGATAAACTATAAATTTATTTAATCTTTATTTATTAAATTTTAAAACAGTATGATAAATAAATTTATTAATATTATGTTAAACAGTGTAACATGAAAATTAAATGTATATAAAATACAACTTATAAACAAATTAAAATTAAATTATAAATATTTCTTATTAACATAAAAACAAATTAAAGGAAAATAGTGTTTTACAAAATTGTGCAGTATGAAAAGTTTAACTTAAGTAAATAATACTTGCTAAGTCGCCGCCGTCTGATGGTAATGTGCCTAAAAGACTGGCTGAGTTGCCTCGCTGTACCGCGAGGCTTATCCACTGACCAAAATATCTTGCAGCTTTTGGGTCACCAGAGACATTAACAAGGCGTCTTGAGATATCTCTGTACAAACATCTTGCTTCAGGACCCCACGGCCCCTACGTTTCTACACCTAACGGCACAAACATATATCCTCTGAGGGCTACACAGTTACGCTGCTTGTTAGACTCGGCAACAGCAAAAGTCGCGCCTACCTAATGTGCAGTCCCCGCAAAATATGATGGCGCTTATGTGTCAACACAAGTTGCATCCAATACTAAGGAATCATTTTTGTTGATTGATGGCCTCTTGCCATCGTCACGCAATATACCGTTTGGCTCTAAAAGTCATTAATGACTGCATGGTGAGGGATGCGACCAGCACTCCGCTGGCATGCCAGGTCGTGGTGTCCAAGAATGCCGACCTCCGTACCACAGCGGCAGCGATGGAGCTCATTTGTTTTTAAACCTAATCTCAGGCTAATGGAAAGTGAGAAAGCAGTACTGTCCAAGAGTGTTCCGATATTCGGTGAGGGCAGCGCATTGCAATAGCCCGACTCCTTCTCCACAGATGCTAGAACGTTCGACGAGTTCGCTCTTTAGCATTTCTGCAGTTTTCTAATAGGTTTTTCTGAACCTTTATACTGAGTGGCTCATCTTAATTCCTCTGCCTCTGGTTTAATTGACCCAGGCTTCCTTGGCCTCAGCCAAGCACGAAACGTCTACATCACCTAGTAATGGGTTAGTAACTGTTCCAATGAGATCTGACGTGATATGAAATGAAGACAAGAAAGCCGGAAGTACTACGCTGAAAACTCTTCGGATACCTAGACCACCAGGTCTAACGGGAAGTGTAGCTTAAATACAGGAATTTTCAATTAATGGACAATTTAGAATTTCTATTATAGTTTGTCCGTTGTAGTAATCTTTCTAGTGCACCCAAGGAATATGGTGTTGCTTAGAGGCTGCTCTGTATTACAATGAGATGGAAAGTGTTACAGTTGGTTTGCGTACTTTGGTGTTATCATGTTATTAAGTCCCTTATGTTACACTACTGTGTAATTGTGGTGGAAACATATTACGGTACGGTCGAAGTGTAATTGCTCTACACTGAATGTACGAGTATAGTGCATTGCGTTGTTTTATTAGTTGAGAATGATAAATTGCGTAAGCAGGAGAACAAATAGAAAAACGTCTCTCACACTATAAATTTTTTTAGCAATCGACTTTGTGATGTATTTCCGTGAAACATATGATGTGACGACAATAATGAAGCTAAACACTTCGGGAAACATCTATTAAATATTCATAGTATGAAATCTAACTTTCATCGGGCTAGTTCCCCCTTTGCTTTCATTCATTTAGTTGTAACTTCGCAAGTGTCAGATTGCTTAACCTCAATGTCAAACTTCGAATGGCAAACGCAATTCATTAAGCTTTCAGACATTTGCTAAACTAGGGAATTGATTTTAAAATTTTATGGTTGGCAGAGCATTACTAATTAATCACATCATTTTTGACTCAAATTTATATTAATTACTAGCTAGTATCCGGTGCGTAGCTGCCGCAGAAGATAATTGTGGAAATATCGTTTTAAATTTAAATGAGTTACACTGTTTTGTAAGGAATAATAATAGATTCATTGAAATTGAATGATATATAACTTTTTTTCTTGCAGATCGGTGCATCAAGGTCGTTGTAGACGGTTCATGCTTCGATTACAAGCCCGTTAACGCTGGTGTTCTACAAGGCTGCGTGCTATCACCAACGCTGTTTCTTCTGCATACCAATGACATGTTGCAAACTGGTAACATTCATTGCTATGCAGACGACAGCACTGGTGATGCTTTATAAACGGCCGTGCCAATATTTCTCGGGAAAACGTCGCCGAGTACCGGGACAAACTTGTGTCTGAAGTCGAGACTTTGTTATATAAAGTCTCGGAATGGGGCCGATTAAATCTAGTCCAGTTTAATCCCCAGAAGACACAAATTTGCGTGTTTACCGCTAAAAAGTATCTCTTCGTCGTATCTCCACAGTTTCAAGGCAATCCTCTTGTTGCCTCAGCCAGTATCGAAATCCTAGGCTTTGACATATCGCGTGACGTGCAGTTTTGTGGTCACTTGGAAGAGAAGCAAAAATTGGCCTCTAAAAAGCTTGGCGTGCTCAGCAGAGCGGGACAGTAGTTCATGCCGGCTCACTACCTGCAACTTTACAAAGGGCAGGTTCGGCCGCACATAAAATACTGTTCTCATCTCTGGGCGAGGTATTCCCAGTGCCAGTTCCTTCCATTTAATCGCATCCAGCGCAGAGCAGTTCGAATCGTGGGTGACCGAGCTCTTTCCGATCAGCTTGACTCACTGGCACTGCGAAAGATGTTGCATGTCTTTGTGTATTTTGTCGCATCTACTACAGGGGGTGCTCTGACGAATTATTCGGACTAATTGAAGCCGCAAAATATCACCCTCGCACATCGCAACAAAACTCGCAATACCATCCATACCATCTGGATGACTGGCGGTCCACCACAGTGCGATTTAAAAAAAGTTTTCTTCCTCGCACAACTTTCTTGTGGAATCGCCTACCACCAGAGATTTTCCGGACCGATACGACTTAGAGACCTTCAAGAAAAGAGCCTACTCCTTTTTAAAAGGCCGGCATTGCATCCGCAATTCCCCTGGTGTTGTAGTTGTTCATGGGCGGCGGTAATCACTTACCATAAGGTGAGCCGTATGTTCGTTTTCCCGCTCTTCTATAAAAAAATCTTCAATTTTTAAAAAGTTTGTTATTATGTGCATATTTTTGTGTGTCTATGCGTGTGTGTGTGTCTGTGTGTTTGTGTGTGGTGCGTGCGTGCGTATGTGTCTGTGTGTTTGTGTGTGGTGCGTGCGTGCGTATGTGTATATTTTACATTAGTAATTAACAATTATTGAATATATATGTAAATATATAATATACGAATTATATAGAAACTATATATATTTTTATATTAACGTTATACAAATTGGTATTTCTTACCAATGTATACTAAATTCTTATTAATTTGCCGTGTAGTGGCGTAAGAGTATCCACTAACCCACATTATCTCTTGGGGGTCATAATAAGCGATTGTGTGAATGAAAATAATAAAAAAACTGCGGTTTTCCACGTGCCTGCTGAGTAAATTTTCAGATCCAATTCGGCTGGGCAGCATTCAATAACTATAACTGCTGTGTCCTAGTCTAAATAATTATGAGAGTATAGTTACAAGCTGAAAGGCTTTCTTTGTTTGAAGTCGCCTGCAGGTGTCTATGAGCTGTCAACATGTCGACTTTAAGTTTTTTTGTCATTTCAGTTTTATTTAAATATAATTTAAAAAAACATTGTGTTAAAGACAACGTAGGTTTGTATACAAAAGATCGTGATGACGCACCGATTGCTCGCGGGCTATCTGTGCCCATTTATTATTAATTCAGATCCTCCGTTGTAAATTACACGCCTGTTTGAAACACGGCGAACAAAAGGGAAATTATTTTTACTTCATTGTGACAGGCTGTATTTGTAAACCACTTTACAATTACTTTTGTACTCGTAAATTCTCGTTGGAGCTGGAAAGTAAAATCCCACCAAAAACATTCTGTAAAAAACTAGCCAAGTCTCGATGGAGCTGCTTGTTTATCTCTAAAAAGTAATGAAATCTAGACAAAGTCGTGCCAAGTCTAAGCTTCCTTACTGCGATTTCTTTATTATTATAGTTAATGTTGTGTGACTTGGCCGTTGAAGGGTACACAAGGGTACAAAATCAGGTGCTACATGACACCCTTGCACCAATCTGTCGCCAGAACCGCTATCCATTGACGATGGAAAATTGCCACTTGGAAAACGTTGATTGAATAACCAGTCAATTGTAGGCGTCAAATCGACCACCGATCTAACATAAAAAAGACGTACAGACGGACTTCTATCAATGATTCGAAGTCCGCCTGTACTGGAAATAATTTTTTATACTGTTTGTTTCAGGCTCGCCTATACAAAAGTATTATTGAAATACGCAGTCGCTAATCTTTATCAAGTCTACAATTGACTGGTTATTCAATCAACGTTTTCCAAGTGGCAATTTTCTATCGTCAATGGGTAGCGGTTCTGGCGTCAGATTGATGCAAGGGTGTCATGTAGTACCCGGTTTTGTACCCTTGTGTACCCTTCAACGGCCAAGTTACAAAACATTAACTATAATAATAAAGAAATCGCAGTAAGGAAGCTTGGACTTGGTACGACTCTGTCTAGATTTCATTACTTTTTAGAGATAAACAAGCAGCTCCATCGAGACTTGGCTAGTTTTTTACAGAATGTTTTTGGTGGGATTTCACTTCTTTTTTGTAGAAACGTGGGCACATTGATTTATTTTATTAGATTTTCTTATTAGACACATTCTTTTTCTTTTTTAGGAGTAATTTTTTTTATTATTACAAATCTTTCTTTTCTTTTTTTCCGGTTCTGATTCTTGTACAGTAGCAACAGTTTTTCGTATTGCCCATTCGCGTTCATTATTTATTCTTTTAGATGGTTTAGACGGTTTAAAATCTGAAAGATCGGCGCGGTATTTACGCTTAAGCCGGTTGTATTCGGTGATCGCTGAAGCTTGAGCTTTTATACTCTTGAAGTCAACATTTATGAGGTGCATCCCATGAAGATTGGTTACTCGTGAAAGCGCCACGTAGCCTTGGCCACAAGTGAATATGGAGGCGCCAATGTCCATGAGGGCATTTTTTTAGACTTAGACCTTGGCTCTTGTGAATTGTTAGGGCATACGCCACACAGATTGGGAATTGTTCCCTGTACACGTATGCCCGGGGGATGATCTCAAATTTTGACTTAATAGGCAATAATTCGTGAATCAAATTATTAGCGAATTTTACTACCAATTGTTTAGGCTTTGTTTGGTCTTCCGGGTCCCACCTCACTTTTTGTACAACGCCTAATGACCCATTTACTAAACCTAAACTAACATCAATAATTTATCCTAAGCATTACTTTAGCTCCCTCTTTAATGATTACAGTTTCTTCCAGTCCAGCAGTCATCGACGCATCATCTTCATATTTTTGTAAACACGCCCGGGCTTTCGTTATCATACATTTTGAACAATCCAAGGAATCTTTAGCAACTAACTTTATCTCGGGGTGCGGAATCGCTTTTAACATAGCATTATTTAACTGCATACACATATTTCTAGTCGGTAGTAAACAAACAGTATCTTCTGGTAAGTCAATTTGTGAGCAGAGGTTGCAAAAAAAGCAATCTTTATTTATATATTTTTCATTTTTTCGAGGTGGGTTAGTGTAATTTGTTTATTTAACCTTTCTCTTACTGCGCCCGCCGTAACAAAAAACAGCTTTGTCACCTCAGCTGGCGGCACTTGTTATAAACATTTATGTTTCTCACTTATGTTTAAAGAGGTTTTTGGTACAGTTATTTAAAGCCGATAAGATTTTCGATAAGTAGAAACAATAACCATAACATCTAAATGTTTATTTTATTTTGTACAGATCTTTGTTTCTAACGGATCTTGATAAAGTGTACTTACTGACAACAAATTTTATTTTATGAATGAAATATCATAAGTTTTTATTTCATTTTTATGTCCTTACAATCAATACAACGTATTCTTCCTAAATAAACCGAAATTATGCATGTAATAATTATAATAATTCTACTTTTTAACTTGCAAACATTTGCTAAAAATTCGACAATAGACAGTTTGCGCGCGCTTTTTAACCTCATTTTCAAAACCTTTTTTGTGTATATATTATAGCGTCTTCCTTTATTTTTCTTATACAATCATATAGATATAACATTTAGCAATTCCTAGTAAAAGTATTTACTATGGTATTCGAATAATAAATATACTATTATTATCTTATTAGAAATCTTGACCGTTATGAATTTTTCGCGTAGAGGTTTTTTGATTCTACTTTTTTATCAATTGAAACATAAAAAGTTACTGTTGTTGTAACTTAGATAATTCAAAAACATTACGTAGTAAAGATAAATGACATTACTTACAGTTTTTTTGAAAGAAAATCCAACTAAAATCACAATCACAAAACTTCAACGATTACGCAACAAACAGCACCAACAGCACAAAAGCGAATGGCTGTTATATTTGATTTTGTCAATGTAACCGAGTGAATATAATTCTTCAGAATACTCTTTAGTTCGTTTAGAATCGAATGAAATAGTGTTCGATTGAAAATATACTGTATTTTTATATAAATTAATGAAGAAAATAGCAGCACGTAATGCGGACATGAATTCATATCCGAGGTACTCAACGGTCTTGTCGAGATGAATTCATGTCCACGATATCATAAAGGAATTTGAGTAATGTTCGAGTAGAATAAAGTTAATCGTTCGACTATTTTTTCTTGTAAACTTGTAAGTATAAGTATAAAAGCCAATCTAGTGTTATCCAGAGTTTTCCTTTAATTTTATTTATATGCGTATTAAAAGCAGAAGGGGAGGCATTCGCCCAGCAGTGGGACGCTATAGGTAGATTAAATTAGATGTGTCCCACTACGCTGGATTTTTGCAATGACAGTAGATTTTTATGTACCAATGGTAGAAGGGGGCATTACCATATCACTAATACAGCTGAGACCAGCTGAGGGTTCTTCATCAGATACTTTAGACCTTCGATTTTTGACATCAAATGAAGCGGCCCACCAAGTTGAATATTTTTTTGTAAAGGCGGTATGTCGATCTCTTCTAATAGTTTGGTTGGGCTCTTGTGTTTTCTAATCAGGGTCACCAGGTACTCCAGATGTTCGATTATCCTAGTTTTTATAGTTTTCCCTTTATGTGGCCATTAAACCCTAACTCTGTACCAAATTTCAGCTCTCTGAGTTTATGGGAAGTACTAGTTCTATTTTGATGATCATGAGTGAGTGAGTGAGTGTCTAAAATGCGAAACTTTGCTTTCGCTTAACTTCGGAACTAAATGACCTACAGACTTGAAATTTTGGATTTTAAGTATGTGATTATATTTTGTTTGTTTACTGGATGACGAAAATTTCTTCGTTCTGGTATTATCCAGAGGTTCTCAAGTAGGGGTCTGAAAATGCGGCAAAATGGTTCCAGTAAAGGATGGTACGGCAGTGTTTGCTTCGCGCGCGTTGTCGGGGCACTGCCGTGCCCCCCGATAGTTTATAAAATATACAGTCGAATTGTAAACCTATTGTTTTTTTTTAAGTCGGCTAAAAAGAGTCAAGTGAGGAATGTTTTAAGGATGATATAGCTATATATATATATATATATATATATATATATATATATATATATATATATATATATATATATATATACTTACATATATTTATAGGCTTGCTTTTGTGATTAGATTTTGGAGCTGAGAAGACTACATCAAGCTGTTTCTGGTAATGGCGAGAAATGAGTCTGGGTTACCGTAGTAGCCTATGCTGTGGTAGCCTATCAAAAGACCATTGTTGGACATAGGTCTTCCTCACAGATTTCCTCAAAGGATTGATATTTTCTCATTTTTATTTTTTGATTGTTGTAACTACTGCCGATCTCCAGTGGTTTATTTCCCTTTGTCGCCTCTCACGACAACCACGGCATGGTATGTATGTGGTAGTGTATATTTTTACACCGCCATTATACGCCCAGAGATTGTATAATAGCCGAGATTGGTATATTTTTTATAGAATATAATTATAATTTTTAACCATTATTTGTTTTTATTAATTTATTTTAACTAACCAGTTCTCAGAATGCGTGCCGAAAATATAGAAATGATCCGGCGTCGGCGCGAGGTGAAGTACATGATATGATATTACTTCAAGGTTTGAATAGACATCCACAAGTCGAGTGGGCCTGACGGAATCCCCCCAATTGTGCTGAGGACGTGTGCTCCAGAGTTGGCACCGGTTTTAACGCGTCTTTTCCGGTACTCCTACTCCCTAAGCGTAGTCCCAAAATCATGGAAGACGGCTCACGTCCACCCGATCCCTAAAAAAGGCGACCGCTCTGACCCGTCCAACTACCGGCTAATCGCCATCACCTCCTTGTTCTCCAAAACAATGGAGTCCATTGTAAACTGCCAGCTCATGAGGTACCTTGAAGATCACCAGCTGATTAGTGACCGCCAATACGGTTTTCGCCGTGGTCGGTCAGCTGGTGATCTTCTGGTCTACCTAACTCACAGATGGGCGGAGGCAGTAGAGTTAAAGGGGGGAGGCATTGGCCGTTAGTTTGGACATTGCGAAGGCCTTCGATCGGGTTTGGCACAAAGCGCTTCTTTCGAAACTCCCTTCCTATGGGCTTCCCGAGAAATTGTGCGATTGGATCACCAGCTTTCTTGCAGATCGGAGCATCAAGGTCGTTGTAGACGGTGCAAGCTCCGATTGCAAGCCTATTAATGCTGGTGTTCCACAGGGCTGCGTGCTATCGCCAACGCTGTTTCTTCTGCATATCAATGACATGTTGCATACCCGTAACATTCATTGCTATGCAGATGACAGCACTGGTGATGCTCTTTACACCGGCCGAGCCAATATTTCTCGGGAAAACGTCTCCGAGTGCCGGAACAAACTTGTGTCTGAAGTCGAGTCTCTGCTGGACAGAGTCTCGGATTGGGGGCGACTAAATCTAGTCCAGTTTAACCCCCAGAAGACACAAGTTTGCGCGTTAACCGCTAAAAAGAACCCCTTTGTCGTATCTCCTCAGTTTCAAGGCACTCCCCTTGTTGCCTCAGCCAGTATCGGAATCCTCGGCGTCGACATATCGAGTGACGTGCAGTTTCGTGGTCACTTGGAAGGGAAGGCCAAATTGTCCTCTAAAAAAGCTTGGCGTGCTCAGCAGAGCGGGACAGTATTTCATGCCGGCACACCGCCTGCAACTTTACAAGGCGCAGGTTCGGCCGCACATGGAATACTGTTCCCATCTCTGGGCTGGGGCTCCCCAGTACCAGCTTCTTCCACTTGACCGCATCCAGCGCAGAGCGGCTCGAATCGTCGACGACCGAGTGCTTTCCGATCGGCTCGATTCACTGGCGCTGCGAAGATATGTTGCATCTCTTTGCGTATTTTATCGCATCTATCACGGGGAGTGCTCTGAGGAATTGTTCGGATTAATCCCAGCCGCCAAATTTCGTGAACACACTACACGTCAAACGTCCCGATACCATCCACACCATCTGGATGCTTGGCGGTCCACCACTGTACGTTTCACAAGGAGTTTTCTTCCACGTACAACCTCTCTGTGGAATATTTTACCACCGGCGATTTTTCCGGACCGATACGACCTGGGGACCTTCAAGAAAAGAGTTTACTCCCTTTCTAAAGGGCCGGCAACGCACCCGCAATTCTCCTGGTGTTGCGGTTGATCATGGGCGGCGGTAGTCACTTAACATCAGGTGAGCCGCATGCTCGTTTGCCCCTTCTTCTATAAAAAACAGACTAATCAAAGGCCAAATTCTACTTGTAAGACAAAAATAAATAAGTGTGTTGTTACATTCTATATTAGTTATCAGTGATGACGACGCATAAAGAGGAGGTACCTCTCGTGGGTTTCATAAGAGGCTACATAGGGAATACAGGAGACAAGTAGCATCGTCTTCTTGATAACAACTCAAAATAATAAAAAACTGCGTTTGCCAAACAGCCCGCCAAGCGTGGCAACTATGGCAAAATATTTTCTATTAAAGAAGCCTATGTTTAACTGTGATTATGGAGGATGGATGGATGTAAAATTATAATTAATGAAAAGGAATAACTTCCCAGACCTCACGGAAGGTTCAATCAACGAGACGTACAGATATGTGAGTTATGAATTATCGGAATTGTTTAAATCAGGCTTAAATGAAGAATAATGAAAATAAAACCGGAATTCAGTCGAGTCGGCTTTCTTTCTTCCCTGGGTCAAATATTATAATAAAGAAAATGTTTTTCGAACGTCAGTAGAGTGAAACGGCAGAAATCGTCAAGTAAAGACAAAGTGTTCCCATTAGGTGACCTTTCGTTCCTTTCGTTTGTATCTTTAATTAATATATTCACTTAATAAATTAAAAAGTTACAGTTAAAAAGCCCTCTCTCTTCTCTGAGAGGGTTTTAGGGAAAAGAAGTGGCCGCCGCGCTGCCGCTGCTGTTTTCGAAATATATTTTTTTCCTTATTTCTCAGACATGCAGGTTTCCTCACAATGTTTTTAATTTCACCGCCAAGCACTTGGTATATCAGCACTTAAAATTTCAATTTACAATTTTATTGATGCCGGTGGGTTCCAACCTGGGTAGCTCGCGTACTGTGTAATATATAGTGAACCAACCATTTTACCATCTGAGCTGCCACAGCTTAGCTAATTAGTTAATTTAATTTAAATTAAAGTTGTTAAACATTAATCCGCACAAATCACTCAATATAATAAAATGATGTGTCTTACCTAGTTTGACGAGCACCTCCCGCCCTGCCTCAATTGCGTGCCTAATCCCATAAGTTTAGATTAATCTTAGCCCTATACAACTATAAATTCAAAATCAAAGGTTACGCTGATCATATGCTCAGCTAAGCTTTCCTTAAGTAAAGTCCGAGCAAAGCCAAAGTACGGTCTATAGATCTCAGCCATAGAGTGGAGACCGCATTTAGGTAAATGTAGTGAGGTACGCCCCCTGGCTAGATCGAGCGATGATCCGCGCAAAGCGGCTAGCAGCAACTGGATGTGTGAAGCCGAAGATCGGCCTAAGTGGCCCACCTTACCGTAGGCTGATGATAGTGATGATGTAAATAAATGGTGTATATATATATTTTTCATATTAAAATTATACAAATTAGTATTTATCACCAATGAATATTAAAATCTAGTTAATTTGCCGTATATTGGCGTGAGAGAATTTACTAAACGACATTATCTCTTAGGAATCGAAATAAGCGACTAAAAAAAGAGAAAATAAAAAAATGGGTTGCCAACTTGCCCACTGAGTAAATTGACAGATCCAACTCGGCCAGGCAGCCTTCGATAGATTACAACACATCTAATCATCATCATCATCATTACGGCCCTTTACAAGTCAACAGTGCTGAACATAGGCCTCTCCCAAGGTATGCCATATAGCACGGTCCCGAGTCACCTGCATCCATCGACTTCCTGCATGTCTTACCAGGTCGTCACTCCATCTAGTGGGGGGTAGCCCTACGAGGCTGCCACTCGAGAACATTTTTTCTCCAATGGTAGGAGAGGGTGTTGTCATCTTTCTTGACGAACAAGACCACCGCACTTCTGCTCCATGCCTCGGGAGTAATGCCACCATGGGGGACGGAATTAAAGAGCTTCTGAAGGACTTTAAGTACCGGTGTTCCACCCGCTTTCAGAAGCTCCGCTGTAATTCCGTCCTCGTCCGGGGACTTGCCGTTTTTAAGGTGCTGGAGAGCCATTCTAATCTCGCTCAGACTGACGTCCGGGATATCATCGGAATAGTGTCAGATAAGACTTGCTCTTGGATCGTTACTCACACTTGCGTGTGGCTCCAACGATGATGTGTACAGCTGCCCATAGAACCTCTCAATCTCACGAATCTCAGGTGTCCCGGAAACGATGCTGCCACACTCAGTCTTCAGCTTTAACAGTTGGCTCTTACTGGCAGACAGATCTCTGGCAAAGATTTTGGAGCCCTGGTTCCGCTCGATCACTTCTTCAATACGAGCAGTATTAAAGTTACGCAAGTCTCGCCGCATGCATTTGGAGATCTGTCCGATCAGTTGCCTGTATGCTGTCAAATCTGTTGACAATTGCAGCCTCATCTCCCGTCTAACAGCCATGTGATAGCATGCTATCTTCTGCATTGCTGCATTTGTCTGCAATTGCATTGCTATCTTCTAGGCACTGAAAGCGGTTACGTAACTCGAGCTGAAGTGTTTCAGGATTTTGGATTAGAGCACGAGGGGGAGCGTTGTCTCCATTATACGAGACCTATCCAACTTAACGTTTAGGTTCAGTGTGCCTCTAACCATTCGGTGATCGCTGCCAGTTTTCACACTTGCGATCACTGAGACATCACATAATCACACATCTAATCAAAACGAAAGAAGGTATACAGAAAGAAATTTAAAAATTGAAAGCGAGAGAGAAATCAATGTGTGTTTTCAGTGATGGTATATGGATCTGAAATGTGGTCTTTCATGGTTATCCATATGAGAAAGCCAAAAAGCTAAAAAGGCCGCTCAGCGAATTATCCATAGTACCAGCTCAGAGGACTCTCCATGTACTTTATCTGCGCGTCAAACTTCATGATGATGTTAACCACAGTACATATATTTATATATCTCATATATTTATTCCAAAAATTTTCTTTCTTTATACCTTGAACAAACAAAACAGCTTAATGGGATGAAACGTACTCGAGCAGTACCCTCGTAGCGTTAAGCGAAGTATAGGGAGTGACGATCTCATTTAAAATGCAGGGAGTCGATGATGCAGGTGCAGTTCATTTTATGGCATAATATAAGAAATAAGCTTTTTGCAAAAATAATTTAGCTTAGTGTAGAGGTAAACGGTTGCACAGTCAACATTTATCCTTGATATAGAATTAAAACTCAGGTGTGTTATCACTCCGGAGAATTAAGATGGAATGCCTTGTATCCAGTAAAAACGGTCTTCGGTTTTCTGCAGTCACAATATGAAAACCAGGAAAATTAAAGCTGCTATTTTATGATAGAATTCTATGAGAGCGTGATCTTTACACGGCCGAGCCGACCTATCCGTGCCACAATCATAATATGGCTGCAGCATGGCTCCACCACGTAATAAACCATTAGGTGAATTTGTAAATTAGTTTATCACTTGGATTTCATAAAAAGAGTCAGTAGCGCGATAATAAATTCAGGTCAGGTGACCGACACGTATAACTGTATTAGCATATTATGTTTATAGTGTTTATGATAAACACGTTTGCCTATTATTGGGTTGTTACCTCTGCATTGTCAAACAATTACATGCAGCGCTAGGTATGCTAATGTGCTTTCACGGTTTGTTACATTCAATGACGGTAGAACGGCTCTAATTCTTGGTTATAATCGAATGAAATAGTTTCAGTTTTAAAAATGTGACATGAAAAGTAAAAAAAATACGTGTGGCACTCGGTGACTGCCGCGGTAAAGCTATTGCATAGCATTTTTTATCAACTTATGCAATTATAATTATTTATTTATTTTATTTATGCAGTTAAGTCTTTGATATTAAATCAAGTTACACTTTTTGAGCGTGGCGACCGATAAGAAAACAATTTTTTTTCTCTTATTGAATAAATGAGAAGTTAATATTGTTTAAAATATTTTTAATATCTTACAATACATGTAGGTTATTCAGGAATTTTTATCATTGAGTTAGCAGCTAGTGTACACGCATACGTCTAGTGGCACGCACACAAACATCGTGCCGAAGTCTGCCGAGTGCCGAAGTCTGCCGAACTGAAACGACGTTAGACGATGCACGGCTTTCAACGCCACACCTCCGTGCCCGTCGGAGTGGGGGAGCGTGAGGTTTTTTTCGTTACGGAATTTCTGGATTCGGTCCCCGCGCTCAAGGCCCGCGATAGAAGCTATGCAATAGCTTAAAAAATTGTATTTTGAAATAAGACTTGCAGCTTTTCAAAAGTCCACTGCTGTACATCGGCCTCCATCATAAATTGCCTCAATATATATTTTCCGTACTTGTAACGCTGGACAAGCGAATTTTTTTTTATTGTGATTAGGAGACGCTGCTGCCCATTTACAGGTTTGTTGTTCTGTAACGGTTTTCAGTTAAAGCGTGGGCCTTCCCAGGTCATTTGTCGCGTCAAACTTCAAGGAAAATTACATTTCAGCTTAAATACATAAAAATTTAAAAGATTTTTTGCCAGAGCTAATATTTTAGCACTATATAATATTTTGACGGTTTTTGTAGTGTTAAGGTCGATCGATTTGTGTAGTAGTTTTAGCTGATCGACGGATACTTGTCGATAAAAGCTTGTTCGATAATCGATCAACATCGAGCAACATTTAATACATGTGGTTGTGGATTTATCAGCAGTATCTTTCAAAATGTATTCAGAAGAGGACAATAGGGAGCGGACGACATCAACTAATCCGTCCTAGTATCGTTTTGGTAGAGACTACCTATCACCGTCTACTAATGCATTCTACCATCGATCGATGCCACGAGGAACGATCAATCAATTGGTGTAGTAAAAACATAACAGAGATATTTAAGAGCAACAAAGCACCTGTCTCTCTGGATTTTTAGTGACAGATTGCTAAACAGAGTATTTAGCTATTGGAAAAATAGAGCAAAACAAATGCATGTTGCTAGATTAAGAATAATTTTAGAATTAAATTTTAATTACGATTAATAAGTATTTAATCCATTTAAAAATATATATGTAATGTATGTTATGTGTATTGTAATAAATGTATTAAAATAGCCTAAAAATGTTTATTTGGATGTTAAAAACGTATTACATATTTTTGAATGTGTTTAAGTTGGGATTTTAGTTCCTTTATCTTATTACTTGTATGTGTTAAACCGTTTCGGACCACGTGTTTTCTGAAATACATTTATGCAGCAAATTAATTGTGAAAAATGTGAAAATGGTTTTTAAAATGATTTTTATGATTTTATTAAATTGTTAATAATTTTTATAATCTGATTGTAAATATTTGTATGTGTTAAGAATTGTTCAATTGTAAAAAAATAAAAGAGACATTGGCGGTAATCTTATAAATACTCCAAATTCAAAGAATTTCGAGATGGTACTTGATCATTCTGCGTATTAGCAAGTTAAGTATATTTCTACTACGTCTTATTTTATTGCACTTTCGCTTATTTTTGCTTATTGCGCCTTTTGTTAAAATATTGTTAAAATCAGTGTTAAGTTATTTTTCTTCAAATATATTGTTACGCGCTCAAGTCGACGGCACTAGCGCCATCTAGTCTCGAACCGAAGAACTAAACTTCTTGAAGTTGAATCACGAACTCTCGGTACCTTGCGCGTGTTTACTTGAATATTCTGGATATTTCGCTGCTAATTTATATAAATAGGCGCTGCAAGATGCGATCAGGGAAGTATTGGATTTGGCGAGACAAGCGAAATAAAGTGAACCAGTGTGCTTAATTATTAGTGTTTTAAGTTTTAATTTGTGTAAAGGAAATTAAAGTGTTAATTTAGGTAATTTTATCGGCGATTTTTATTGTCACGAACCTCAAGCTCGTAACAATTGGTGTCAGAAGTGGGATAAAATCATGCCGATTTTACCTAAGGAGAAAACGGAGGGTATCCGTACCCGAAGTCAACGCCAGCAGGAGACGGACCAAAGAAGATTTGGTGGTGCAACGTCGCAGACTTCGGAGGGACAGCCGTCGGCTGCAGGCCCGTCAGTAGCTCCTACATCTGCATCACCTGACTTAGGTACTCTGATGGTCTGCTGCAGGAGCAGGCTCGCCGACAGGAGGAACAGGCTCGCCGACAGGAGGAACAGGTCCGTCGGTTGGAAGAGCAGCTGCGGGGCGGACAGGATGAGCAGGCCCGCCGACAGGAGGAACAGGCCTGTCGGTCGGAGGAGCAGATGCTCCTCGTTAAGGACCTTCATGCTACCTTTGGGAAAGATATAAAGGAGGTGAAGGATAGGGTTGCTCAACATGATAACCGCCTGTCGGAAGCTGAAACCCAAATCAAGGAAGCTAAAACCCAAATCGACCAAGTGAACAATCGGGTTGATTACGTGGTAGCTGACGTGAAGAAAACGCTGGACGACCTCAAACTGGGTGATGGAACTACAGCTCCCGTAGTAGCTACTACACCTTCGCTACGTGGGTTCAAAGTGCCACCGTTCGACGGGACTTCTTCCTGGTCAGCCTACAAAATCCAGTTCGAGGCTGTTATGAAGGCGAACGGCTGGAATAAAAGTCAGGCCATGACTGCTCTCACACTAGGCCTGCGCGACCAGGCCTTAACTGTTCTGGAAGCTCTCGGTGAGGAAGTGCCTTATGAGCAACTCCTTGAGGCATTGGAGGTGAGATATGGCGACGCTCACCTGGAACACGTCTTTCGTGCGCAGATTAAAGATCGCGTGCAGCGCATCAACGAAAACCTGCAGCAGTGGTCTCTAGAGGTGGAGAAGCTGGTGCGAAAAGCATACCGGTCTGTACCTGCGCTCATTGAAGGGAACCTGGTGCAGACATTCATCGACGGCATCCGCGACCTGGAAGTCAGAGCTGCTGTGAGGCTCGGGCATCACGAGACGCTTAAGGACGCCTTGGCCCATGCACTGGAGGTGGAAGCCGTGCGGCAGGATCATCGTTCCCATCGCGTCAGGGAGGTTGCAGCAGCTACAGTTCGCAACGGCAACAAAGGATACAGCCCTAGGTGCTATGGCAGTGGGTAAAAGGGCCATCTTCGCTCCAGCTGCCCTAAACGAACTGTAGAAAGGAGAGTTGATCGATCTCGAGAGGGTAGTGCAGCTAACGGCACCGCCTGGCGGTGGCAGGATCGTCGTTCCCCTAGCGATAGGGAGGTTGCAGCAGCTACAGTTCGCGACTGCAAAAAAGGATACAGCCCTAGGTGCTATGGCTGTGGGGAAAGGGGCCATCTTCGCTCCAGCTGCCCTAAACGAACTGTAGAAAGGAGAGTTGATCGATCTCGAGAGGGTAGTACAGCTAACGGCAGCGCCTGGCGGTGGCAGGATCGTCGTTCCCCTCGCGCTAGGGAGGTTGCAGCAGTTACGGTTCGCGACCACAATAAAGGATACAGCCCTAGGTGCTATGGCTGTGGGGAAAGGGGCCATCTTCAATCCAGCTGCCCTAAGAGAACCCTAGAAAGGGAAGGTAAACGATCTCAGAAGGGAAGTGCGGCTAACGTCACCGCCCAGCAGCAGCCGGGATACGACTTTAATATCAGACATCGCAGCGGGAAATCTAATGGTAACGCAGATGCATTGTCAAGAAGACCTTGTCCTGAAGATTGGAAACATTGTACTAAGCAAGAGAGTAAGGAAGTGGTATCCGTGAGGATGCTCAGCACAGACCACCTCAGCAACGAGTGGAAGGACAGCCTACGACATGCACAGCAGGAAGATCCGGACATCAAGCCGATTCTGGAATGGATGAAGGCCCGTGCTACCAAGCCTAAGTGGAGCGACGTCTCAGCGATGAGTTCAACCACGAAAAGCTATTGGGCCCAATGGGACAGCTTGCTAATTCAGGATGGAGTCCTGTGCCGTAAATGGGACAATTGTCGAGGAGACAGCTGTCGTTTGCAAATGGTTGTCCCCAAAGCTAAAATGCCGAATGTTCTACAGCTGTGCCATAATGGTCGTTCAAGAGTCCATCTGGGAGCTAAACGAACTCCGCTGAAGGTCCGAGAACAGTTTTACTGGGTCCATTATCGTGACGATGTCGAGGCTTGGTGTCGTACATGTACGAGTTGTGCGGCCGTGAGGGGACCTCAGACACGTAGTAGAGGAGCACCGAAATTGTACAATGTTGGTGCACCATGGGATAGGACAGCATTTGACATTGCGGAGCCGTTACAGAAAGGTGCAAGAGGGACTCCTAAGATCGTCCATGTGGATCGCCTGGCGCGTTATTATGGGGCCGATAATGCTCGGGACGAGCATGTCTTAGGAGGGGGCAGTGTTACGCGCTCAAGTCGACGGCACTAGCGCTATCTAGTCTCGAACCGAAGAACTAAACTTCTTGAAGTTGAATCACGAACTCTCAGTAACTTGCGCGTGTTTACTTGAATATTCTGGATATTTCGCTGCTAATTTATATAAATAGGCGCTGCAAGATGCGATCGGGGAAGTATTGGATTTGGCAAGACAAGCGAAGCTTCGGAGCGAAATAAAGTGAAACAGTGTGCTTAATTATTAATGTTTTAAGTTTTAATTTGTGTAAAGGAAATTAAAGTGTTAATTTAGGTAATTTTATCGGCGATTTTTATTGTCACGAACCTCAAGCTCGTAACAATATTATTTTAAATCGGCTAAATTCTTTCATAATTTGTCCCTTGTTAGGAGGATGATTTTAACAGCTCCTTTTAGCTAAATAGGAGAATTTAAGTTTGTTACTGAACTAATCTTTTTCCCTTGCTAATTTCTTTGTTTGATTGTCCACGAAAATATCACATGCATATAGTACTAGTTCAATTGATATGGATAACCGTGTTTTACGCAGGATAGAATGATATATGCGCCATCATTGTTTTATTTGAATATTTTGTAAATTAGTAATTTTAGTGATGGTGTATATTTGTAACGGAACCAAAACAGTCGAAAAACAATGGCTAATTTGCGCGTTTTTTATTAAAAATATTATCTAAATATGCGTATAATGCGTATTTTAAAAATTATATCATTTATAATGGTAATGAATTATCCTCAGATATCTTTGTTTTCAGTTCGAACTTAATCCTTTACCTTTAAACGAGCAATTATATATATATATATATATATATATATATATATATATATATATATATATATAATATATATATATATATATAATCGAAATATCGGAATCACGGAGTTTCGGGGGCAATAAATCGATCTAGCTAGGATTTATTTTTAGAAAATGTCCTTTTGTCCGTGTTTTCAGGCAATAAAAAACTGCTATAATATAAGAAGGTAAATTTCGACAGATCACTAACGATCGTTATAGCTCAGGTGGGATGTTGGTCAGACGTGACATCGGAGTTCCTCGGTTCGCGTCCCGTCTCTGGTCTAGCTTTTTTTCTTCTTTTTTTTTCAAGTTCCCTTCTTTTGTGAGAAAATCTATTATTTCAAGCCCTTTTTTTCGTAATTTTTAAAAATACGAAAATTTTAATAAAATTAATTGCACTCATGATTTTTATTCAAATAACTAGTTCAGTTTTTTCTATTATGTCAATAAGATCAAAAAATATTATTCATTAGTACGTAATTTCGAAAAAAAAAACCGGTCATCCAGGTACTTTACTAAATTAAAATTAAATTTTACTTCGCGTGAGTTAGCTTTTCAAATATTTTTAGAAGCAGCTCCAAGTCAGGAAGTTAGTAGTGCTTCACCGCCGTTCCACGGAAAGCACATTAAGTTGTTGGCCCTGCGCATGATCTCTCTTTAGTTGTGTTCGATTGCAGTCCCAACGGACTATGTGAGTGAGTTAGAAGTGTTGAACTCGTGCGCTCACGCTCTATAGCACAGAGTACTAGTCTTCAATGAGATTCGTCGCCGTCAAAGTCTTAATCATTCGAAAATTCGACAGATGCAAGTGCCACAAACCATGCTATGTGGAAATACTTGGGAGAGATTGATGCTTGAGTTAGGTTTTAATAGTTTGAAAGTGTAGACTCCCACTTGCAGAAGTCTGCAAACGTACCGTACGTAAACGCACGCTGTGAAAACGTACAGCATCGCTTCTGCCACTATATCGGATTTGATAGACCACAAATCCTCGCGAGAAAGAAATTGATTCCTACCAAAAATGATACGTGAGGCTATTGAAATTTAAAATTATCCTAATTGCAATAGAGATGATGCGGATGTAAGTATGTAATACAAGTTAATACCAACCCAAGCATACAACTGCAAGATTTCAAGATATTATATATGAGCTCACTTTGTGTAGATCGGAATTTTTTTAAACTAAAACAGCCGTAAATAATAATATTTTAAACTATGACATTGGTATGTCAAACAGCTGAGTTTCCCCATGATCACAGTCTATTAGACTGTACTGTCCTATGGGTGCTATAAAGTACTTGAAACGTCGGGAATTTAAAATAAGTTAATATACTCGATAAAATCCGAAAAACTAGTTTAATTTAAATCCGTTGTGAATAGTAGATAAAGCAAATCATTTCAAAATATTTATTTTAAAAAAATAACATCATTTTGACATTTTCACGGAAGCTATCGCTAACTGTGCGTAACTTTTATCACATTGGGAAATACAAACAATCTGTGTGATTGATTTTTTTGAAAGTACTCACATGACATATACAAGCTTGTACACGTTTTCATATATATCACTACAATATTAAAAATGATTACATCGAAATCAAAATATTCGTGAAAGTTTTGCTCAAGCAATTCAACAAATGCGATAAATTTGTTGACGTATATTATGTATGAAATATTTATCTATCCCAATTAAATTAAAATTTTTAATCTAGTACTAATTATATAGTGGAGTCTTTGGTATAATTTAAAAATATATATTTTCGTTAACTTTATTTACTTTTGAACAAGTTAAAATATTATTGCCTATACTAATAATTATTGTTATTAAATGTATATTACGTTCTATTATTGTTCATATACATAATACATTAAACCGTATTTATACTTTTTTATATTTTACATGACGCTAACTTATTCTTTACTCATTTGTTACTTTTAAATCAAATATGAAATGAATGCAAGCACGATGCGCGACGTGTAATCCCTGAGTTTGAACACAGAGTAAAGTTAGACCAGAGGGGAAGCTTCCTAACAACGTTGAAAGTGCATATCTACATATGTGTACTACATACAGGGTTGTCACCTGATGAATGTGAAAAAAAGTAAGGAAAAAATAACAATGTTATATAGTATAAAACTATATATGGTTCCATTCTAACTTATATTAATGTAACAACATGTAATGTAACTTACTTATTGTAACTTAAATCGAAACTGCAAAAATTGTATATTTATCTAATTTTCGTAGTATTATATCTTATGGAATCTTGCTGTAGAGGGTAAAGCGGTGAATATTGAGAAAATACGTGCAATTAAAACCGTGCGAATCCCTTCGAGAGAATTTTATAGAAATATTCTCACAGAAGCTTCATAGTAAATATTTCTATCAATATCATTTTCTTAAGACAACGTATTAATGAGTACAAAAAATCAGGTGGTGGTATTACTGGCGGCAGTGTTGGTTGTGGTCCACTACCCACCAGCACCAACGATACTACAAGCAACACCACCAACGCCGGCACCACTATCACTAACACCAACTTCACCACTGTCTGGCAAACTTTGATATTATTTTCTCTCGAATTTTTATACATACTGTACAAGGGTGGGCATTAATTTATACAGAACACTAATTAATTATTTATATAAATCTATAATGTCTTATTTTATATTAAATAATCTGTAGACTTAAGTCTATTAGTAAAAAAATAATTTATTAATAAAATCACGAAATATTGTTCTTCCATTTATTTAAATGCGCACGACTAACATCCTTTTGATGGATACTCTGACTGAGCCGGCATATACCGGTTTGTACCCCGACGGAGCGTCGGTGAACCTGTCGGAGAGAGCTAAAATGCACACATTGCTGGGCTATATATGGGTATAATCACTGCGAGCCGTTTTTATGTAGCTTCCCCTCTGATAGGTTTCTTTACTCATGTGGTTTGAGCACTAGCGGTGGTCGAGCCGGTTTAAAGCAGTTTTCTCTGCTCACGTACATACGTGCGTTAAGCTTGTAGTAGTGTACTCATCATAGCGCGATTGTATAAAGCGTTACCTCTGGTCGGTTGTTTTACTCATGTAGTGTGTCTACGAGTGCTAAAGACTCGTAGGACGACGGTATACAATGACAGTATCGTGGATCTGTCCGTTGTAATAATTTTTCTAGTACACTCAAGGAAGATGGTGTTGCTGAGAGGCTGCTCTGTGTTGAGACGGAAGTGTTTCTATTAGTTTGCATACTTTGGTGTTATCATGTAATTATGTCCCTCATGTTATACTGCTGTGTAATTGTGACGGGAACATAATATTACGGTACGATCGAAGTGTAATTTCTCTATACTGAATGTATTGTAGTATGCTTTTATTGCTGCGAATAATTAATTGTGTAAGCAGGAGAGCAAATAGAAAAACGTCTCTTACACTACTATTACTTTTAGCAATCGACTTTGTGACGTATTTCCGCCAAACAATAATGAAGCTATACAATTCGGAAAACATCTATTAAATATTCATCGTACGAAATCTAACTTTCATCGGGCTAATTTCCCCTTCGCATTCATTCATTTAGCTGTAACTTCGCAAGTGTCAGAATGCTTAATCTCAATGTCAAACTTTGGATGGCAAACGCAATTCATTAAGCTTTCAGACATCTGCTAAACTAGGGAATTAATTTCAAATTGAACGGTTTACAGAATTGAGCAATGATACCTAATAATATAATATATATCATTTTAACTCTTCATCATCGTTATCATTACAGCCCTTCACAAGTCCACTGCTGAAAATAGGCCTCCCCAAGGTATGCCACAGCACGGTCCTGAGCCACCCGCATCCATCGTATTCCTGCATGTCTTACCAGGTCGTCACTTCATCTAGTGGGGGGCCGCCCTACACTTCGCCTACCGGTACGAGGCTGCCACTCGAGAACCTTTTTTCCCCAACGGTTGTCGGTTCTTCGAGCTATATGGCCGGCCCATCGCCACTTCAGCTTACTAATCCGTTGGGCTATGTCGGTCACATGTTTAACTCCTATGTATATTAAACTAGCGGATACTCGGCGTGATGCTACCGCAGAAGAAGTAATTGTGGAAATGTGGTTTTAAATTTGGAGGAGTTAAAAATATTATTTAACTTTCAAATAAATTTCTCGGTACGATACGAGTACCATCTATTTTAAATTTATAAGTGCAAACAATAAGTTGACAAAATTTTACTACAAGGAAAAACAAAAAAATGGGTGATGTGCCTGCGCGTAAACACGAAAAAACAAAACTGAATTTTTATTTACTATATTATATTCAATAAATATAAATGAAATAAATTCAGCGAGGAAATCCAGCCAGCGTTCTGGCCACTATAACGCGGAGAGTAGGACAGTTTGAAAATGTAAATTTTGAGTTTCTATTTATTACAATAATACATTTTCTTTTTATGTAAAGTTTGATGTATATTATCTAGAAAAAAAAAATTATATTAAAAATTTTACATAAAACAGCTTAGTATATTTCACCAGTTTTATAGTTAGTTTAAAAAAAAAATAAAATAAATAATAAAATTTTATTTAAATAAAAAAAAAAAAGGTTTTAATCCCTTTTTTCAGTAGTTTTATCTAAGTCCTCCGGAGTGACACTGAATTAAAAAATTATGATACAACCTCAGTGCTAGACTTACCTCGTAAGTGGTCACTATGACCCATAGACACTTACATCTATCCTTGTTTATGAATCAAATTGCACATGCGTTGTCACCTTCGAGGACTTGGATGAATGTGGTATACGTTTCTACTCAGAAGAGTTTCCGGATCTCTTCACTCACCAAACGATACAATTCACTGATATACAGTTTCCAAATTGAGATTTTATTACGATGTAAATGGGCCGTGGGTCTATTCACTCTAATACGAATAAAATATTAAGTATTAGGATACTATTTCTGTCTTGTGTTTCATCTGAGTTGGTACTACACTCTTACCTATTTTGCCATCGGGTAGCAGTGCTTGCATTGCTGTATTCCATTCTGAATAGTGAGAGTATAGAGAGCCAGTATAGTCACAGGCTGTACGGTGCTACTTACGTACGGTTTATCTTATTCCTCATAGGTGACCACGCATCTGTAACCTTTTTTGTTTGAATTTACCTGCAGATGTTCATGAGCTGCAGTAACCACTTAAGGCCTGTATTCACTTTGATTAGTGATCAGTGTAGGTGCGTAGTGATTAGAAAGTGTGGACAGCGATTGATTAGTGCAAGTTGTTAAAATAAACTACGTAGTAAAGTGAAGAGAAGCGCGTTCTATTTTTTGGTAAGTGGACTATGAGTACTCACGTCCCATGCGTCCTCCCTTCCCCCTCTCGCAGCATATCTGCCACTAAACACGTCTGGACAGCAGTGTTTGGTGTTTAGCGTTTAGCGTCGGGCGCTCGCTTATATTGCGAAAATGGCAAAGTGGACCGAAGACACAACCTATTTATTGTGCAGGAGTATCAAAAAAATTAATGACTTTGTAATAGTAAATACCCTAACTGTAAAATTAAACGAGCCCGAGATGTGGCATTTCTACGTATAAGTGAAGTTATGAACATACCGGGGTTTGGAAGAAAAGAAGTTCATAATTAAATAAAAAACTTGACCTCTACATATTCGCAAGAGGTTAAGATGTTAAGTTGAGTACTAGCTGGTCAACGGCTAACAACTGAATTTACTAAACACAGCCACTAAACAGAACTGGACACTACAACTTACATTACACACATGCACTAATCACCCGCAACTACTAATCACCTGCACTCGCACTAATCAAAGTGAATACAGGCCTTTACGCATCATATCGACTGTAAGTTTGTTTGTCATTTCAGTTTTATTAAAATTATTTTAAAAAACATTGTGTCAAAGACAAAGTAAGGTTGTATACAAAAGAGCGTGATGACGCACCGATTGCTCGCGGGCCATCTGTGCCTCTTTATTATTAATTCAGACCCTCCGTTGTGAATTACAAGCCTGTTTCAAACATTGCGAACAAAAGGGAAATTATTTTTACTTCATTGTGACAGGCTGTATTTCTAAACCAGTTTACAATCACTTTTGAGTTCGTAAATTCTTGTTGGAGCTGGGAAATTAAAAAAATTATAAAACATACAGTCGAATTATAAACCTATTCCTTTTTCTAAACGGCAAAAAAAGAGTCAAGTGATGGATGCTTAAGGGATAACTACTGATAGCTGAGTCTTGCTTTCATTCATGATTGGATTTCAGAACTGAAAATAGTACATCAAGCTGTCTCTGGTACCGGCTGGACTCGATCTTGGGTTACCGCTACCGTTACCGTTATAGCCTATTAAAATCCATTGAAATGGAATGAATGATTTTTATTCAATATAAATTATTGTATAATACTTATTGAAAGTCATTTTTTTATTAACCAGTGGTTCGCAAAAAAACCTCTGTCCTGGGAAGAGCCAGCAAGAAAACCAGCGGGACTTTTTGACACATTTCAATTTACAATAAATTTATTTTGTATGAATTTTTATAGAACCAGCGTGGTGGCGTTCACCTCATTCACATAGGTTATTTTCATTTATATATTCATTTATATTATAGTAACCCTATTTGTATAATGTTTCTTTAATAAAACATTTACGCTTGTATAATGACAAATTTTGTACATAATTGATAGAATCAGGCGTTACTTTGCGCAAATTCATTATAATAAAGATATTAATGTAATATGTTATATATTAATGTAATATGATATTAATGTATTATGTTAATATAATAAATTAATGAAAGAGGAGTTGGCTAGGCAAAAGCAGTGGAGCCGTCTTCAGAATATCGAAATTACAGGTGTCCCAGAGTACAAGGATGAGAACACTGTTGAAATTGTTGTTAATCTGGCCCAGAAATTGGGTGTCACCAAGGACAGCAGTGAGATGGAGCTTGCACATCGTGTGCAGCCGCGTAAGCCGAACAGTTCCATCATTCACCGTTCCATCATTGCCCGGTTTCGTCACCGTAGCACAAAAGACTCGATAGTAATCGCATCGCGTAAACATCGCGGCATCAAACTAACCGACATTGGTATGGTGAACAAGACAAGCAACGATAATGCCAGAAAAAAATATTTATATTAATGAGCATCTTACACCATACAACCGGGATTTATTTAAACAGTGTAAAATCAAGACTAAGGAATTTAATTTCAAATTTATCTGGACAAAAAACGGTCGTATTTATGTGCGTCGCAACGAAACTTCTCCCCCCATACCCATTATAACGACGGCTGATTTGATAAAAATAGTTTAATTTGTATCGATTGTACAGCGATGTTACTCTTAGTTATGTTACGCATACTTACACAATACACACGTTTCTCAATGTAAGTGAGAAATTCATAGACAGGGTAAGAAATTGTGTAATAAGAGAAGAGTGTGGTTTGCAAGATGATGTTGTGACCAGGATTAAGAAAGGAATGCTGCGGTGGTTTGGTCATTTTGAAAGAATGAATGAGGAAAGAGTGACAAAGAAAATTTATGTTGCAGAAGTGAAAGGCAGAGTCGGAAAGGGACGTCCTAGGCGAAAATTTATCGACAAAATTGGCGATTTATTAAAAATGGGGCAAATTAGGAGTACCCTTAATCGACGAGCATGTATGCGTAGGTGTATGGATGTGAAGGAGGCGAGAGAGGTGTGTCAGGATCGTGCCAAATGGAAGTCTGTAGTCTCTGCCTACCCCTCTGGGTGACAGGCGTGAGTGTTTATGTATGTATGATTTTTTGACATCTGTCAAATGGGACTTCATAATTGGAATAGAGTATAGTAACTGGTATTACTGATATTACAACTGGCATTACTGGTAATACTAGTATTACATTGCTAAACATAGGCCTTCCCCATAGATTGGCTTATAGAATGAATATTTACCATATTTTCTCAAATGGAAGACGATACTACTAAACCTCAGTGATTTGTTTCCCTTTGTCGCCTCCTACGACACTCACGGGACTTTATGGGATAGTAAATATTTTTACACCGCCACTATACAGCCAGAGCTCGGGTATTTGCATATTATGTGATTTAAATCAAACGTTTAATTTTTTTAAGAATAAGGAGCATACATTCTACGTGATTTTTAGTGGATATTGTGAACCATAGACATCTACATCTATAATCCTAAATACCCAAAATGTAGATGCGTTGGCACACATGAGAACTAAGGTGGAATGACTTTCTTCCAGTAATGAGGGTCTACGGATCTTTACACTGACCATACGAAACACAGCAGCAATTCAGATCCAATCAGTTAATTCAGATTGACATTCTGTGAGAGCGTGGTCCACCCCCGGTCGAGCCGACCCATTCGTTCTACAATCATAATATCTGCATCATGGTTCTACCACGTATATTCTCATAACGAACTTAATGTTCTTATAAGGAATTGCTTGAGAAACCTACGAAGTGAGTAGTATTTAAACATTGCTTGACTAAATCTACAAAAGATTCTTTCTTTTTTGCCATATTACACATTTCCTTTATTGTATTCGAAGTTTCTTTCATATGTCCTCTATTCGTTTCTAATAACTTTTAAATAGTTTAATATGGGTAAAAAAAAGGTATGGGTATGGGTTAAATACGAGTAGTTTAATATGGGTATCTATTAATGTGTTTCGATAGTTTCAGTGTTCGTGTCCCAATTGCTCACTGGATCCTTTTTCATCACACAAATTTGTCAAGCCTGTTTTACATTTTAAAAATGATTTTTTAATGTTTTTTAGTAAATATCCACTAATATATTCTAATTGTGCCTTAATTTTAGGATTACGTAGTTTTATATATATGTATATATATATATATATATATATATATATATATATATATATTTTTTTTATATATATATATCTTTCAAGATCCGGTAATTAGTAATATGATCAATATTTCCTTCAGTTGGAACATTGTTACTATGCATTTTTTTACAAAAAAAAAAAACTTGACAATGACTTCAATGGTTGGCAGGAATCTTTCTCACAATTGGCCCCTGGTGAATGCGAGTTATTTAAATTATTTACTTATTTACTAACAATGATGCAAATGCAATCTCAAAACCTGCTGATGTTGGATTGACATTACTTGCTCCATGGTTCCTTATAGATCCAAAAAATTCTCAAGTGGGTCTTGGTTAAAATGACGTAACCATAAAGATTTCAAATTATATTCTTTGAATAATTTTGGTTTCAAATATTTAATATTCTCAATGGTGTGTAACCAGTTTCTAATACATGGAACACTAGCAGATGTGCCTGTGCTTGCAGACACAAACTTCAAAATTGTTCAAATTGTTTTCAAAATTTGTGTAGCATTATCCCACACTACTTGATGAAATGATGTTGGGGTTTTCTTATTATTGTTATAGTTCCCATTT
This sequence comes from Parnassius apollo, assembly GCA_907164705.1. Taxonomy (NCBI): domain Eukaryota; kingdom Metazoa; phylum Arthropoda; class Insecta; order Lepidoptera; family Papilionidae; genus Parnassius; species Parnassius apollo. Next base: position 1,241,007 of record CAJQZP010001616.1, on the reverse strand, counting down.
GAAGAGTCGAAGAGTTCATCAAAAAATAATAATATACTGGCAGTATCCTTGTATTATATTCCTTTATCTGGTGAAAATTTAATGATAAAATTATTAAATGGTTAAAAGTTATTATTAACCTATACAAAATATATTTATTTGTTTGGCTAATGTATCTCTCACATAAATTACCTCATAGGCAGTACATTTACCATAGTAGCCATGCTTGGTTTACAATCATAGGATTTTTTTAGTTATTATCATTACATTATTTCTCTCTGTCATCTTTTATGACACCCACAGAAAAATATGCGACAGTGGAGATTTTTACACCACTACAACGCTCCTATTCATTTGCAAGAATTTTGTAAAATTTGTTGGTTAGTTATAAGTTGAGACAGTAATAATGTACGATCCCAGTTTATAGATAATCGAATGACAATATTGCAAGAATGATTTCTTCTGTAATATTTGACTCATATGACAATTATATATATATCATATTAATTACTAAAATCGGATTGAATGAAAAATTTTGATTATATTCAAAATAAAAATAAAACCTATTATTTATGGATTTTATGGCCAAATGATTGGATATATTACAATCTAACAAATATATTAGTTGTTTATTAAAGTTTTGCAACAAAAAATCATAAAAATTTATGAGGATTGTTAATATTACCTGCTAAGTATTCCATGTTAACTGCAACTGATCTACTTAAAACTTGTGTAGCACATTTCACTTTCATTTTAGGTATTTTCTTTGGGTTGACATGGTGCTCTGTGAGTTTTGTAAGAAGTCTAATGCTTTTGTTGGCTGGATTTTCTTTATATAATTGAACAATATGGTCCCACTTGGCGGTTTTCTTTTTATTATCAAGTACATGTGTTAAGTTTTTGGTCAAATGATTATTTCTAATGCCTTTGATCAAGTGTGGAGGATCATACAAAGGTATAATTTCATCGCCATCGATTTCAAAGGACTTTTTATTCCAATCGGATTTTTTTCTTAGATGATATGCTTTAATTTTACTATTAGATTATAAATTGCACTCATGTTAGATACCACCTTGATCACATACTGTTGCTACAACCTTTAAACCCACTGATTTGAGTTTTCTTATTACTTTCTTTATTTGATTTCTTAATTCATCTTTTTGTGTGCTTCCAGAGCAAAATGATTAATTGATAGGCTTTTTTAAATTCTTTTGAAATCCCCTCACCATAAACACTAATGCTATTTTCACAATGTTTTTCATGCCATTGTTTAAAAATCCCTTTACAACATCTCTCTTCTTATTGTATTCAAAATGTGGTGAGATTGCAATTTCATCGAATGATAACATGTATAACTTGTCAGTCTCGGACATTTTTTAACTTTTTTACTTAAAACGTCAAATAAATTATCGTTAATTCCAGGCTTCCAATCAGCTCTTGTTATCACGCGACTCAGTGTTGCTGAATAATGCAGAACAAATACATTCCTAAGCCACCTGTAAGCTCTAGGTCCTTGTTTGTAAAGAGCTAGGGACAAAATTTTTCTTTTTTTGAATATCTTCGTGCCATTTTAGTTTTAGTGCCTTTTTCAGCTTCAATGCAAAATGATCTTTATCAGCTTGTAATTTTTTATTTTGCGAACAAGAGTAGCTTCAGAAGAGAATACTTTGCAAATACTAGTCTTCTTTGACGCTGAAAATAATTAAAATAAGAATTAGTTTCGATAACTAAAAAAAAGCCAGCAAAATATAAAAACTATTTAACAATTTCTGAGTTCCGAAACTCGGATCTGATTTCCAATTTGGAACTTGCCATCATAACACAATCAAAATTCATTTATCCATTATAGCCTATCAAAAGTCTTCTGCTAAATATAGTCCACAGAATAGATCTCTCTAGATCTAAATTTGCTCGTGGTTGACTCACTTAGCAGGCAATAGGCAACTGCAGTTTTCCATTATTTTGAGTTGTTCTGAGGAGGATGTAGCTGTCCATCTCCTATTTAATTTTGCTGTCACCTCTTGACACTTACACTACGATATTGACACACAAAGCAAAATGACATTAGTCGTAACACAATTTTGCAATTTGAGAAGTGGATTTCTACGCAATTTTTACCATCATTCAGATAAGAACATTTTATGACAAAAGTTTATATATACATTAATATTTAGTTTACATATTTGGGTTGTCAATGCAAAGGTACAGTCTGCTAGTCTCATAGAAAGAAAAGATTACACTTCAAGAATATTAAATAAAAGTTGTCTGTTTGAAATTACCTTCAACAGTTGATAGTAAGATGACAGGCTTTGCAGTGCTTGTTGATGGGTGGTAATCAAAACCAACATTTATATAGCAGCCTGAAAAAATACAAAAATTAAAAATTTGTATTTAACTGTTTTGTATCATATATTTGAGGTAAAAATCTAAGTACGATTTCATATGTTTATAATTTATTATAATCGGTATAGAATAAAATCTTGATATAACCTATATTTAAACACAATAGTAATAATCAGATTTACATAATACCAAAAATTATTGAGCCTAACCACACATTGAATCAAACATCACTTACCTGGCAAATGTAAAGCTGGTACTGCATTAGGTGCAAGTCTTTTACTCCATATGTAATACTTCGACTCAAAGTGAGATGACATACTCTGCGGTACTTAAATATATTGTCATCCTTCATAGCTAAAATGTCTTCACTAATGGCATACACCCAAGAACGAAATCAATCAGCTTGTTTGCTTGGGTTTGAAAATATATGTAATATAACATTATCCGATCCTTAAACAACAAATAAATTTAATAGTATTATTATATAATGCTAATTTAATGATATTTTCAATCTTCTTATATTGAGTGGATATGAATAAGCTTTAATAGAGATAAGTGATTTTATGCTTATTAAAGCATTAAATAATTTATTCTGTTGTTTTGTACCTAAAGAATTATTTATATTTCTTTATGAACAACACGTAAAACTAACCTGATATATGTACAGGCATTATATATTGCAATTACAGCGACGTTTAAACAAATAATTTCAAGTAGGTTTTATTTTTGTACCTTGTAATAATTTTATGATATAAATACTTACGGTTTTTGCTGCAATTAGGTACACAGCATCTTTTTTCAGCAGCCATGGTAAATGTCGACAGAATCCAAGTTTTAAGGCAATCCAAAATCCGAAAAGAAGACCGTGAGTTAACGTAAACAGATTCAAGGTACAAAGTCAAAATAGCAAGCAAAAATCGTGGACAAATCCACAAAAATCCACAATTACAAGCAAAGGATAACATTCACGTCAACAAATATCAAACGGAATTAATTTGAATTTATTACCAAGATGGCGGGCAAGGCGAAAAAATGCACCCTCTGGGGCTAAATGTTTTAAACATAAACACGTCTAAAATACAAATTGTATAGAAGTGATAGGCCCCTGGTAACGGCGATCTAACTAATACATTAGTAGTGGCGCCTTTTAAATGGGAGCATTAAAGGCGCGCATACACGGTATCTAGACCTATAAAACAAAAAAAAATACATATAATAGCGTTCAGTTAACACAGGCTCATCAATTACAAAGTTAAATTTTGACAAAAATATTAACATCTACTTTGTTATACGCAACATGGCCCGATCTTTCAATATCGTCCATAACGATAGTATTTACTGAATTAACTTTTTAACCATTAAAATTTCCAATGCATAATTCTTAGGAACAAGGTAGGTAGTTGTAAATTTAGATAATAAAACAATTGTTAAAATGATTCCATAAATATTTGTTCATAAGTACGCAAAGTAATAAAATACTTGTATTATTAAAAAAAATACATAATAAAATACACATCCGAAACAACTATCAACAGCAATAATGTTATAATAAACCTTAAATATGTATGAATAGGCATTAACGTTATTAGCAGGTAAATGAGTTAATACATTTATTTCATGTGTGATATTTTTATAGCACTTTAAAATTCAAGAAGCTTAAAGTATGATTTCATATAATAATAATATTTAAATTTTCGGTATCAAAGTAAAAGAGCAAATAAATTAAATAAATTTTGGAAGAGATTTGGAAGAATAAGTGTTAACATAGTATATAAACATAATATGTGATCCAATTAATATCATTGTACTTAGGTTATGTTAGCGAAATGTACAATTTTGTAGACAGTATTTAATTATTTAACATTTGCCTGCATCCGAATATTTTTATAAATTAACGGTGTGGATATTTTTTTTATTTATTTATTATAGGACAACACAACAGATTACATCACGACTTAAAGCTATAACTTACAAAAATAATGGTGTAATACAAGACATAATCCTTATACGTGTTATCACGGCATGCCAAGATTGAGTAACAAACATTTTAAATAAAATTGCTTAAACTACTCACAATTCCAACAAATCAAGAACTATAAATATAATGAATATCAATCGACGGGGATGTCCTTGAGAATGTCTTTCAAAACATTTCTAAAGCGAACCAGGCTAGAGTTGAAGATGTCAAGGTTGGTAAAGCGAAGGCTATAATCCTCATAAAGTCGACATAACCTTGATAGGGGTTGATTTCGAGAGATATTATTTCGCGATAGGGGTATGTCAAATATTTTTTTCATAGGTCTACGTGGGTTGTGTTTTATGTTAAAATTTAACAGTTCCAAGGCCTCGGGGCTATCCAGTTCCGAGTGTATTATTCTGTGTAGGTTGACTAGGTCCAATTCGTCGCGACGGAGGTGAAGTGGTATCATGTTAAACTCTTTAAGCCTCTCAGCATATGACCGGAGTCTTTTATTGTTGCCAGTACGTATGCTTAATAAACGCAAAAATTTGGATTGGATCGATTCAATGCGTTCAGAGTGCACTGCATAGTATGGATTCCATATAATTGAGCTATATTCTAAATTACTTCGAACCAGACTGTTATACAACAAAATTACACTTTGAGGGTTCCTGAAGTGCCTGCTTTGTCTAGTAACGAAACCTAGTACCTGGTTAGATTTTTTTGGCTATGAGATCGTAATGTTGGCGAAAACTAAGCTGTTCGTCAAACACGACCCCGAGATCCTTAATAGACGACACACGAGATAGAGATTGTTGTTCTAAGATGTAATTGTTTAATACCTTGTTTTTTTTTAAGTGTGTAGGTGATGACAAAGAATTTTTTGACATTAAGGAACATGTTATTTTCTCTGCACCAATTAGACAAGCTGTTTAAGTCTTCCTGTATGATGCGAGTGTCGTCAGCTCCACCAATTCTATTGAAAATTTTTAGGTCGTCAGCGTATAACAGGCAAGGGGACTGAATTTTCTCAATGAGGTCATTAATGAAGGTCACGAAAAAGTAAGGGGCCCAAATGGGATCCTTGTGGAACACCGGACTTAATGAGGATTTCTTCTGATGTGTACCCCTTGACGGTCACGAGCTGACTCCTGTTCCTCAAGTAGGACTCGAGCCAACGCAACAGACTGCCATGTATACCATGTGACTCGAGTTTCTTACATAAAATTGCGTGATCCACTTTATCGAATGCTTTTTTGAAATCGGTATATATGGCATCTACCTGACCACGGTTGTTAAAAGGATCGCATATGTAGGTTCTGAGATTAAGAAGGTTACTGACTGTCGATCTCCTTTTGATGAATCCATGCTGCTTATTTGATATAAGAGGTTTTAAATGAAAATAGAGGTGATCAAATACTACTGATTCGAATAATTTGGATACTGCTGACAAAATGCTTATCGGTCTATAATTTTCACAGTTGTCTCGGTCACCAGATTTAAATATGGGGACAACGTTAGCTTTTTTCCAGCGAGAAGGGAAAACACCGCTATTCAGTGATTTATTAAATATTAGCAGAAGCGGGTGACACAGTTCATCTGCGCATACCCGCAGTAATATAGGTGGTATGCCATCAGGGCCGGCTCCCTTGTTGGAGTCAAGATGCCTCAGTTTTGTTAATATTTCGTTCTCAGTGAGTACGATTTTAGTAAGAAGACTATTTGTTTGACTACAACAGACGGATACACCCGATCCACGACTATGATCTTCAAATACTGATCCAAAAAATTCTGAAAACAGATCGCAGATTTCCTTACCACCAGCAGCCGTTGTTTCACCAAATGTCATTGAGTCGGGAATACTCGAGTTGTTGCGTCTTTTGCTGTTAATGTAACTCCAAAACGACTTAACGTCTTTTTTTCAAAGCATTTTCGATAGATCTGATGTATTTATTGTAACAACAATTTATGAGTTTTTTACATCTAGCTCGAAGGAGAGAGAATGTATCGTAATCTCGTGGATTTTTGTATTTTTTGTAGCGCGCGTGGTATTTGTTTTTTTCCCGCATACAACGACGCAAGCCAGGACTGAACCATTTGGGATATTTATTTGAGCGGTTTTTAACTGTTGGAGTACAATCATTAATAATTTCGTAGATCACATCGTAAAATCTAGCCACGGCCTCATCTACATCTGCCCCATGAAGTAGATCTGACCAGTTGGTATTATTGATTCTCTGCTTTACAGTTTTGTATTGGCATTTATAGAAATTTAGCCGCTTTGACTCATTGACTTTTAGAGGTTTATAATTAAGGGAATTTGAGTCTTGAAAATCGATCCGTAAGGCAGGGTGATGTTTATCCTGTTTTAATAAGGTCTTCTCGTTGGTGATGGTCATATTTCCAGAAGTGCTAAGAGCAAGATCTAGTATCTTATTGTTATTATTGGGGATGGGGTTGAACTGTGACAGATCACAGAATGCCACAGTATCTAACAATAGTTCGCTCTTATAGTCCATCTCATTGCAGCTAGCTGTCATACTGCCATCGTTTGACAGGATCCATGAGACATTGGGTACATTAAAGTTGCCAAATAATGCAAAACAATTCTGTTCATTTGATTTTAGGATAATGTTTTGAAGATTTGAATAGAAGTTTGACAGGTCATTTTTATTAAGATATGGAGGTAGATAGCAAACGCATACATTAATTGTCTGACCATTAATATTAGGTGGCAATATGCTAATCCAGACATCCTCTAGTTCGCTTTCCCAGGAGAGCTGTCTGACAGCAGAATATTGTTTTTTAACTGCTACGAGGACACCGCCTCCATGTTTTTTTAATACAAGTGGTATCGCGATCTCTACGGAAGACATTGTATTGCTCGTCAAACAGTTCCCCATCATATACAGAAGCATCGAAATTTGTTTCAGTTAGACATATCAAATTGTAATTAGAGTTCAGAAAATTTTTATAAAGACTATCTATTTTACTTCTAGCTCTATTGAGATTTTGATAATATATGTACATTCTTAAAAATATGTAAAAAGATACCAAATAAATGCTTCGAGTTTAATCAGATTACAAAAAGAAAAAATAAAATGAAAGAAATAAATAAATTAGACTGCTCTATACAGGGTTATTAGGCGGCAGCTTTGATAAATAACTAGTGTCTCTTATAAGTATAGCAGGGGATTCTTCATTTTTACGAACATAGAAACGACCGTATTTTACCCAGACAAATTTGTAGTGGTTAATTTTAGTCCATTGTCTTGCCGCGGCGTGTACTGCCTTGCATCCAGCTGATAGGTGTTGTGTAGATATTGTATTTTTCGCCAGCCAAGCCCATGTGAGATGAGTTTAGAGGACACAACTTGTTTGCTTTATTGAATCTTCGCACTGCAGAGATGATAGTGTCGCGGTTATGTTCCGAGTGCAGCGTCGCAATAATATTGCGGGGACGGTCTGACGAAGGGTTCATCTTTGCAACACGGCGGATAGATTTTATGTCTGACTCAGCAATAGGGCAATTTATGACCTCACACAGTTTCATCAGCCCATACAACAAATTTTCCTATCGTTTTTCGGGTACCGACTGGATTTCAATGTTGCAGTTTCTTGAGGATTTGTCTAAGACCTGCAGAGTTTTATTCATTTGGGATAATTCGGATTGTAGTTGCACATTTTCATCTTCAAGCTTGCGAACCTTGTCTGACAACGTCTTAAGTTCAGCTTTTACGCCCCTTTGCTCCTCCGCAAGGAAATCTGTCATTACGGTGAACTCGGTTTTTAGTTTGGCTATTTGATCACTAACTTCATTCCTTATTGTTCTGGTTAAAGATACTTAAAAGCTTTCCAGTTTAGTATCCAACTTAAGATCTAGAAGTCTCGAGAATTGGTCCAATGTGATACTCGCAGCGGGAGTACATCCGAATGACGTGGGTGTATTTTCAACTGTGTCCATGACTGGTCGACTAATTTCAACAGTGTTTTCACTAATCGTAAGGTCTTCGCAGGACATGCTAGATTCATCCATGTTTTCTAGTTGTTTCCGAACAGGCGTATTGCAGTTGTTTCCCTTTCGCCTAGTTACGTTGATGCAAAGTGGACATATCCAGGACCTTCTCAGTTCGCCCAGGTTAGCATTGTAATAAGATTGAGTTATGTTCAGGCATATATAATGATAATGTGTCATACACTTTATACATCGGAGTAGTTCCTCGCCAGTAATTCGATTACGACACGCTTCACAATTCATAGTGATAAAAGTTCGTTTCAATAATATATTCGCTTGAACAAGAACCGTTTATTCATCATGCATATAGTTCACAGTTCAAAGATTGTTTTGATGTATGATTTTAATGCTTACAAACACTATTACAGTACTTTTTCAACGATAACTTAGGAGCGTGACTAAACTATACACTTCTCTGACCACTCAACATATTAAGCTTGAAAACAAATTAAAACTTTAAAAATTTAGGAGATTTTAATGCACACCCAGGGGAGCTTTTTTGTAAAGAACTAATAAATTTTTGTAACGATCAAAACTGGGAGTGCATAGATCTAAAAACGTTAGGTCATAGTTCTAGCACATACACATATATTAGTGAAATTAATGGCAGTCGGCGCTGGCTCGACCACTGTTTGATCACTGAGGCCGCCCGTAGTTCCGTTACTGACGTTAAGGTGCATTATGATGTATTATGGTCAGACCATTTTCCACTAGAAATTCAGTGCAATATTAAAACTTTGACATAGTCGACGGGGCGGCCGCAGACCATTTTAAACAAAGTAATCTGGGGGGAAGGTGATGAGCAACAAACAAAAATCTTTACTAGAGTTTGTAACGAAAAATTAAAATTAATTGACTTTCCCCATGAGCTTGAGAAGTGTTGTGATTCAACTTGTAATGATTTGAGCCTAGAGCACATTAACGTAATTGACAAATTTTACAATAATATAATCTTATCACTCCAAGAGGCCGCGGAGATTAGTTTTAATTACAGTCAGGGGGGAGGCAATAAGAGGGGTGGTCGACCCATTGCAGGGTGGAATAAATATGTACGTGACGCTCACCAGGACGCTAGGCAAGCATTTCTGACTTGGGTATGGTACGGACGACCCTCACAAGGTCGTATTTATGAGGATATGTATAGGTCTAGGAAAAATTTTAAGGAAAAATTAAAATTCTGTCAAAAAAATCAAGAATTAATTAAAATTAATATTTTAGCTACCTATCACAAAGATAAAGATTTTCGAAGCTTCTGGAAACACACCAGGAAATTAAGTCCGAAGCCTAGCGTACCGGTTAGCGTTGAGGGTATTCAAGACCCCAGAGATATAGCTAACTTGTTCAGTTCTCATTTTAGGGTGCAGTCGCAGCTAAATGCACGGGGTGCTGATGTTGAGGTAATCGTATCTGGTGTGCCAAAACGTGTGACAGCTAAAGAGGTTGAACAGTTAATTAAAGGTATGAAAAGAGGCAAGTCACCGGGTCATGACGGCCTCAGCATTGAGCACTTCATGTATGCTGGGCCGCATCTCCCGAGGTTACTAGGTATGCTATTTACTTTCTGTATCAGACACTCATACCTGCCTGCAGAGTTGATGAGATCGGTCGTTGTTCCTATTGTTAAGAATAAAACTGGAGATATATCCGATAAGACCAACTATCGGCCGATTTCATTAGCTACCATCACAGCAAAAGTACTTGACGGTCTGGTTGAGAGACAGCTCAAGCGTCACCTGGTTCTGCACGACGCTCAATTCGGTTTCAGGCCAAAACTGTCAACTGAGTGCGCCATTCTGGCTCTCAAGCATACTGTCAGGTATTATATGGATAGGAAGACTCCGGTTTACGCGGCTTTTCTTGACTTGTCCAGGGCGTTTGACTTGGTTAGGTATGACATCCTGTGGAAAAAACTACAAAATTCAGGAGTTCCTGGTGAGATTATAAATATTCTTAAATATTGGTATGGCCACCAGACTAACTAAGTCAAATGGTTGGATCAGCTTTCTGATGCGTACGGATTGGAGTGTGGGGTGAGGCAGGGTGGTTTGACCTCCCCGACGCTTTTTAATTTGTATATAGACGAGCTGATTGTTAGGCTTGGCAACACCAGTGTCGGCTGTTTCATTGATGGTCTCTGTGTAAACAGCATCAGTTACGCGGACGACATGGTGTTGCTGAGCCCGTCAGTTGCTGCTCTAAGAAGGCTGATCTCAATATGCGAGGAGTATGCTGAATCCCACGGCCTATTGTATAATGTTAGGAAAAGCGAGTTGATGGTTTTTAAAGCCAGGACTCGTAAGGTGATGTATGTACCGCCTGTCAAACTCAACAGTAGTGAACTTGTAAGGGTGCCATCCTTCAAGTATCTCGGTCACGTGGTTACCGAGGACTTGAAGGATGACAAGGATATTGAAAGGGAAAGGAGGGTGATGGCAGTCCGCTGCAACATGTTGGCTCGCAGATTTGCACGTAGCAGTCCAGATGTAAAAATAACACTGTTTAAGGCATACTGCCAAACGCTTTATACGTGCAATCTATGGGTCAACTACACGCGGGGGGGCTGTCGGCGCTCTCCGAGTACAATATAATAATGGTCTGAGAATGTTGTTGGGGCTTCCAAGTTACTGTAGTGCATCAGGGATGTTTGCATTGGCGCACATTGATGGGTTTTACACCGTAGTGCGCAAGCGAATCGCATCCCTGCTGCGCACGGTGCGGGGGGAGCGCCAACACCATTCTCAGAGTAATCAGTGAAAAGCCTGACTGTCCGATACTGCGGCACTGGGTGTACGCTCACACACATATTGCAGGGGTGTCGCGCAGTGCAGGCAGATATTTAAATTAAAATAAATATTTTCCAAAATATTACTAACCTAGTTTTTAAGATGTCTTTGTATGCTACTAACAATATTATGGACAACAGTCTGAAATAAATCAATTTTATTTTATTTATTATTTATAAAACGCAAAACACTCACAAAAAGTCAAATTGTGCAGGTTAGATACGATCCTGCGACCTCAAATAACCATCTCGACTGCGTAGCCAACACGCCAACGCTACTACTTACTATGTTTACCAAAATAGTAGTTCTATTACAAACAAATACGAAACGACGGATTCGTTCGTTATGAGCGTTTTGCATATGTTTGAAAATTTTTCTTCAACCGTCACTTTAAATCACAAATACAAAGTTTTTAAGTTTCTAAAGTATTTATTGTTTTATATTTCTATTTTTATTTGCGTCACAGTTTACCAATGGATATATAAGATGTATTTCGTATTATTTTGGGATAAAATAGCACATATCGGTTTTATTGCTGTGGGTAGCTCACCGTAAGATTCACAATAATGCAGTCTAATTTGCGTATTATATGTCTTGATAACAATCTCACAAACGTATTGAACAGTTTTCTCCACTTTTTGGTAAATCTAACACGATACAGTTGAATAACTATTTTTAAGCAATTAAATTACGGGAGCACAATGTTCACATGACGCTCACAGACAGAAATGCCTGGCAGATTCTATGGGATATGGTGTTGACAGCTGATGCACAGGTCCTAGTTCGGCTGCAGATGCTATTTTTTCAGGTATATGTACCAATGTAGCTTTGTTAAATGTTAGGCAAATATCTTGATGTACAACCTCTTGGAAATAAAGAACTTATTATTATGGGGTTTTGGTAGTGTATGGTATTCTCATCTAGTTGGGCTGAACAAATATATAAAAAGAAATGATAAATATACATAAATATATATTTCATATACCAGCATAAATAAATAAATAACACATAAATAAATAAAAGCCCAACCAGATGGAGGCCTTCGGCAGGGGAGACCAAACGGCCGAGGGTTAGGGGGAAAGGGAAAGAAACCGGAGGACGATGCGGGCGGTATCGAAGAGCACCGCCTTCTGCATTTGAGCCTGGAGCGGTCCGCCACGTAGTCCCAGCCGCCTCAAATGTCCCAAGAGGCTGACTGGGATTAGCCCGTTTGCAGAGACGACTACAGGAATAATTTCGGTCGGCAGACCACCCCACATGTCGGTCACCTCGTGAGCCAGGTTCAGATATTTTGTTAGTTTATCTGTTTCGGCTTTCACGAGGTTCTCGTCATACGGAATGGTAATGTCGACCAAAAATATCCTTGATTGTGCCCGGTCCATCAGCACAATATCAGGCTCATTCGCAAGAATAGTCCTGTCTGTGATGATGGCCCGGTCCCAATAGAGCCTGGCGCGATCATTTTCGAGCACGGCTTCCAGCAAGTACTTGTAATACGGCAATTTCAGATCCACGAGACCGTATTTCTGAGCAAGCTCCTGGTGAAGAATTCTGGCTACTAGGTTGTGTCTGTGCAAGTACTCAGAGTTAGAAAGCGCCGAACAACCGGAGATGACATGCTTAAGTGACTTACCTGGATGGCGACAAATTCGATAGATGTCGACGGTGCACCCTTTTAGGATGTATCTCCGATAGTTGTTGGTCTTAATAACCTGATCTTGTATTGCACAGACAAAACCCTCGGTTTCCCCGAAGAGGTCCCCAAAGCGTAGCCAGTGGAGGGAGGCTACTGTGTCTACGAAAGGCTCATGTAGAGCCTTGTAGAACCTCCCATGGAGCTCCTTTTCCTTCCATACGGTCTCCCGATCGGAAATGCTCTACACTGCCTGGTCTTACCATTGCTCGTTGGCTAAGGATAGAGGGGTAAGTCCTTTATCACGATAAATGACGTCCTTATAGAATGGATCATCCGATATCACCAGGAAGTAATCAGGGAGGCTGCACACTTCGCGATTATGCATGACGAGCGCGCTCAGGAAGCCACGTCCACCATGCTTTCGCGGCAAGTACAGCCTCATTACCGACGATCTCGGATGATGCATCATATGGGAGGTCATGGTAGTGCGGACTTTTCTATCCAGGGCGTTAAGTTCCGTCTGAGTCCACCTGAGTATGCCAAAAGTATACATGAGGACAGGCATGACCCAGCTGTTATACGCGTGTGCCTTATTCACACCGGATAAAAGGCTGTTAAGCACTTTGGTCAAGCGTGCATAAAACATGTCGCAAACTGACTGTTTCATACCAGCCTCATCGATACCGATGTTCTGTGACATACTCAGGTATCGGTATGTTTCAGCCTCGGAAAGGGTTCATAAATTGACGTGCATAGATAGGTCTATGCCCTCAGAGTTAGTAACCCTTCCCTTTTCAACATGGAGTACAGCACACTTATCCGTCCCCAGCTCCATTCCAATGGAATTGCTAAATTCACAAATGATGTTTAGCAATTCCACAAGATGGGAGTGACTGGAGGCGAATAACTTGAGGTCATCCATATAGAAAAGGTGGGTCACTTTTGTTCCTCTTTTCCGTAGCTGAAATCCCCTCCCGGAGCCCTCCAGTAAGGTACTGAGAGGGTTCAGAGAGAGGCAGAACCAGATTGGACTCAGACAATTGCCCTGGGAGATACCCCTTCTTATCCTTATGTGGTTCTCCGCAGCTATCATCCGCTCGCCCAGATGACAAAGGATCGTACTTCACTGCCCCATACACTGCTCGAGGAAGTCTCTAACTGTACAGTCTATCTTGTGTAGCTCGAGGACTCTATTTAGCCATGTATGGGGCACCGAGTCGAATGCCTTTCTATAGTCTATCCAGGCGGCGAAGTTCCAATGGTTGCGTTTCATCACTTAGACTCACTTAGAGGATATTATTATTATTATTATTATATGGTAAGTCTCAGAAGCAGCATCTAAGTCAACGTCAAAACGAAACACAACCGTTGATCACATGATTTTCGTTGATGAATGAAAACAATTAACAACGCACGGTCTATAATATGTCAAAACATACACTGAAGGAACTGACAATAAAATTATTAGCGAAGGGAATGAACGTCGCATTAACACCGCGAAAAATCCCGTACAAAGAAATTATCTGCTGTTACGAGCTTGAGGTTCGTGACAATAAAAATTGCCGATAAAATTACCTAAATTAACACTTTAATTTACTTTACACAAATTAAAACTTAAAGCACTAATAATTAAACACACTAGTTCACTTTATTCCGCTCCGAAGCTTCGCTTGTCTCGCCAAATCCAATACTGCCCCGATCGCATCTTGCAGCGCCTATATATACAAATTAGCAATGAAGTATCCGGAAATATTCAAGTAAATGCGCGCAAGGCGACGAGTGTTCGAACGTAGATTTTCTAGAAACTTAGTTCTTCGGATGGCGCTGTCGGTTGAAAGATTTGTGATGTCATTTTCTGCAAAGCTCCCCTCGCTCTCGTTCCTGACACTAGATGGCGCTAGTGTATGACGTTGAGCGCGTAACACTGCCCCCTCCTAAGACATGCTCGTCCCGAACATTATCGGCCCCATAATAACGCGCCAGGCGATCCACATGGGCGATCTTAGGAGTCCCTCTTGCGCCTTTTTGTAACGGCTCCGCAATGTCTAGGGCTGTCCTATCCCATGGTGCACCAACATTGCACAATTTCGATGCTCCTCTACTACGTGTCTGAGGTCCCTTCACGGCCGCACAACTTGTACATGTACGACACCAATCCTCGACATCGTCACGACAATGGACCCAGTAAAACTGTTCTCGGACCTTTAGTAGAGTTCGTTTAACTCCCAGATGGACTCTTGAACGACTATTATGGCACAGCTGTAGAACATTCGGCACTTTAGCTTTAGGGACAACCATTTGCAAACGACAGCTGTCTCCTCGACCATTGTCCCATTTACGGCACAGGACTCCATCCTGAGGCAGGAAGCTGTCCCATTGGGCCCAATAGCTTTTCGTGGTTGAACTCATCGCTGAGACGTCCCTCCACTTAGGCTTGGTAGCACGGGCCTTCATCCATCCCAGAATCGGCTTGATATCCAGATCTTCCTGCTGTGCATGTCGTAGGCTGTCCTTCCACCCGTTGCTGAAGTGGTCTGTCCTGACCATCCTCAGGGATACCACTTCCTCACTCTCTTGCCTACTACAATGGTTGCAATCTTCAGGACAAGGTCTTCTTGACAATGCATCTGCGTTGCCGTGAGATTTCCCGCTGCAGTGTCTGATAGTAAGGTCGTATTCCTGCTGCTGCTGGGCGGTGCTGTTAGCCGCACTTCCTTTCTGAGACCGTTCACCTTCCCTTCCTAGGGTGTGCTTAGGGCAGCTGGACCGAAGATGGCCCCTTTCCCCACAGCCATAGCACCTAGGGCTGTATCCTTTATTGCGGTCGCGAACCGTAACTGCTGCAACCTCCCTAGCGTGAGGTGAACGACGATCCCGTCGCCGCCAGGCAGTGCCGTTAGCTGCACTACCCTCCTGATATCGTTCACTTTCCCTTTCTGCGCTTCGATTAGGGCAGC
The DNA here is from genome assembly GCA_907164705.1 of Parnassius apollo. Taxonomy (NCBI): domain Eukaryota; kingdom Metazoa; phylum Arthropoda; class Insecta; order Lepidoptera; family Papilionidae; genus Parnassius; species Parnassius apollo. Next base: position 1,225,334 of record CAJQZP010001616.1, on the reverse strand, counting down.
TGGATCGAAGATGGCCCTTTTCCCCACAGCCATAGCACCTAAGGCTGTATCCTTTGTTGCGGTCGCGAACTGTAGCTGCTGCAACCTCCCTGACGCGATGGGAACGATGATCCTGCCGCACGGCTTCCACCTCCAGTGCATGGGCCAAGGCGTCCTTAAGCGTCTCGTGGTGCCCGAGCCTCACAGCAGCTCTGACTTCCAGGTCGCGGATGCCGTCGATGAATGTCTGCACCAGGTTCCCTTCAATGAGCGCAGGTACAGACTGGTATGCTTTTCGAAGCATCTTCTCACCTCAAGGGCCCACTGCTGCAGGTTTTCGTTGCTGCGTTGCACGCGATCTTTAAGCTGCGCGCGAAAGACGTGTTCCAGGTGAGCGTCACCATATCTCGCCTCCAATGCCTTAAGGAGCTGCTTGTAGGTCACTTTCTTACCGAGAGCTTCCAACACGGTTAAGGCTTGGTCGCGCAGGCCTAAGGTGAGTGCAGTCATGGCCTGGCTTTTATTCCAGTCGTTTGCCTCCATGACGGCCCCGAACTGGATTTTGTAGGCCGACCAGGAAGAAGTCCCGTCGAACGGCGGCACTTTGAATCCACGTTGCGAAGGTGCTGTAGCTACTACTGGAGCTGTAGTTCCATCCCCAAGTTTGAGGTCGTTCAGCGTTTTCTTCACGTCAGCCATCACGTTGTCAACCCGATTGTTCACATGGTTGATTCGGGTTTCATGTTCTTCGATTCGGGTTTCAGCTTCCAACAGGCGGTTGTCATGTTGAGCAACCCTATTCTTCACCTCCCTTATTTCTTTCGCAAAGGTAGCGTGAAGGTCCTTTATGAAGAGCATCTGTTCCTCCTGTCGGCGGGCCTGTTCCTCTTGTCCGTTCTGCAGCTGCTCTTTCAACTGACGGACCTGTTCCTCCTGTCCGCTCTGTAGCTGCTCTTTCAACTGACGGACCTGTTCCTCCTGTCGGCGAGCCTGCTCCTCCTGTCGCCGAGCCTGCTCCTGCAGCATCACCATCAGAGCACCTAAGTCAGGTGCTGCAGATGTAGGAGCTACCCACGGGCCTACAGCAGGTGGCTGGCCCTCCGACGTCTGCGGCGTTGCACCACCAAATCTTCGTTGGTCCGTCTCCTGCTGGCGTTGACTTCGGGTACGGACACCCTCCGTTTCCTCCTTAGGTAAAATCGGCATGATTTTATCCCACTTCTGACACCAATTGTTACGAGCTTGAGGTTCGTGACAATAAAAATTGCCGATAAAATAACCTAAATTAACACTAATTTACTTTACACAAATTAAAACTTAAAACACTAATAATTAAACACACTAGTTCACTTTATTCCGCTCCGAAGCTTCGCTTGTCTCGCCAAATCCAATACTGCCCCGATCGCATCTTGCAGCGCCTATATATACAAATTAGCAATGAAGCATCCGGAATATTCAAGTAAATGTGCGCAAGGCGACGAGTGTTCGAGCGTAGATTTTCTAGAAACTTAGTTCTTCGCATGGCGCTGTCGGTTGAAAGATTTGTGATGTCATTTTCTGCAAACCTCCCCTCGCTCTCGTTCCTGACACTAGATGGCGCTAGTGTATGACTTTGAGCACGTAACACTGCATTGTGCACAGTGCCGAAACCAAACCTTCCTAAAGACGAATTTAAAGCGTTGACTAACTTACGGAAGACCAGAGCTCACGATTCTCCGCACAGATAAAGAAAATGCTACGGTAATAATGGACACTTCAGAGTATAATTTTAAAATACAACAAATTTTATCGGACCAATGAACATATCGAATGGTGAAAACAGACCCCACAACTAACACACTTAAAACAACTAGCGATTTAATACAAAATACTTTGAATATTAAATCTCGACGTGAATTCGCTAATACCATCACTTACCAAACCACCGAGATTGTATGGGTTTCCGAAGATACACAAACCAAATGCTCTACTACGTCCCATAGTGATCCAGATCGATTCAACGACTTATAAGCTGGCACAACACTTGGCAAAATACTGTCACCATTGAGAGGACATACCAGAGCACAAAGGATTCATACCATTTTGTTAGTGAGATGAAAGACCTACTTCTCGCTGACTATGAAACTATGGTCAGTTTTGATGTTCAGTCACTATTCACATGCCTACCTATTGAAGACTGCATCTCAATTGTAACTATAAAGCTAGAAAATAACAACATGCGCGCAGAATATGCGGTATTACGCAAACACTGACTCACATCTGGCTATCTATTGTGGAAGGAAGAATGTTACAAGCAAGTAGATTGTGTGGCAATGGGATCACCTGTATTTCTCATAGTCGCCGACATATTCATGAAGAACTTTGAGGAGAAAGCCCTTCTTAGTACTCCCGTAAATCCAAGATTCTACAAGCGGTTCGTAGATGACACTTTCACAATTTTACTATCTGACAATGTTACTTCATTTAAGACCACATTAATTCCTTAAACTCTAAAATACAATTCACAATTGAGTTAGAGACAAATAATTCTTTAGCTTTCCTGGATGTTTTAGTCATCCGAAATCCTGATAACACTATTGGTCACACTGTTTATAGGAAAAAGATCCATACCAACCGATAATTAAATGATGAATCACACCATCATCCTTTATAGTTAGATACCGTGGGTAAATCTTTGTTTCAGAGAGCATGACGAATCTGTGACAGAAAACATCTGGCCGCAGAGCTTCAGCACGTCAAGCAAGGATTGCAAGACAACAAGCTTCAAATCCCGCGCCTGCGTCATAGTGAACGAGTGAACCCGGCCACAGTCGAGCGCGTGCCTGCTATACTACCGTATGTTAGAGGAGTCACAAACAAGGTTGACTACATCTTGAAGCGAGCTTTCATTAAACATACTACAAGCCGCCGAAAAAGATTAGTCAATTTTTACCATCCGTCAAGTGTAATATTCCTCCACAAGATGCAGGAGTGTAGAAGTTAGATTGTAAATGTCGTTTCTCTTCTACAGGTCAAACAAAAAGATCCATAAAAACCCGCGTGAAAGAACATATTGCTTACGTGAAGTCTGCAGTCTATGATTATGTTCATGATCGTCCGCACCATAACATCAGATTCGATGAACCATAAATACTCGCAAAAGAACACCGATTCCTTCCAAGGATGATATACGAGTTTATTGAAATTAAAAAACATTCTTGTTTCAATAGTGAAGATGGATGGGTACTGCCATCTGCTTGGGACCCTATAATTAACAAAATTAAACCCAAACGCAAGCATACCACTGCAAGACTTCAAGACACTGTAAGCTCGTTCTGCGTAGATCGGACCAAAATTTATATTAAAAAGCTGTAGGGGCTAACAATGACACTGGGACGTCAAACATCTCAGTCCCCCTCCCCCGCCCGTGACCATGGGTGCCGTAAAGCACCCGAAATATCGGGAATTAAATATAAGTTAAAATAAGTAAATTAAACGCGATAGAACCCGTATATATAGTTTTATTTAATGAACCGGAAACCTTTAATATTTATAAGAAACGAAACATTCTAATTTATTCTTCTGAGGTCACAACGAATCCGGATTTTGATAATTAATCGAGGATAAGTTAGTGTAGATATCTATAGGCTACAGCATCCACTTTGTTAAGTGAGCATATAGTCCTCCTGGTGGATTGTTCATATTTATAAAAACCCTGTTCAAATAGCCAATTCGAGACAATGATATTAATCCCTCATAAGACGATTGAAATAAGCTAATGTATAATAGGGGCCATTTATAGTTATATTGAGCTCAGCTGCGTTTTATACTGCGAATTTTTAGAACTACATATAAATATTCTATTTATAGTAAAAAATTAACTTGTAATTAAAAGTACAAATAGAAAGTAACCGACATACTACAACAAATCAGAAAGTTGAAGTGGCATTGCGCCGGCCATACAGCCCGAAGAACCGACAACCGTTGGAGAAGATAGGTTCTCGAGTGGCAGCTTCGTACCGGTAAGCAAAGTTTCGGATGAACTCCTATTAGATTGAGTGAAGACCTGGTAAGAGATGCAGGAAGTCAATGATGCGATAGCTTTGGATAGTGCTTTGTGGCATTCCTTGGGGGAGGCTAATATTCAGCGGTGGCTGTAATGAAAAAGTACAAACAGACTTTAACATTTAAAAGAAAAAAACTAGAATAAAAGGACATGGGGGATTTTTTAGAACCCCGTCCCCACCCTAAAACAGTCGTGATATGAGTCAATTTGTTCATTGGGACCCAAAAAGCCTAAATTACCTGTGTTAGTTGCAAAAACTATTAGGTTTATTTATATAATAAAAATAAACTTTTTGGCTAAAATGTGTTTATTTTTAAACAAAAATTGTTTTTTTTTTCACAAACAAAAAGCATATTTGACATAAACAAGGACGATTCTATATTTAAAAAAAAATTACTTGGTTCTCAAACTTATAATCACTGAGTAATAATAATATATGTACCTTTTAACTCATTACTACAGCCAAAAGCATGTCAGACGATACACTACTAGCGTTAAGCTAAGTTAAGCTCTGATTTATATTGCGTGCCATACAAAACAAGGCTAGTCTAAAGTGTCAAGCTTGACGTGCTCTTTACTGTACTAATAATTACATTAAGTCATCTATTACAATACTGTCAAGCATTTGTGCTGGTTTATTAAGTCAATATGACGCCCTAACCCCATATATCATACAATGGATATTATATGCGCACATTTTCCAACAGTGCGATTACCTGTAAGGTTAGTACCAATGAGCAATAGTTTGTCTGTCAGCCAAATCCCGATCAATTAAAATATAACTAAAATAAACACGTGAACGGACATGGTGCGACTGAACCACTGACAAGCCAACATTATTTAGCAGGATATTGCATCGCTTTAAATCGTTTAACTCGTTTTCACGGTATAATTCTATATTATAAAGGTCATCGCAAAGGTGTTCGGCGTAGTAAGATTCCGCAAGCTTAATGAGATAGTTCCCTAACGCAAAAAGAAACACGCACACGTTCGTTAGGGTCGATCGGTAGGCAAAAAAGTTGTTGCTCATAAATTACATTCAATTGGGGGTAATTTCACATAAAAGTAGCAGTCTTATTTACTAGTTTTTTCTAAAATTGCAATAACAATACATCATTATTTATATATATGAACTTAAGTTTCTTGCTAACTTAAGTAATTTGGCTATGCTTTAAAAAATAACCCTGTATATTCTAAGTGCTCAGTCCCTTTTCTCCAATCACAAGTCTGCAGTCCGTAAACATCTTCAAGATCGCCCCAACCAATTACATCAGATTTGATAAACCAAAAATCCTCGTAAAAGAACACCGATTCCTACCAAGGATGATACGCGAGGCTATTGAAATTATACAACATCCTTATTTCAATAGAGAAGACGGATGGGTGCTGCTATCTGCTTGGGATCCTATAATTAACAAAATTATACCCAAACCCAAGCATACCACTGCAAAACTTCAAGATACTGTAAGCCCGTTCTGCGTAGATCGGACCGAAAATGAATATTAAAAAACTGAATGTAGCCGGGCTAACTCGACATTGGGACGTCAAACATCTCAGTCCCCCCGTGACCATGGGTGCTGTAAAGCACCCGAAATGTCGGAAATTAAAAATAAGTTAAAATAAGTACATTAAACGCGATAGAATCCGTAAATATAGTATTATTCAACTTCTTACCTGTTTCTGCCGCCAAATAGCATTGCCTATATCACTGTACGTTTAAACGCGTTTTTTTTTTTAAAAGGTCAACAACGTACCCGCCTGCAATTATAGCTAGTGCTGAAGTCAAATGCTAATTTGCCCTATCTTCTATGAAAAAAGTTTATTTGTCACCTCGATTTATGGAAAAAATATACGCACAATAGTAAACACGAATTAAATTGTAATTAAATTTTCAATAGATGTTAGTGGCCCCTCAAGGCATTTTCACTCACATTTACATTCAAAGTGGCAACTTTATTAGAACGGTCGCTACAACCAAACAATAAAATTATAATAATACAATAAGAGTAAAATTACAGTCTGAGTTAGTTCGTTATGTTCAAGTGAACAAAGTAGTCGTATCATTTATTCAAAAACTACCATACTACCGCATCGAAAATTCTAAACTAATCAGAAATAGCATTAAAAGAAAATGTGGTAGAGTGAAGTGGAACTTATTTCGTGCGTTTCATAAGAGAAGACAGAGTGAAAATGAACAAGAAATGAGTGGCAGCATCTTTTTAGTAACAAGACGACAATAATAATAACCTAAGTAAAAATTTTTAGAAACCCCTGGAATAACAACTGACAGAATAACAGCCTTGAAGATTCTATGCAACACATACTGAGTCGAGCCCATTTCATTGTCCCTCATACATTAGTATTTTTGTATTAATATTTTAACTTTTGTATGCTTTTCTACTTTAAGTAAATGAATAAATATTTTATTATTATTATGTAGGGTACATAAAGAGTAATCTCATCTAGTTGGCTGAATAATTTTTTGTAAAATAAGGATGACAAACGAGCACACATTCCACCTGACGGTATGGGTATGCTGAGGCGCATAGCATTGCCTATACCACAACCAGTTAAACATCTACATTCAATCTCGATTAAGAATGCAGATGCGTTGTCACCCCTGAGGACTAAGACGGAATGCTTCGATTCGAGTAAAATGGGTCTCCGGTTCTCAACACTCACTATAAACACAAACAAAACACAGCAGCATTAAACTGCTATTTTACGCTGGAATTCTGTGAGAGCGCGGTCCATCCTCGGTCGAGCCGACCTATTCAGGCTACAACATTACACAAGCGTTATGAAAATCAATATACCAGATTACATTTTTTTTATTTATTCAACAAAGTAACAGTTTTAATTACAAAATCAATTTCTTAGTGCCATTAAACATCTATTGTTTGTCTTGGCACTGCACAGTTTGCTCTTAATTATACATTAATTTACTTAAGCTTATTATTTAAATGACATTGGAATTAACTTTTACTTAAACTAAATATAAAGTACTATGAAACAATTGTGCTACAAATTATTAAAAAAAAATGTTGGGTACATCGAGTATTCATAACATTCTTTTAAAATCATATATTTCACCTTTTTATGTATGGGTAAAACTTTGCAGTACGTGAAAAGGTATGAGTAATCATTTCGATATTTGTCCTTAATGTGTTGAGGCAATATAGATTTTAAAATTCTTATTTGTAAGCTGTAAATTTTATATAGGTAAGTGCTGAAAGTTCGTCCATAACTACTAAGACCATACGATACTGTTACGCGCTCAAGTCAACGATACGCTAGCGCCATCTAGTGTCAGGAACGAGAGCGAGGGGAGCATTGAGAAAATGACATCACAAATCACTCAACCGACAGCGCCTAGTCGAAACTCGAACGCTCGGTACCTTGCGCGTGTTTACTTGAACATTCTGGATATTTCTTTGCTAATTTAAATATATAGGCGCTGCAAGATGGAGGGCAGAGTTGAACTCGGCGACACAAGCGAAGCTTTGGAGCGGAATTAAGTGAATTAGTGTGTTTAATTATTAGTGTTTTTAGTTTTAATTTGTGTAAAGTAAATTAAAGTGTTATTTTAAGTAATTTTATCGGCAATTTTTATTGTCACGAACCTCAAGCTCGTAACAATACTATCGATTCCACTAGAGCATTATATAGGCTTAGAAGAATTTTAAATGGAACTTTATTACGAATAATATAAAATTTCGCTAGGATTGCCCTTAATTTACTACACACGTAGTCAATATGATTCTCCCAGTTCATCCTATTATCTATAATCAGTCCTAAGTATGTGTGATACTTAACAAGTGGGATTTTTTCGCAGGAACAAGTTATTATATTGTGCAGACAAAGATGATTATGAGCAATAATGCTTACTGGCATAATATTCTTGATATGGCTAGAATGAATGTGTAGTACCTTAGTTTTTTGTATATTTATTACAAGTCCTAGATCGTGAGCCCACATAGAGAGGCGTGAAATACACAGAACAACATAGAACTGAGATTTCTTTTAGAAGCATATAAGAATGTAGAAAAGAGGTTGTATCCTTAAAAGAGTATTTTATGAGTGGTTATACATCTTAAATTGTATAAAGTATCTATGAAAATTCTAGTATACAACTTCTGATTTTATCATTAAAGCTGTGTAGCTCTTTTATTGCATGCTGTCATTTGTTTATTATCACTCTAAGTTTTATAATAGAATAACCCAAATCTTATTTCTGAACAATGGTGTATGCAAACTGCTTTCTAAAATTAAATTTTATGGCATAATTGTACACTGCAGTTTTTTTTGATTCGGTGTATGAGGGTTATATCAATAAATATAAAAAAGAAATAACAGTCATAGTACAATTTAAAGCTGAATAAGTGATATGATATACAAATTTTGCATGCGTTGCGTGTTTATATTGTGCTAGTGAACGAAACTTAATTGTTATCAATATATTGAAAAATAGGAAAAGATTTGGTGCAGTGAGATCATGTAAAATCTAAATAAAATTATCCAACACTGTTTCCAGGCAAGGGTTTCATCTTTTATACCTATCACTAATGAGTATTATAGGTTATGTTTCAAAAATAGCTATACAACATAAGTAATAAAAATAATATTCTAATAAACAACTCATTACAGTACAGCTACTAAAACTATAAGAAACTCGAAATACCGTTTAGAAGGCTGTTAAGCGAATTATCGCCATTTTTAACCCGATATAAACAAAATATGCTTGTCCAGCTTGTTAGCCCGCAGTACCTTCTGATTTTAAATATTACACATTTATGGTCTATGTTCTAAAAAAATTAAGATACTCCTGATTAAAACTGACATCGGGACGTCAGTTACCTCAGTCCCCCGTGACCAGCGCTGGAAAGCACCCGAATATTCAGGAATTAAAAATCAAATCAATTAAACGCGAAGTTTTTGATGGGATATCATTACTTTTTGTACATAAATTATTAGTAGGTAATACTTATTTATAACAAAATTAATACCAAATGGTTTTTGTTAAACCAAGACTCGTTCTCTTGAATTGTATCGGGAGAAATAGACACATTATTGATGTCTTGTTCCACAGGAATACACACGTCATAATTTCCCGAAGAGAGATTTTCTGTAAAGAGCAAGTGCTTTATAGGATATCCCTCTTCGCCGAACAAACCTAGTAGAAAACCATCCTGATGATACACTTCGATCTTAATATTATGCAAATTTACTGCAGCCTTTAATTCAGAAGCAGCTCCATAAGTTGTCAAACAAAGCATGCTTGCTCGATACTCTTCTTCAGAGCGATAAGGATCCCCGTTTGGAACGCTAGTTAAATACTTAAAGCATCCCATTTACGGCATACATACTCTACTATAGTCTCACGCAACCTATTTGTTGTATACTACTATACTCAAATAAAGAATATGCAATCGAATGAATAGGCAGCTTCCATCGGGAGGCATTGGAATAATTCGGTTTAAGGTAAGTGTGTCACCCACCTGTAATTATATTGTACGACTCATTGTACAATATACGTAACAAAAAGATAATTATTTAAGACGATTGTGTAACAAATTACCTATTGTCTTTTGAGTTCTCAAGAAAAACAATTTGTTACCATACCAACAAGTTCACATTCTCAAACTCATTCAGAGTTAAGTATACATACCTACTTATAACTATTTTAACGATCCTAAAATTATTATAAATTTTTGATTTAAACTATTGCCTATTATATATATATTACCATCTACTTCTTACTTATTAAAAGAATTGTAATAATAATATAACCACAAATATATAAGTATTTTTAAGAAAACCTATGAATTTCACAACCGGACAGCAAGACGGCGCTCGCGCCATGCTATTGTATCTTCTAAGAAATTTCACTGTTGGTTGAACTACCGCCATCTAGTCATTGCTTTATCCCCTCGTCTGTCCAAACGCCATATTCTGGCGTCTCAAATAATATGCGCATTTGTCAACCGCCATAATATGGCGTCGAGTGATAGCAAACTACTTGTAACACATATATGATATATATAACATACATATATATAACATATATATCTGTTATGCATAATCTGATAGCTTATTTAATAACGTCTCTATTGATATATGATTTTAATATACTTACTTAATATATATTACTTAATATATGTATATACATATATATATTAAAATCATATATTAATGGAGTGGAGTGGGGGATGAGTCGCTCGCGTCCGTAGGCTTCGACCACCTAACCTTAGACCCACCCTACACGTGTCCCCCGGGTGGTGCTAAATGAGCGACAAAGCCGAAAAAATAG